>MU383846.1:0-518334 GCA_022495065.1 Xylaria telfairii
ATTTTAAAAAATATAACTTAGGGCAATATTATAAAAAATTAATATATATTATAATAAAAAAATAATAATATTATAACTAGTTATTAGCTGCTTTAAGTTATTAAATCTAGCTTATATAAGCTTATTATTTTTAAATATACTTTATATACTTTAATATTTAATATTTTTATTAATAATTAGTTATACTATAAATAATATTATAATATTATAAATTATATTATAAATTATATTATAATATTATATTTTAAATTATATTATAAATAAACTATAAATTATTAAATTATATAAAGCAGGTATAAAAATAGCAAATAAGTTATTATATTTAAAATAAATTAAAAAAAAAAAAAAAATACTTTAAAAATATAAAAACTTATATAATATTTATATATAAAAAATAAAAATATACTACACTCCTTTATTTTAATATAAACCGTACTATAGTATTATACTATAAACTATACTGCAAACTATACTGCAAACTATACTATAAACTAGTACTATAGTACTGTAGTGCTGTATTTTAAACTATACTACAAACTATACTGCAAACTATACTACAAACTAGTACTGCGGTGCTGCAGTGCTATACTGCGAACTATACTGTAAAATATACTATAAACTATACTGTGAAATATACTATAAATTATACTGCTAATTAATACTACGGTGCTATAGTGCTATACTTTAAACTATACTATAAACTACATTATAAACTATACTGTAAACTATATTATAAACTAGTACTACGGTGCTGCAGTACTGTACTTTAAATTATACTGCAAACTATATTACAAACTATACTGCTAACTACGTAAACTACAATAGCAGGGCGGTGTAGTATAGTATTATATTATGCTAAAAAAGTTACATTAAGAAGAAGAAGGCTACATAAAGTGGGTAGGTGGCGGGTTGGCGGAAAACGATTAACCGCGCACTATAGTTGGTTCAACTCGCAGAAATAGCTTCTTATGACTTCCCTTTATAGCCAATGGCTTCCTTTCAATAGCCGCCAACAACCATTCAGGCATACAGACTGTAGTTCGCCCGCCCCGTAGAAGGGCCGTTGGCTATATAGAGGATTGTTGTAATTTGAATACCCTTCCGAGCCCTTAACCATAAGCCCTTGTTGCATCTTGTGACACAACTGTTTTTACCCATTGGCTTGAATTGCTTCGTTGTCAGCAAATAATCGGATGTTTTCACCGAGTCTCTTATTGGTTCACTCTAGACATCGAAAGGTCTTATTTGAGGAGAAGGGTCAAAAGGTTAACTAACAGCTCCGTCATCACACCTTTACCCCCCTCACGATAGAAGAACTTGAAATCCTACTTGCACTTGTTCCAACAGTAACAGTATGGCTGATAGCTGGTGGGATGACTTCTCGAACAATCTTGCCACAGATCTTGCTCCCCTCATTGCCCTGTTCGGCGAATCCCCGACGAAACAATATCTTAGTGAATGTTTAACAGCTGAGGACATTGTCATCTTTGCTGTTGCACCTCTGGGAGTTATCACCGCTGTCGTATCCGCAATCCGGGTACGTGGAACACCTTCGCTCAGGGCCTTTGTTGGGAGAGCCCAAGAAGGCGCGGGCATTGCTGAGGCAGAATTGTGTTCGTCCACTAGTCGTGACGTTTGTGAGTTGTATAGCAATGGGGGGATCGCCCGCGTCTTCGGCCGGCCTAAACTTCTCGAGGTTGTACACGATCCTCACGCCGCTCCTCGTCAGGAATTCTACTCCACCAATGGGAGTGAAGCAACAGCTAGTCTATATTCGTTCAAAGACTACACAGAAAAGGGAAGGGGGAAACAAGAATGGAACTTGCGACAGAGTTCCTCGAAACGGCGACGGAAATCTTCGCAGCCGGATGATCTCAGCCACCACCAACAGCCGCCAGCACTTTTTGCGCCAAACCCAAACCTTTCTCTTAACATCGGAATCAAACCACTTGCTCAATCCTGGTTCATAGCTGCTGCTATATTTGGGTGTCTGTTACAGTTCTTTGTCTTACTGTGGGCAATTCTAACCAGATACCACTACCACTGGATAAGGAATAGTCGTGAAGGTAAGCAAATATCACAAAATTCTATTATGAGAAACACAGCTTGGGTTTGAGCCTGAGGATGTGTGTTTATGTGTCGGTACCTAAAAAATAAAAGCAGTGTTGCATGCATTGGTATTTCAAAGCTAATAGAAGATATGATTTATCATTAGATGAATATGCTGTTCCATTAACAGTAATTGGAACAATATTTCTTTGCCTGGGAGTGGGCTTATGCGCCAGGCTTATTGAGAGTAAAACGATAGAGCAGGTTTACCAAAGAGCCGAGAACCAACACGCGAGGAAGCTATCTCGCATGTATTGGATTCAACCTGGAAACCAAATCATAGGGGACCAAGTCTTTGGCTCATTTGCCTATTCCGATTCCAAAGACCCCCTAAAGAGATATATCACTTCACGCAAAGACGAGAGAACGAATTACAGTGCGGTCCAGATTTGGGGTGCAGTCGGAACAACCGCACTGGGCTTCATCTCACAATTTCTCGGTCTCAGAGCTTGTCATTCCTCCGTCGCAGTTGTCCAGCTCGGGGTAACTCTCTTAATGAGCCTTGTTCGTGCCAGTCTAAGAGCCCAACGACTGAGAGAAGAGGACAACTTCATGTGGGCCTCCCCAGACTTTTTTCAGGGACACGAATTGGATTGCTTAGCATTAAAGATTGGGCAGCCTTATGTGCCTAGCAAGACCAAGACAACCCCCTCGAAGGAACCTATCGGTTTCGAGGACTCTTACTTGGTAGAGATCCGGTCGCGTTGCACGTGGACGATTTTCACTGCTCCAAGAAGCACCGATGTCCAAGTTGCAGCCAACGTTTCCGCAAATACATCTCCTAGCCCTGACACAGACGGCGAGGATAAACTTAGTATCTTGGAAAGAATAAAAGAGGTGTCTGAAGGACCGCCTATTCTTTCTGGTTTCCGGATCAAAATCCTTCCCAACAATCGGCCTCTCTATTCATGCGCAGGGCTGGTGAATGAAGCCGACAAGGAGCTTCTTTCCTGGATTTCAACGAAATATTGTGATAATCATAGAACTAAGCATGATTGTACTGTTGGTCAATGCGAAGGGCGCCCAAATAGGGCGGCAAAGATATTCTTTTATCGGAGTCGTCTTGCTCGCATGACAGGATCGGACGAGCCAGAGTCAGAACGCAGTAGTTATTGGGGCAAAAAGTTTGTTCCTGTGCGAGATACTGCCTTGATTTTAGCGCATACTATCGAGGATACCATGCAGATCCTCTTCGCTTCGGACTCGGAGCCACCGGTGACATTATATGAGTCGTGGGAATATGCTTTTCGCATATTTTGGACAGTTCAATGTTCTTTACTGGATCCTCTCCCCAATGAACACCAGGATGATAGTATTCATATGTCATTACGAAGAGAAATAGATAAGGACGGTATTCCCCAGGGTCCATGGAAGTCGAATAGATCTGAGCTAGAAGCTGTGCTTGGCTTGTGGTTATGGTCCTTGAAAGAGCCGCGTAAGAGACAGGACGGAGAAGAATCCGACTCCAAGAGGTTTGGCCAGCAAATTAGCCGGATCCTCTCAGCGAACCGATCTCCGAAAAATGCAGTGAACGAAACATTAGGGTTAGATATATGGCGCGAAAGAGGAGGTGTCAAGATTCAGAAAAAACGACTAAAAGTGAAATGGGCTGATAAGCCGAAATTCAGAGTGCCGAAAAGTGGAGATAGTTGCGATTCAACGGTTACAGGATTTGCTTGGGAGAAAACTATCAACTGCCCACCGGCCCAGAATGCAGTGTGGTGGAGGGATGGAGAGGACTTCGTTACCAGCCCAGATGGGCCGCATAACGATTCATACGATCGAAGACGGTTCTTTGGGTGGTGCAACTTGGGAGAGGGCCCACCTTGTGATTACATTGATGTTTTGGAGATTACTTCTGAAAATTCTCTCTTGCTGAATTGCGCCCAGGAAATATATTCCATATTCTTAACCGCAATCATGGGCGCGGTCAAGACTATTGGTGGGCGCATAGATACAAGACAACACCAAGATGGGTTTGCCGTCAGTAACGAAAATGTCGACAAGATCAGGCGTGCCCTTGTCCAGAGAGGTTTATGTGACGCAGAGGATGCTTTTGCGTGCGTTATCCCGATTTTGGGGAGACTAGGGAAGCTGGAACTTTCTGGCACTACTCTGTCTCTGGCTGGCAGCTTAGTAGAGCAATATAGACGAGATAATAACTGGGAAAAAGTCAGGGAAGTGGCTGACTGGATAGTTGATTGGTCATATTCTGGAGTAGACTCAAAACGCAAGCAGTCTGAGCAAGATTCAGCAACGGGGTTGGAAGCTACGAATACCCTCAGGCTATCTGTTGTAAACGCCTGCGAGTCTTATCGCCGAGCTATTCTACAGGATGGCGACGACCCGAAAAAAGCCGGCTGTGAAGGGATTATCGCATTGCTTGAACGGTTCGCTGAAAACGAAATAATCATGAGCACGCCGGCTGTATGGGTTGACTGTGGGGTTGTGCCAGATGAACCAAACCTAAGGAGACGGCAACTTAGCCTCGCTGATATAATTCGGAGTTATGGTGAAGCCATAATGTGGTGCATAAACAGCGAATCGTCGCTGAGTGTTCAAGAACAACAGCTATTACGGAGCAGGTTAAAGAAGTACATTACTGAGCCGAGGGTAGCGCCGGATAACCTTTTTTGCGCGATCAATGACGAAGATTTAAGCTCTACACTATATCTCCTACAAAGGCATCGTCTCAACGAGCCGGAGAATACCAGGGCGCTTTTCCTAGCCTGCCGGTTAGGTTGGTATATGGTTGTCGAGGTCTTGATCGAGCTTGGTGCGGGCATGCACTACGTCGAGTTTGACAAGGGAAATGCGTTATCACATGCTTCTAGCCTTGGAGACATCAACACAGCAAGAGTACTTATGAGAAACAACGCCGCGTTGAAGGACAAAGGCCGCGATGAAGACAAGTATCGGGGACCACTTCATTATGCCGCGAAACAAGGGCACGCTCTGATTCTTAAAGATTTGATAGAAAAGTACAACGTGGAAAAAGTGCTTGACGAGGATCAGGATGGTATCACGCCCTTGGCCTGGGGAATTAGATCTGGAAATTCTGCTGCCGTCGAGGCCCTCGCCAACACCATCCATGAATATGACCTCAGTGACTACTACATTAAAGAGCCACCACTCCACTTGGCTATCAAAGAACAGCAAGGGGAACTTGTTGACGTGTTGTTGAAAATTCCTGCTGTGGATCAAAATTCCAATCATAGTCACGCAGTTGATTCTCCGCCACTCATATGCGCCATTAGACTTAAGTACGAGTCTATATTCGAGAAGATTCTGAAAGGGGCAAGGGTAGATGCTGACCGTATCGACACGAACTTTCGAACGGCTCTCTGGTGGGCGGCAGCCTTGGGACTCGATACTTACGTCGAGAAGCTTCTGGATTCTGGAAAGGTGCACGAGCCCGATATGAGAGACAGGAACAGTGACTCAGCGCTCTCAATTGCGGTAGAGATGGGCCATCTTGAGGTGGTTCGCCAACTACTGAGAATACAGGAACCAGCAAGCGTCAGCTTGAAGTCAATATTTATTGCTGCCAAAAAGGATCATATGCAAATCGTTGAAGAGCTGCTGCCGCACAGAGTGAAAGACAAAAACCGGGCAGAGCAGCTACTACAAGATTATGGGCTTGGTGAAGTATGGCGTGGAATCCAGACTAGCAAAACCTGGGCGGCAATGGATGAAAACGCGGAAACTCATGTGGACTACAAAGCAGAAATCGGGGAGCTATCCGAGGAAGAGCTGGAGCATGCTTCTAGAGTGACGGGGGAGGAATTTCATATCTTTAAACATGAAAGATAGTGTATGGGGTGCATGAAAGTCCTTTAACCTTAGTCTTTATGTATGCCCTCTATCGAAGCTAAGGTATCCGACGTCAGCAAAGCTCGTCGAGAAAATTATTGACCCATTCATCCGTAATATGTCTACACTAAGAAACCACCTGCTCCTACCTCTCAACTATGTAGACAGTCTTGCGAATACAGCAATGTAGGACCCCCTGTTGAAATCTAAACAAGCGTTCCACCATGAGACATTACAGACCCGTGTCACGAAAGGCTGGGCTCTTTCAAACCCCGCGTCGTCATGTTTCAAAATCAAAGTCCCATGACTGAGTCGAAGGTGACAGGTTCGTGCTGGGATAGCTGCTGCTCATACTGAGGTCTTCCGGCAGTAATCCAGCGATACCGTCTGTGATGTTTAGTAGTTTCTCATCGTCGACGAACTGCCAGTCGGGCGAGGTAGAAAGAGAGGCTTCTTCTACGTAGCTAGGATAGCTCGAGCTTTCTTTTATCCCTATCCAGTCGCCTCCTAGGCATTTAGGGTTGGAAGGGTCCGGCTCTCCGGCCTGAAATTGGGCGGTGAGATCCTCCAAGGGATGAAAGTAAGGGCACTTTGGGGGCGCGGCTGCCTCTCCAAATAATTTCTTCCAGCCCCAGAACCATTTCTTGTCTGGAGGTGACCTCATCCTTGGGAACACGGGCAAGTCATCGACGGGAACACCGCCCGTAGGTACACACTGAGTGGTGTTATGGTTGCTCAGCGAATCGACGGTGTTAAAGGTTCGCCAACATGATGTGCAATGGTTCGGCCCGAGCTTGTGGCTCTGATTCAAGTGTTGCCTCAGATGGCCAATGGTGTTGAAGCTCTTCAACATACAATCCACATATTGTCGAGGATCGTGCTTGTAGAAAAGACAGGCTAAGCGCTGGCTTCCACCAGGCTCGCAGCAGTCGTAATTTCTGGAGGCTCCTTTCACGGCTCGGTCACCCTTGGAAATATTCGGGAAATTGGGCGAAGTGGCACTTGAAGGGGGCGGTTCCGGAAGTTCGTAGTCAATCAGGGGTAGCTGAGGCTGTAAGAGGGGTATGGTATAGTCATCGTCAAGACCCCATAGCAGAGCTGGCTCAATTGAGTTATTCTGGCCCTCTGAGTCGGGAGAAAGTTGAATCGAGGCATCTACTGAGAATGCTGAACACTCTCGTAATAATGAATCCAAAACTATTTCACCAGGAACTATGGGGATTGTGTGTTCCTGGATAGACTGTCTTTCAGAATTAGTTGCACTTGCACTGATGGGAATAACCTGCTCCACTTGGTGGCTTTGGGTCTTCTGCAATGTCCCGAGACTGGAACCGGCTGTTTCATTTCTAGGATGTATGGAATAATCAACGCCCGAATCAGAGACCAGTTGTGGCAGGCCATTGGGTAAACGGGAACCCGTATCTTCGGTGCTAGTGGCCCCGGTTGACAAGAACAGATCATGGATATCCCCGTGAACATGTACCTGTACAAGGTCATGCTCGCAGCCGCCCCCATGCCACCGTTCCGATGCCAATATGTTGGTCTGTCGTGAAGGTGATTCGGATTGGGTGCTGGTGGCGGTAATAGTACCGGTACCAAGAACACGAGTTTGCTGCAGCAGATAAGGTACCGGGGATAGGCTTGTGAGTCCGAGGTTAGATATTCCATTCTCGGTGTTGTCGAGTGGTGTTGCGGCTCTGGTCGCCGACTTGCTGTTACTATGGGGTACTTGGCTTGAAGTGGCGGGCAGAGCCGCACAACGAGAAGGCTCTCGGTTTTGTGGAGGTGATATATCATGGCCCAATTTCTTCTTTATTGGCACCCTTTCCTCGGAGCAAAAACTACAGCGTCGATTTCCACAGCCGGTACAGGCAGCGTCAATTTTACTATTCATGGGCCCATGCCCGCATTGGTACTATGAAAATACGTCATTAATATGGTTCGTTCGGTTATTGAAATGTTGGTCTCCTGCTCACACAAAACCAATTTCGGAGGTTTTTTGACCGTTTCACGCGACGCGTGGTGTCATTTTGGGATGGGCTTACTCGTTTCGTCTGACTCATTGGTATTTCTGGTAGACTCTTAGTTGATATCGAAGAGGACATTGTACTGGGTATTCCACAATACAATCACAAAAGGCGATTTCTTGTTCATTACTAGAGAAGGTTGAGAATCGGGTTATCTACGATCTATACTGTCACCCATTGTCTACCCTCCCTAGGCTGCCCTCCCATCTACCAATGAGGCCAAGTCAATCCAGTCGTTGTTTGTAAGTTTCAATCTAATAGGATGTGTTTTTCGGTAGAGTTATCGAACTCGACTTGCAACGAGTCCTTCTCACTCCACGTTGTGATCAAAAGGCACTTATACCATGTATCTTACAATCAAAGCCTTTTTCGGCAACTGTACAGCATAATACTTCGAACAAGTATCTTTTGATCAAACACCGGATTGCTAGGGTTGCACCCCGAGCACCCGTAGCAGTAATATTATTGGCCTAGCCCAGCCTGGCCTGGTCAGCTTCATGCATATAGCCTTTCCCACGTACAGTAACGCGGAATGCGGGGGAAGGACTGTAGAACAGCTTTCTCTTACATATGGGATCGAGGTGGGCATCGAGAGGCTAGGTACATCCTAGGATGCTATCAAACTCAACGAAATGTTGCTGGTAATATTTTAATCTGGAACTTTCTCTTTAAAAAAAACTTTAACCTTAGATAGCACCTATCGCTAGTAATCTCGTCAAGTTCTTCATTTGATCATCCAAGAGGCATCCGGGAGCGTGAATCATCCATCACGGATAATACTACAAGCAGATGGACGCCTCATACGTAAGAGTTTGTGCGACTTACAACTGATAAACCCAGCTCTGTATGCGAGATTCACGAACGTGGGAAGGGGTTATTCGCTATCAACAACCGGGTCAGAGCATGGGGATTCCTTTTCTGCAAAATTGTTCGCGTATAATAACCAGTGACCGGAGAAAACGACCCTCCTGCGCCTGATGATTCCAGGCGATTCTCAAGGCTTCGGGATAAGACTGTTGAAATGCAGCAAACGTATAGATATCAGCATGCGGGTGACTCGTTCCCAAGCTCGATCGTATTGGTTCCTAAGCCCAAAGATATTATAAAGGCTGTTGGGCCAGTTGACTGTTTCTATGGTCAGTAGTTTTGTGCAAATTGTCTCTTCCCTATTGTTGTTGACGGACCATTAACAGCGAGCTTTAAAGCCATTATGCTGCCGATTAGATGGGAATGGGTCGTATGGTGCCCAAATAGTACGTCTTTTTCTTTCCGCACAGTCAGTCTTGATGAATGTTCCTACACAAACAAACGATGAGAGTAGTGAAAATGCTGACACTTGTGAGATTGCGTTGATGGTTCACCGGCGACAAGTTCATGGCGGATGCAGGTGGCCACGTCGAGAGACATGCGCAATCAGTACTGAGAATGGGAATAGGGTTGCAGGCCGAATATATGGCAGCTGCGACCTATGGGAATGCCTAAAAGCGATCCGGGTGGTAATGTACCTACATTCGAATGTGACCGTGGCTGAAGTCTCGGCCCGGTATTGATAGCGAAGACTTACCAGTATGCCGCCATCGCCATGTGACTGTCAAGCACTAAAGCGTCTAGGTGCTATGAATGGCAAGGCGTTCCGAACGGCGGTGCAGGAACGTCTCGGCTTGCTTGATAGGGAGAAATGAAACATTAGAATAAACGTGATATATAGGTTGGATGATGGTAATAGGGAGATATACTTTAGTATAGTCTGAGCATTAATGGCTGGTCCGTAATTCGGAGATATACAGGAGTTAATCAATGCCTCGGGAGGCTAAATGCTTCCCAATACTGTATGTACTTTCAAATGCAGAAGTTACCTGTTACTTGAGGTGTCAAAAGCTGACAGATGAAGCCAACTCGCCTACCCGCTTTGTTTCAAGGTTAGACTTAGACTGATATTTTAGGAAGGTTATCCTGTTTCGCGAGGTACCGTAACCGGAAAAACCGAGCTTGGATTGACAAGCACTTGTCAAGTTTGACATCCAAGTCAATACTTACGCCCTTCGTAGGTATCGTGGGATGTATCTAATCGTACTACATACACCCCACATCGGACCCGCCTCCATGTTGCCCCTCCCTCATAATCCATCTGGCGTTGAGACTACTTCAACATCTCATTATATATTGTCGAGCGTATCGCCATTGCACTCGTTAAAACCTCGCGAAGGAAGAAGAATTAAAAGAAAAAAAATACATAATATTATCCTTTAAAGGACTTTTTTTTAGATTAGCAAGATCCCCCCTATCACCAAGCCATGGACTCTCAGCAGTTCCGGGAAGCGGCCATCTCATCCATTGACGAGAGTGAGTACCAAATTCACGATTACTTCCCCCAAAACGGTAGATTTGATTGAAACAACAAAAGACTTACATCATTCTCCCGTTTTCTAAAGTCGTTAAGTACTATGACACTGTCGAGAGTCTCCCAGTCGTGTCCACTGTGGAGCCGGGGTATCTGAGAAAACTGCTGCCGGAGGAGGCCCCGCAGGATGGCGAGACATGGGCCGATATTCAGAAAGACATCCAGACGAAGGTTCTTCCGGGTATCACGCACTGGTACGGTAGCCAAAGAAGACACCGTTTATCACAAGCCGCGGTTTTGGAACCTTGAGTACTTAGACTCTTAGCTGACTACATCAACAGGCAGTCCCCCAATTTCCTAGCATGGTTCCCTTCCTCTAGCAGCTACCCGGCAATGCTGGGCGAGATGTACTCTACGGCATTCACCGGAGCGGCATTCAACTGGGTGTGCTCCCCCGTGGTGACGGAGCTGGAGACCATCGTGCTGGACTGGCTGGCGCGGGCCTTTGCGCTGCCGCCCTGCTACCTGTCGACGGGGCCCACGCGTGGCGGCGGCGTGATCCACGGCACGGCCTCGGAGGCCATTGCGACCGTCATGGTCGCGGCGCGGGACAAGTACCTGCGGGAGGCGACGGCGCATATTACGGACGAGGAGGAGCGGGAGGACGCTATCGCGCTGCGGCGCACGAGACTCGTGGCCCTCGGCAGCGCGGCGACGCACTCGGCGACGAAGAAGGCGGCGCAGATCACGGGCGTCCGGTTCCGCGCCGTCCCCGTGCACGCCGCCGACGGGTACAAGATGACGGGCGCGGAGCTGCGCAAGACGGTCGCGGCGCTGCACGCCCGCGGGCTCGAGGTGTTCTACGTGACGGCGACGGTGGGCACAACAGACACGTGCGCCGTCGACGACCTCGACAGCATCGCCGACGTGCTCGACGAGATCGCCCCCGCGGCAACGCTGACGCCCGCGCAGAAGCGCGACGGCCAGGGCGAGATCTGGGTCCACGTGGACGCGGCCTACGCGGGCGCCGCCCTCGTGTGCCCCGAGTACCAGCACCTGGCGCCCGTACTGGCGCGCTTCCACAGCTACAACACGAACCTGCACAAGTGGCTGCTCGTCAACTTCGACTGCAGCGTCCTGTACGTGCGCGACCGCAGCTGGCTGACCGACGCGCTGAGCGTGAGCCTCGCCATCCTCAAGAATGCGCACACCGACAGCGGGCTCGTCACCGACTACCGCGACTGGCAGATCCCCTTCGGTCGCCGCTTCCGCAGCCTCAAGGTCTGGTTCGTCATCCGTATGTACGGTATCAGCGGGCTGCAGGCGCATATCCGCAAGCACATCAGGCTCTCCGAGACCTTCGCCGACCTACTACGCACCCGGCCCGATTTGTTCGAGATCGTCACCGGTCCGCGGTTCGCGCTTACCGTGTTCAAGCTCAAGGGCAAGAGCCAGGCGGCGACGGTCCAGGAGGTCAATGCGCTCACCAAGAAGTCGTATGACGACGTGCTTGCCGACGGCCAGATTTTCATGTCGAGCACTGTTGTCGGGGGCGTGTTCGCCATTCGCCATTGTCCTTCGACGCCGTTCGTTGAGGAGCATCATGTCAAGAAGCACTTCGAGATTATAGTTGCCGCCGCCGAGAAGACGCTCGCTGAAAATTAAAACCCCGAACTGGAAAATGAGGATCACGACTAATGATATAGAGAAAGATGCATGGTTTATAGATGTACATATAGATCTTTATTTCTCGACCTTTCTCTGCTCTATAGTATTAGTCATACATGTGAAGCGAAGCTTCCCAACCCCTGTGTGCTAACATAGATATGCAAATTCATTCCACTCATAACTCATTATATTTGTGCGTAATTGTTTCTCCCCGTTTCGTCCCGCCTTTTATTATGTGCTATCGCTCGTCATAATCATAGCTGGCTTCCCAAATCAGTGTGAAAGTCATTAAAAATGCAGGTCTTTGGCTTTTTGTTTAATTCCCCGTACTCCATTGCGTTTTGTTTTGCGTCAGGGGATCTTATAAAATGCTGTTATGGTTGTGTGTCGGCCACCGTTCCTGAGGGCACAGGAGTTACCACGAATCGCGACGACTCCTGCGACGCCCCGCTTGATCTGAATCCCTCATGTCATCGTATGGGCTGTCGTATTGACGATAATCTCGAGAATTATATCGTGGTGTTCGATCGCGATACCGGTCGTGGTACCTCGTGTCAGCACGATGGTCCACAGACTGGCGACGTCGCGGATCGCGAGCATAGCTCCCCGACGTCCTCTGGCCACCTCGTTCACTCCCTCGACTACCGTCAGAGGACACATAGCCACGGCGGTGATCAAATGTTCCGTCGTGAGATGCCTTTTCGCGCCGGTGGTGCTCTCTTTCCTCTCGTTTCTTCTGCTCGGCTTCCTCTTTTTCCTTTTGCTCTTCCTTTTTACGCACTTGTTTGTCGATATCCCATACTAGTGTCATCCCAATAAGGCCCAGCACAGCAACCTCCTTCAAGCCGACCGAATACTCCTTTTCAAGTTCCTTCCGCCTCTGACGGTGTTCGGGGTCAGCCCGGGAGGGAAGGAGACGTCGTGGGTCAACAGGCGACGGCATTGCGGTTACAGGGCGGGAGAGGGGTCTTATTTGAAAAACGTGGTGTATTAGTCTCAGGGGGTGGACCGTGAACACGGGGGATGGAGATTAGTTTGGCGTGTGGATCAAGATGGCTCAAATGAAGCTAAAGGGGTGTTCTAATTCATCTTCACTATCTGGTCATTGAAGATTCTCTGGTACGTTCATTAGAATATAATGTACTAACATCGTCTACGTAGGGAGGCGACCCCCTTTAAATACCTCGAGGGTACAGTAGGTGGCATCATACCACGATCGTACAAGATGACATGGGTGGAAGACGAAGACTACAAAGCCAGGAATACTAGTTTAGAGTCGATGAGCGAGTGCGGACGAAACGCACATCATCATCGAACAGACAGAACTGTTTGCGATTCGACAGTATGCCAGCCCCTGGCATCAACCAGGCAGAACCAGGGATGTTGTAGTGTAAGGCAATCATCTTCCGCGAAAGCAGACGCCACGACGTCATTGCCTGGCAGGAAGATACCTAGGTAGTTCCTAGGTACCAAGACCATGCACCGCTCTCATTGGCCCACTGACCTCAAAGCAAGGATACAGTGGGTCACACGATGCCCTCACCGCGCCAGCACACATACACGCTAAGGGGTTGACCTCTGGTGGGCCTGCCGTTTCCCGCGTCGGTCCCATCTCACCCATCTCACTGCAGTTACAGATTCCCCGCGATTCTCTTTGTCCCCTCGTCTGTCGTCATGCTCGACGGGCCACCGCCCCCTGCCCTGATGTCTTCTCTTCACATCTTATCCAATTAAATAGGAAGAAGCCGATACGGACGAAAACGCTGCGCCGACATGATAGAATCTGTTAAGAGAAAAAATTAGGGGGGAGGGGATAGCCTTCAGATGACGCGTACTCGTAGTACTAACACAGCTTGGGCAGAGCAGCACATCATCTACTTACAATCTATCTAAACATCGGAGACGATATCGTTTCCGTACGGCCTCGAGCGCTATTACAGTATGATTTAGAATGTCCCTGCTGTATAATTAGAGTCTATCCACCTATCTCTTGAGTGAGTAGGTAGTTTAAAGACATTGTCTTCTAAAATGCAGCTAATAAACTCCGTCCCTGCTTGGCGTATATTTTGGCCAGTGATTGTGTGACATCTTGTTTGTCTCAGTGATAAATGGTATCACTGTGTAACGCGTATTGCGGTAGTATCCGATCGACGAGATCTTCCTTATTGCCGGTGGCATAGGGTAATTTACACCATACAATACCATAACGACAGATTGTGTTGTCATGCTACAGTTTTATAAGGAGGAGTTCATAGAGCTCTTTGCCACTGGTAATGCACAAAAAATATTTTGAGTTTTACAAAATGAAAGATGCAAGATGTGGCACGCCGAATCCCCTCTTATTAATACTTCTATTTCTTGTTGCATTGGGATTGTAAACCAATTCGTATATTATGATGATGTATCCGAGCAAATCGTAAGGGACGTTTCAAGGTCTCTTTGAAAATGTGGATAACGAATTAGTTGAAGTGCAAACTGGGAAGCTATACCTTGACAAGATGCCAAATATACTACGGGGGTGGACTTATTGCTTGTTACAGATGAACATGGTGGAGGGTAGCATATTCACCAAATCCCTGTAGATGAACAGAGGTTTTGACGCTAGGTATATATCTCGATGACATGTGGTCGAAGAGGTCTGGATGGTTTCTTAATTGAATCGCCACGTTGATGATTTATGCATCGAGAATACTACTGCTATACTGGCGGGCTATAGAGAATGCTCAGATACTTGCGCGACGGGGTGCCATTGTCCGCCGGAGCGCTTTCTTAGCTTCAATTTCCTCTACTAGGGGTAGTACACCTTTTTCTTTCAGACGGGTGAGGAAATCTTGTCCATACTTGAAACTTCTCTCGTAAATCTCGTCAAATTTGCCGAAGTCCAATGTCCCATAGTCATCAATAGGGGGGCGCATATAGATGCATCCTGGCATTGCCTTGGCCCTCTCGAGGGCATCGACACTAGAGACATAGGCTAGTCTGCCTTGTATCTCAGCTAACGTCGGAGGATTTGGTATTGAAGAGAAGGGGTTCCACCTGTTGAAGAATGCCCATACGCCTGATAGTGTATCTCCATAGCTTTGAGGGGCATCATCATCAAGAGAACCAACATCGACAGCAAATATAACGTCGGCACCAAGAGATTTCATGTGCGATACAGTTAAGTTATCGATATAACCTCCGTCCAGTAGCATGCTACCCTCATCGCAGAGTGGTGGTAATAATCCTGCGAGCGACATCGACGCACGAACATATCGCCAGGCGTACCCACTTGTATGTATTTCAGCTCTGCTCTTGCTTATATTTGTGGTATTGCAATAGAATTCCAGCCAGAAATCTTCGATTTGATGTTTACCAAAGGTCTTGAAAATTCCTCGATTAAACTCATGACCTGTGGTGTAGGAAGCGGAGGGGTAGGTCAAATCTAGGGCAAATCGCCACATGCTTGACATCCTCCCAGCAAACTTCTTGGCTAGACCATACATGGGGACAACATCGACGTGGCGAGCATAAAGTCCACCCATGAAAGCACCCATAGATGTGCCGCCAACAAGGTCGATGGGAATTCCCGCTTCTTCGATAGCCTTTATTACTCCGATGTGCGCAATACCTCGGGCACCGCCACCTCCAAGCACAAGACCGATGGATTTGCCACAAAGCCTTCTGGCAAGCCTCTGAAAGTCGCCTTTGAAGGGGGTATCGGGAGAATAGTATGGTCGCTGACGAATTTTTCTTGTAGTGTATTTTTGTATCTCAGCTTGCAAGATCTGTACACGTTCTTTCAGTGTTGGCCCGCCCTTTTTAGCTGGTCCTGGGGGATGAACGGGAATGGCAGTGGCGCCAAAGGACATTTGCATGTGGTAGTGTCCACCGTTGATCCAAACGCGATTTTTCAGCCAGGACCTAGTTAAGCCTGGATTTGAGTCGCGATCCGCATGGAGAAGAACAAGCGTTTTCCTAGCCGTCGACTTTGTCCCGAGCATGAATCTTTCGTACTCGCCAATTTCAGGCGAGCTTTCTGCTAGACCAACAAGCAAAATACAATCTGCCTGGGTGATACAAGTTTGTGTCCAAGGGGCGGCAACATTTGTATCTGTCCAACTTACATTAGCCGTAAGTCATCTGGAGGGCGACAAGGGAAGTACAAGGGAACTTGAAATCAGGAAAAAATTAGAGTATTATTGTGCCTTCATTGTCGGCGCTCTGGGTAAAAGTGTTCATCATGACAAGGCGTGGAGATAATAAGACCTAACTAGGCACTTACCAGCGACATAGACTACTAGACCATATTTCTCCTCCAGGTCGGCAAGGTATTGGGACAACTTTAACTTCCCCATCTTGTTAAAAGCGTGTTTCCCGAGATGAGTGAGGATCGCAGACTGGTTCAGCGATGTAGCACCGTTCAAAGTTCCAACTTGTGAGAGAGCATTCATGAGGCGGTTCCCGAACTCGACTACAGGAACCCCGGCTCTAATTGGCAGGATGGCTACTGTTCGTATGTTAAGCGTTGATGAGCTTTTGTTGATTGAAGTGCCAGTTGCGGCATCCTTCCCCGCATAAGTGCTAGGAGCATCAATCATGCGACGCATTCTTGAGGCAATGATTTTTGAGATCTTGATCGTAATGTTGGGATGTTCCTGGGCAAGACTGTTGAAGAGTGTGCGAGGGAATTTGATAAGTTCAGTATCACGGATGGCATGTAACGTTCCAGGGCGAGCTGACTCAGTCATAACTTCCAACTCGCCAACGCTATCACCTTGCCCAAACTCTGCCCGGACACTCATCCCACCATCTCGCCTATCCTCTACTAGACGTAGACGTCCATTAAGGACTAGGTATATAGCTTCGCTTTCTTCATCCTTGTCAAATATGACTTGACCTGCATCAACTTGGACCCACTCGAGGGCAAAATCGATATGAAGCAATAAACGTGGGAGTAAGCTGGTCAACCTCTTCGCCATTGTTAAAAGAACAATTGGGTATCTCTCAACTATTTTCTCAAGGGTCACCCGAGGAATGAAACCGACATACACATCAGTTTTGGCGACAACGTCAATGAAGGATCGATATGAGGACACTGTGCTGACGTAACCCGCGATCCCACCTGGTTTAACTAGGCCGACGCGGCGTCTTGGGAGTGTCGAACGTTTGCCATCGAGATTCTTTCGAGTACGATTTGGATCATTTGATGAGCTGAAGTCGGATGGCGCTCGGGGAGTTGTATCATGAGAATCTGCCTGATGCATAGCATCGACTGAAGTTCTGCTTGATGAGCTCAGGATCTCGCTGCCGGGATCGTCGGAAGGGACACATATATCAAGAAAACCGTCTATAACGTAGTATAAACCAGGACTTCGTTCTCCCTGTTCAACGAGCACCGATCCTTGGTGGAAGAAGACTATTTCAACTTCATGTTTCATTTCCGAAGCTAGAACCTGTGCGCTGGGAGTTGCACTCATTGAAAGTCCGCCAGAAGTCATGGATTCAGAATCCCAGTCTGCCGAACCATCGACTGAGGACATGAACCCAAAGGCATTGTTATTGACCGCATTCTTTTGCCTTCGCCCATCGTAGGTCACAAATCGAGGAGAGCCTTCGATAGAGTCTTGGCCTCCTCTTGACGTTGTGCCACTAGCTTCCATGCCCAGAGTCTTGAAGACACACTCTAGAATAGAAAGGCGAAATAAATTATCCTCATCCACTGACTCTCGGGGATGAATTGACAACCGAGCTCGCTTCTGTGTGGCGAAGGGATTAAACGCATGTTGTGCTAAAGGGCCGCCATCCTCTTTACCAAGAACATCGGAAGATTGCCAGTGTTGTGCCAATGGAATCTGTAGTGTACCCGATGGGTAAGCGCCGCCGCTCCGAGCTATCTGGACATTGGCTAGAAGATCACCAGGACTTGGAGTATGTATCGACTCCCTTTCCTGTGGGGGCACGATCGTGGATGCAACAATAGATTGTGGCCGAGCTTTTGACATTGCTTGTAATGCGGCCTCCTTTCGCAGGCCGGTAGACGATCTGCGACGATGACTAATAGTAGACGCATTGTGCAGCGCAATTCCTTTGCTAGCTTCCTCTTCCCGAGCCCGTTCTCGCTCCTGGCTGAACTTTTCCTTCAACCGTTCCAAAGCATCACCCCGGAGAATATTTGGTAGTTGCCAAGTTGTAAATTTCATCATGTTCTTCTCCGTATGTAGTACTTCATTGGTCAGCCCGAGATAATTGTAGGCCGTAGCAAGAGTAACTCGTTGAAATCGAGACAAAATAACATGGACAATGTGTGCTGTCGCTTTGGGATACACCTTGATTAAGCGTCGAAAAGCACTGGCGGGTATGATGGCAATTGTGGTGTCAGTCGTGGCTCTTGCTATAATATCAGGATGAACAGACGTGGCCACTCTCTTTATTGGACGTCGTCTGTGGTGTCGTGGCATGGGTGGGTCATCCAAATATATCGGCGGGATTTGCGGGAGAGATGTCTTGTCTATTCGGGATGCCGGTCCAATCGTGTCTGTCTCGCTGGTGAAGGTCGCGGACTTTGCTGACTCGTTCAGAGATGCGGCTGCACCGTCACGAACAATATTGCTCCCAGACGGAATTCCAGGGCTGATAACCTCATTTGTCAAGATGGGCTGCGATGAAACTTCGGATGGTACTTGCAAGTGCACATCTTCTGTGAATAGCGACATAATGGAGAAGAGGGAAGACATGGGATTTCCATTTCGGACCTCTGTAAGGAGTTGATACCGCTGCTGACCAGGGAGTGTATCGTCTTCTTCGTCAGTAAACGATGAGCTGAAACTCATCGTAGAGGTTGTTATTTGACTTTGTGAAGACTTGACGAAGATCTCGACGAGACCATCTACAACAAAGCAAAAACCCTTCTCATCTTCAAGGTTCAAGGTTTCGCCCGCAATAAGCTTCCGAGTTTGCATACTCCGAGTCAGCTCATGAAAGACCGGGCGTTCGAGGTAACCGAATATCTTCATAGCACTGAGGAATTCATCCAAGTAATTGGACAGTCCAGGTTTCACGCCTTCTTCATGAGTACCTGCAAAAAGATCCAATTCTGGTTCTTTACGCTGCGGCTCGGGGGGTAGACGCGAATACATATTTAGATACCGGTATCGCACGACCCAAGTGACGCCAGAAAACATGAGGAATAGTATCAGCGCTAAGGTCGTGGCATTCATCGTTACAGTCAAGCTTGTCGAAAAGAAGGTGAACAGCAGCGTCGGCACCGAAATAGTTGTAAGCTTGAGGCTCCAGTATAAGATCGTGGAGAGAATATGGAATATGAAAAGAAGGAGCCTCGCCATCAGACCAAGCCAAGAAGATGGGCTCTCAGTTTGTGCAACGTGTTGTGTCCGGGCCAATACGGCCGCCGCAGTTGTCGTAGAGCTAGTCATGACGCCTGAAACAGCGTTGGACAAGCTCATAGAGCCATTGACCAAGTCGGAGGTAGTCATTTTCTAATGTAGAAAGATCACGACCACTTGAAATTGCACAAGCGATTGGGCCTTGGAGAGCATCTCATCCTATAGCAGGGTTCGAAGGCGCGAATGGGAGGCCGCGAAAAAGCTGGGTAAAGAAGAATGCTCCAGTGCACCTCGGTCCAAACTGAATAAGTCCGGAGCCGATGTTTGAGCAGCTCTGAAGTGAGGAGGACATTTGGGGCTGATAGATGTGAGCTACCGAGGGAGAAGAGCAGATCTGGATTACAGCAAGGTGAGAAAGCTCCGAGACATTTGGCTTTCACAAGCTTCTTTTCAAGTGTGACCCATGGTGGAGACGTCGGTTGAACGTTCTTCCCAAAGCCCGAACGGATCCGCCAAGGTACCTACCCGAGGAGCCAAAACACTTTGGTTCCAACCTTTTTAGGTGATACGTTGTTCAAGTAAGGGCTCTGTTAGAAATGGGAATCATATCAAAGCAATGTTACAGCAATATCCAAGTAAAAAAAGAAGAGCAGACCGAACTGGACAATTATAAAAAGTAGTTGTAGTTATATTCCGTAGATATTACCGCAATTTTAGCAGCAAGGCAAGTACTAGCCACACACACTTGCCCTAACAGCGGGTTTTCTGGGGGGACTTTAAGTATAGGTACCCAAGTACCCATACCCACACCCACACCAGCCACATGCTGGCAAGGTCTGTGGAAAACGTCTGTGGCTCAGGCAATCAGGCTCGCTGTTGCAGTGCTTTGGCGGGGTCATCACCCCACGTAAAGATTTCGAAATGGGCGAGTTGCCTTCAAATTTCACTGTGTGACTCCTCCACCTTTGATACAACAACCCAGTAGCGTTGTCACGATCCTGGAACATCATAGCTTTCGCACCTCTTAAGAGAAATCTATTTTCTTCTTAGAAAAAGCTAGCCTGCGATATATCGTACCGATCCAGGCCACCATCGGCCGCCACCAATTCTTGTCCGGCATCTTGCGCTCTCTAAATCGCCCGACATGTCGTTGACGAACTGCCGGTTCTACGAGGAACCATACCCGGAGATCGATAGCTTCGTTATGGTTAACGTCAAGCAGGTCTGCGATCCTCTGCGCATCATATACAAGCACTCGACTGACTATGCCTAGATCGCCGATATGGGCGCCTACGTCAAACTCCTCGAATACGATAACATTGATGGCATGATCTTATTGTCTGAGCTTTCACGACGTCGCATCCGTAGTATTCAGAAACTTATTCGTGTTGGGCGAAATGAGGTAGTCGTCGTGCTTAGAGTTGACAAAGAGAAGGGTAAACGAAACAGTCAGCTTCGCGCGTTGTTCAATGCTAACTTAGCTTAGGATATATCGACCTTTCGAAGCGGCGTGTCGGCCCTGAGGATATCGTGAAATGCGAAGAGCGGTACAACAAAAGTAAAATGGTACACTCTATCATGCGACATGTGGCCGAGAAGACCCAGACACCCATCCAGACTCTGTATGAAAGTATAGCGTGGCCCTTAATGAAGAAGTACGGGCATTCTATCGATGCTTTCAAGTTCTCCATAACGTAAGGCCGCCAATCACGAAATTATTACCAAAACCGCCGCTGACCTTACTGCAGGAACCCTGATGTGTGGAACGAGATCACCTTTCCCAGCGACGCGGTGGCAGAGGAACTCAAGTCTTATATCGGAAAACGGTTGACTCCTCAGCCCACAAAAGTCCGCGCAGATATCGAGGTCACCTGCTTCGAGTATGAGGGCATCGATGCTGTCAAGACCGCCCTTCGGACAGCTGAGGCGCGCAATACGGAAGAGAATCAAGTAAAAGTGAGGCTTGTATCTCCACCTCTATATGTGTTGACGAGCATGTGCCTGGACAAGAACGTTGGTATCGCCCGACTGGAGGAGGCTATCGTGGAGATCAGGAACAGTATCACAAGTGCAGGTGGTCACCTTGTTGTCAAGATGGAGCCTAAGGCTGTCACAGACTCCGATGATGCCGAACTGCAGGCCCTTATGGAGAAGCGCGAGCGCGAGAATGCCGAGGTGAGCGGCGACGAAAGTGTTAGCGAGAGTGACGACAACATCCCCGAGACTGTGTAAACTACATCAAACCTTGATCATTCTATGGCGAGTACAACATATAGAGGTCTAGGCGGTCCCTGGCTGTGGCATCCGGGCCGATCATACGGAGGTCAAAAGTTTCTGCATGCAAACGGATTATTCAGGCCTGATACAGGCTTGATTCTATGGGATTCGAATCATCCGGTTTGGTTCTCGCATCGTGTAGGTACAAGCAGTGCTGCGGACACACTTGCACAGCGATGCTCTGAATATCTCGATAGTAATGAAGCGTTTCATCTGATACTATTACCCGATATTCATCTAATTGTGGTGTCTATCTACTCTATCTAGGTTTATTGGTTATAATAGATACCAAGCGCCGACAGGTTTAGTGTGAATTGGTACTTAGAGTAAGAGATCTCTCATCGAGGATCTGGTGCCCATGCTATATGTAGGTGGTAGGTAGGTACTTAGAGGTATACACCTACCTAGGTATACATACATACCTACCTACAGATACCTGTATGTACTGTATGTGCTGTAGGGCTGGCTGTCTACCATAGCGGAGATACGTACATAGGTAGTATGTACATTGGTTGGGTGTTGTTGTGGGGCGTCAAAGCTTCTCTCTGCTTGGCTTGGCCATTTTCCATTGCCATGCGACAGGGCCTACTTCCTTCACGAGAACCAAAAGCTCGCCCATCATCATGACGCTCAGGCCCATATGGACCAGATTTAAACAACAGCGCGAGGCTTTCCGCCGCTTCGGCCACTATATGTTCATGTTTGCAGCTTCCCTCCCAATCGCCATCTCGTTCAACACATTTGTTCTAGAGTTGACATGGATCCGCGGCCCGTCCATGTACCCGTTTCTGAACTCGGAAAAAGACCAAACCACGCGAGAGGATGTCGTGTTGAACTTCAAATATAATGCGCAATATGCCCTGCAGCGCGGCATGATAGTGACTTTCTGGTAGGGCACCTCCTTTTCTCGGCACAAGATCTATTTATATAACAAAAGTGTGCTCATGGACTTCTTACGGCTGGATAGGAACCCATTGAAACCGGAGGCTATGACTATTAAGAGGATCGTTGGATTGCCCGGCGATGTTATCAAAACTCGGAGTCCGTATCCTGCCCAGACGGTGATTGTCCCGCCTGGACATATCTGGGTGGAGGGGGATGGTGGTGAGCGCGACAGCCAGGACAGCCACTATTACGGGCCGATAGCAATAGGCTTGATCATAGGCAAAGCCACACATCTACTGTGGCCGCTTCACAGGGCAGGACGCATTCGGTGGTGGGAATATGCAGACAAGATTCGGAACCAAGG
Organism: Xylaria telfairii; assembly: GCA_022495065.1. Lineage (NCBI taxonomy): Eukaryota > Fungi > Ascomycota > Sordariomycetes > Xylariales > Xylariaceae > Xylaria > Xylaria telfairii. Next base: position 22,810 of record MU383846.1, read on the forward strand.
GTGAATGAACTAGGTACTTAGTTGAGGGTTTGTGCCTGTTGTTACTATCACAGTAAACTAACTTAATAGTAATGGCTGGCCTTTTTTCTAATTATTTTCTCACCCTCTTATATAATAAGAAGCCTCGACTATTATTTTGGATACATGTACCTAACCAGGTAGGAGGTAACATATGTATGAAAGTCGGCATATTCAACGCGGGAGGTCCACCTACAATACAATGTACATAGGTACTTAGGTAGGTACCTAGGTATCTAATCATTGCAACTTAGGTAGATGATAAGACTGCCCCGCACGTGCCACAATTGATCGCTACTGGCCCGACTGCGCTAGATACGTCAGTCACGCTAGGAATTTTATTGCGGAAAAATCCCATATCTTCCTTGAGGACCCTCTGCAAGGGTCTCTCGCAGTCAGACGAACTGAATATTCGGCGCGCATCGGGGGACACCAACTGCTTTCGCTACCTACCTATCCTGTCTTTGGTATCAGTGTTGCCCGTGTTATTTGACCGGCACTCGACAACCGCGGCGCCCGACCTTGCCGGCCGTGTCCATGTCCATGATGGACTGCAGCGCAAACAGCTACCACGTTGGATTTCAGTTGACCAAGGCCGCAATCGCATTGTGTTCGGAAAATGACCATTAGCGATGGCGAGGGGAAAAGGCGCCCCCCTTATATTCATGTCAGTCATGCGAGATTCGAATTAGCCACCGGCCCAACTAATTTATTCCTGGTGTCTAGTCCATGATCGCCGGAGGTTTGGGAGGGACTACTGGCGACATGCTTATGCATTCACTTGATACCGTTAAGACGCGACAGCAAGGCGACCCCCATATCCCCCCCAAATACACATCATTGGGCTCGTCCTATTACACAATATGGCGCCAGGAGGGTATAAGACGAGGACTGTACGGCGGTTGGCTGCCGGCTATGATGGGCTCCTTTCCAGGCACGGTGTTGTTCTTCGGCACCTATGAATGGAGCAAACGACATATGTTGGACTACGGCATACAAGCCCATATCTCTTATTTAACTGCTGGTTTGTAATACCATATGAGCTGCCATATGCGTCAATGCTGACCTTCTATAAGGGTTTATCGGTGACCTAGCGGCGTCAATCGTTTACGTTCCCTCGGAGGTACTAAAGACACGACTTCAACTCCAGGGGCGCTTTAATAACCCTTACTTCAAATCTGGCTATAACTATAAAGGGACATTCGATGCAGCAAGGACTATCATTCGGACTGAAGGTTTCTCCGAGCTCTTTTCCGGCTACAAGGCGACACTCTACCGAGACCTTCCTTTTTCCGCTTTACAATTTATGTTTTATGAGCAATTTCAAAGCTGGGCGCGAGAATGGAAGGATAGCCGGGACATTGGGGTTCGCCTCGAGCTTTTGACTGGGGCTGCAGGTGGCGGGCTGGCTGGGGTTATAACATGCCCTTTAGACGTTGTGAAGACTCGTCTTCAAACCCAGATCGATCCCGCACCAGTACTACACAAGCCAAAGGATCGTACTGCGGTAGATACCAAGTCCGTTATAAAGGAATCACCGGCAAAACAACCAATGTCCACCTCATCATCTAATTCTCAGGTCCGGCCGATCTCAACATCGTCACCGTCAACCTCTCTACCACGCCCAGGGGCCATTCCGCTAGACGAAAATTCCATTTTGAAAGGATTGAGACTAATTTACAAGACGGAGGGAGTCGGGGGGTGGTTTAGAGGCGTCGGGCCACGCTTTGTCTGGACCAGCGTTCAAAGTGGGTGTATGTTGTTTTTGTACCAGACTATTCTGCGGCAATTGGAAACTTGGATGCCGATAGAACGCCAAGAGATGTCTCGATAGAGAGCCAAGAGATATCTCGATAGAGAGGATAGTGTCCTGGCTGCATGTACAAAAATGGTGCGCGGGCCTGTGGTGTGTCCTGTTGTGTATAAAACTTGAGCATTTACAAGGCGTTGGGGTACTAGACGAAGACGGATGGTTAGAAATCATTGCTGCTATGCTTTATAAGATATCTCAGACTCATTCGAATGTACAGTATCATATTCTCCAAGGCCAACTGCAAAACGCACACAGGGCATGAATTATGGGTTAGTTTTCAACCCCTCCATTAGGTACTGTACAACTACCAGGTACCTAGAAGTATGTTCCAATGAGCCCGGATGTACCTACCAGGTCCACGGGTGTACCTTAGGTACTGTACATGTGCGTTAGGGTCCCAGGAAATCCCAAAAGGTTATTTTTGTGCATAAATTCTGTGCAATCCTTATATTGAAGCATCATGGATGCATCCATCAGCATGGGACGATTAAAATCGGGAATCGGGTGGAGACCATGTACGGACCCATGGATTCTTGCAGGCATTTCTTGAGCCATTGACCTCGATCTGAACTAAACCAACTGTCATCTTAAAACCAATTTGACACTCAACAACTTATGTTTCAATCGCCGCCTCCGTTTTCGCTAGCCTGGCGTGATCTATGGACACTGCCAACTAATCTTCCGCCAAATATGGCACACGTCCCAACGCGACATGTCACCACCGTTGCCCCTCCCCTCAAAGGCGGCTATTCGTGCGCTACGCAGCATTGCCCTCGGCACTTCTTGTGTGATCGGTGTAATAGTCGAAGACCGCCGCCGACGAATTAGTACATTGCAAACCGCTGTCGAAAACAAGCACAAGCTACGGTCGTCGAGACAGTATCACCATAGGAATCCAGAAGAGCGGGACTTCGAGAGGGAGAAACATACGCCGGGGAAGCACCACGATGCCGAGACAAGTCATTATACAGCTTTCGAAAGTAAAGCCGTTGTTGATAGTGGGGGCCAACATTCCTTTGAAAAAGAGAATGGCCTGAACACTGTACAAGAGCCACAGCTGTCAGGGTCACAGCCATCGCTGTCGCCCCCTGTGACTTCTCAACATGGCTCCCGTGTCACGATACCTCGAATACCACAGTCGCTGGCCATTACATTGGCAAAAAATACCCCAACAATCGAAACTTGCCAACCGGCTCTTTCTGCACAGAGCCAGAGCCAGCACCCACTCATACTCTCCATCGAAGACCTTCTACGGAGCACAGATGAGAAGAGACTAGACCGAGCTGTTAAGTTGTTCACGTCAGCATGCCCTCCAACCCCATCTAGCCCTCTGCTTGAAAGCTGGTTAGAACTCTCTATTCGTCTTTCTAGGGAATGCCAAGCAAGCGGCAGGTGGGAAGATGCGAGTCAAATACTGACTACTGTCATCAGCGTGGGGCCACTGGACGAATCCAAATACCTTGCCTATGACCCAGCATCAATCATAGAGTACCACCTTCGCCGACAAGATCCCGATGTGCCTCCGTCCAAGAGTCATTTAACTTCGGCTACCAAAATATTTCTACCGAGACTCAAGGCAAAACCCCAAACGCGCGGGACGCACATGGAACGTCTAGGGATGACTCTGATGGATGAAGCTTGGCGAGTACGACTTTTTCGCCATCATAGCATCTATTGGAGAACCCTTCACTGGGCGGAGAACCCTGTGGAGTTTGTGTGCTGGGCTATTTATACAACCTTTCAACACGGCGATCATAAGAAGGTGGTTAACATTTTCTTGCTTCATTACTCACGCATGAAGCCCCCACTGAACCGGTTCAACGAGACCATGGACCGTGTCATGGAATCTGTTCTGGCTATGAAAGGGTTAAACGCAGATGAAATCCTTGAGGCCTTTGTCCAAATGGATTGCCCGGAAAACGGAAAGTTTCGCTCACGATGGGTTATGCAGTTATTGCTGGCTCATTGGGCTCGTCACGAAGACCTGTCTCGAACAATAAAATACTTTGAAAAAGCCGTATCGCTTGGGCTCTTGGATAGAATTGCTCACCCAGAAGGTGTATATCGCACCTTGGTCGAGCTTGCGGTCAAAGCAGGCGATGAGAAAGTAGCATACACATACGCTAACGAGCTCATACGCGATCATCCAAATATGAAGAAGGACATCACTCTTAAACTGTCAGTATTTAAGGCTAAGGCGGGAGACTGGGATGGAGTGCTCCAGGACTTCAGACAAGTGCAGCCCAGCGAATTGCCTGATGCAGCTCTTTACACTAGTGCATTTATCCTCATATTAGGTGTATTTGCAGACTCGCACTCAGCGGCCTCAACCCAGGAGTTCGCCACAATTTTCATCCAAGACATGGGTATTGGTTTTCATAGCCACATCGTCACTATTGTTGCCAACAAGTATGGCAAAGAACGCGATATGAAGGGATTTTTGGGGTGGTTGGAACTTTGCCGTCGAGAAGGGTTTGAATTCAACGCCGGCATCTGTAACACAGTGTTGCATCATTGCTCAACGAAGTGGAAACTTTCCTCTCCGGAATTGCGGGCAATACATTCACGCTTCCAAGCTCTCAATCCACACTGCTCAGACGAGGTAACGCAGAGAATTTTGAATCATGCCGCATCCCGTGAGGGGAGAATGCGCGCGACTGGCCACCACGACCGAAAGGCAATTATTGTCAATAGTTTGACATACAGGGGCAGAACTACAAATCCGCGGGAAGTCTACGGAGCCATGAACAAGCAATTAACGGATGACAAGCCTTTATCGGCGGTCATGCTTTATAGGCGTGCCGTAGAATTCGGCATGCGTTTCCACATGCATTGTTTCCGGTTGGTTATCTTAGCCACACTCCGAGCAAAAGGCCACGGTTCCGACTTTGCACTTTCCCTGCTACAAGCCGCGCACGCCGAGGGTCACGATGTTGAACTTGCTGTAACGACATTTATCAGACATGAGATTGACACATTTGCTGGCAATGCTCAGGATATTCTTATACATATGCGAAATCTCCTCGGCCGCTTAGAATCGTCGGATATACCCATCAGCCCAGCCGTGCTCACCCACATGGCAAGTGTCTGTGTCAGGATTCGTCAGTACGAGAAAGCCATTGTTTTGTGCAATCTAGCGCGAGATAGAAGCGGAGCAGAGCATCCCTTCCTGTCTAAGAATAGTTTCAGAGTACTCGCGAGTGCTTACTCACTATTATTAGATTTCAAGGGAATGAATTTTCTCGTCGATAAATTGACTGCCAGTGAATTTGCGGCAGACAGGGCAATAGTATCACATCTCAAGTCAGTTCGCAGGCTTGTTAAGAAGATGGACCCGAGCGATGCAAGGGCAGCGATGTTGGAGATATTAGACCGCGGCGTTCTGCAAGTAACACAAGCGCGGACCAAGGCCCGTACAGAAGGCAAGCTAATATCGTACGAGACTCTGCGTATCTTTGGCGATGCGGTCGCGGGCCTACGGGAGGACAACACTGAAGAAAGCACGGAGGAGAGCATGCCACAACTGCTTGCACCTACACCCGAATCTATGTGGGAGGAGTGTGATCCCACCGTGAAGCGCCAGAATACACCAGGGGCCGTGTAGCTCGTTGATGTAGGATAAGAAAGGTAACCTAGACCAACAGACATTGTAAATATAATATCTAGATGTAAATACCTAAGCCGAACATGGGAAGGGTCGAGACAACAGTCGAAACCAAACACCTACAATATAAAAAAAATCAGATATACCATCTCGTTCACCGAAGCTGCCCAGTGCACGTGCGATATCTACTCGGAGAGCTACTTCATACTTAGGTACCATAGGTAGGTAGTAATAGTAGTAGAGAAAGGAGTAGCAGTTGAGCCTTTGATTGAATACACTCTTACTGCATACCTTAGTAATGTAGTACATCTGCTACTAATGCTGACTGCCGTTTGAAGGTGTGGGGGTTCCAATCTACCATGGATGTCTACGTAGATAAATCTACCAGGTTAGATTTTAAAGCATGAGATTCTACTATCCGGGCATGAACCTAAAACCTCTTCTTGCAAAGAACCTACACACGCCTCTATAGGCTTTATAAAAAATTAGCTTAGGTATATAGTCTGTAGCGCACAATCGAGCTTTACCTAGGTATAATATAGTATAGTATACTACTGATATTGCTGATAGTTGTATGGCATCGGTAATTACTGTATTGGTATTTACTGCCCTACTCAGGTGTAGGTGGACGTTTTCCTGAAAGGGTTTAGGTTCATGCCCGGATACCTACCTACTGTAGTATAGGAGAATCTCATGCTTCAAAATCCGACCTCCCTGACGTAGCTACCCTCAGCTTGTAGTACCTACTGTGCTGTATGTAGCCTCGTAGTAAAGTGCCCTCTGTTCCCAAAGTAGACCCACCACCTACATGTACCTAGGTATGCACCTAGTACTTATAGAATATTAGCAAGTATGTACAGTACAAGGACCTTACCTAGTAGTATAGGTATCGGCGTTGACGTTTGTGCAACAATTTAACAATTGAATGATGTCGAAATTGGTTACCATTGAGTGCATGGCGCTCCCTCAGGGGGCCGGGAGGGGCAATCACTACCTGTTGTGTGGTATACTAATACACATGTAATGGAAATGGAAACAGTTCGTTCCCCACAACACAACCTAACAACCCGCATGTCCCAGCGCCTTGGCCTCTTATTCGTATCGCGCGGGCTCTGATTGGCTGGCAGTGCCGCAGCTGGAACCCCGGAACTCAACTAAAATGTGAGAAACGAACAACGGGACAAATTCTAGCGCGCAGGAAGACCGACTTTGGCCAACGGCTAGCTATCGATCCAAGGACCCTTGAGACCATGGCTTCATCAGTGACCGATTGGGCCATTGTCGAAGATTAGAACGTATTACCACGGCCGTCGTTCGACAAAATCGTTCCATCATGAACTGACGAAGCGCTAGACAGCCTGGCACTTCTTCCCACCTGCTGCAGCGTCCCTTACCGCCTCTACCGCTACCGCCTCCGCCTCCTTTCCCCATTTCTCCTGAGTCCCGAGTCCCAAGTCCCAGTCAGCGAGCGACACCGATTCCTGCAACTGCGCTGCAGTATTTAACACGGCCAGATAACCCCTCTGCTTACGCCACACACCATCGTGACTGGGCCCTCCCTTCAAGTTAGGTAGCTTATCGAGTCGAACGGAACCGCGTCCTCTATGAGTCAAGCAACCAGCACCTCCACCTCGACCCTCCAAGAGGACCTCGCCGCTCGCCGGTCCACGTACCATGAGGCCGATGTCGTAGTCGTTGGCGCCGGCGTCTTCGGATGCGCCGTCGCCAACGCCCTGGCCAATCAGGGGCGCAGCGTCATACTCCTGGAGCGGTGGATGAAGGAGCCCAATCGCATCGTGGGCGAGTTGCTGCAGCCGGGTGGCTACAAGTCGCTGCAGAGGCTGGGTCTGGATCACTGCGTCGAGGGAATCGACGCCATCACAAACGTCGGCATGGACGTGATATGGTACGGCAAGGACATGGCCATGAAGTATCCGTATCCCAATGAAGGGAAGCGCCCGCCCGTCCGGTTATCGGGCTCGCCCGCGAACGGCCATGCTAAGGGGTCCGCGAAGGACAAGGCGAAGCATGAAGAGCAGGACCCCCGCCAGCCCAAGGGCCGGAGTTTCCATCACGGCCGCTTCATCACGCAACTGCGGAAGACCTGCATGAAGAATCCTAACATCACCATCTTCGAGACCGAAGCTATCGCCACCGTCAAGAGCGACAATTCGCCCGAGATCCTAGGCGTGCAAACCCGGACCGTGAACCCCACCACAGGACAGAAGGAGGCAGACTGCTTCTTCGGTCAATTGACCATCATTGCCGACGGCTATGCCTCGAGGTTCCGCAAGGAATACATTGGTCGGACGCCGATTGTCCGCAGCAAGTTCTACGCACTGGAGCTGATCGACTGTGTGCTCCCACACTCAGGCTACGGCCATGTCGTGATTGGTGGGAAAACGCTATGCCTGCTTTACCAGATTGGGACGCACGAGACCCGCGCGCTCATCAATGTCCCCGAGAAACTACCAGAAGCAGCGCCAGCGGCCGGCGGCGTACGCGGTTATCTGACCAAGATCGTGCTCCCAGAACTCCCTCCATGCATCCAGCCTTCCTTCCGTGCAGCGTTAGAGAAAGACGACAAGATCCCCACCAGCATGCCGAACAGCTGGTTGCCGCCGACGAAACAGGGCTCGCACCCTGGCCTCGTACTCCTAGGCGACGCCATGAACATGCGTCACCCGCTGACGGGCGGCGGCATGACGGTAGCGCTCAACGACGCCATCATTCTCGCCGAGGAGCTGTCGCCGGAGAAAATCCCGAACCTTGGCGATTACGCAGCCGTGCGGCGGGCGATGGCGACGCTCCACTCCCGACGCAAGCAGCTGACGTCTATCATCAACGTTCTCGCGCAGGCGTTGTACAGCCTATTCGCGGCTGAGGACAAGAACCTTGCCAAGCTGCAGCGCGGCTGCTTCGCCTACTTCGAGATGGGCTGGTCCGCGGACCCCATGGGCTTCCTCGGTGGTCTCATCCAGCGCCCACTTCTACTCGCCTACCACTTTTTCACCGTCGCTTTCGTCGCAATCTGGCTTGACTGGAAGGAAACAGGCCTCTGGAAGCTGCCCCTGCTGCTTTGGCACGCCGTAAGCATTCTCTGGACCGCCAGCGTCGTCTTCCTGCCCATCATGATGCAGGAGTTGGCCTATTAAATTATAGAACGGTGAAGTTCCGGGCAAAGTTGTGACAGCTACTAGGCTATTTTAGACTAGACTCGCTGGTAAGGCTTTACGTTATATCATTTAGGTAATAAGTAATAATCACTCTGGCTGATACGGAGAGAGTATATCATGACCATACTAGAAGAGACCGGTTCGATTTTTGTTTCCGTCCCTTCTGCGTACATGCGGTGGTATGACCGAGGGAAGAGCAAGGAATTAGAAAAGAAAGCAAATGATTTTATGTAGAATAGCTACACGTCGCCGTATGACTAATAGCAAAGATTTATGTGCAAGTTTTTCTCGAGTTTGATGATGGAAACATGGAACATCGCACTTTGTGAACGTGAACCCATGTAGAAATTAAATGTTGGCACGTCTGGCCACAACAGTAGACTTGCTCGAGATTGTGAATTACGGGGTCCTTTTCGATCAGAGTTGTCTCAGACATGTCTGGTATGGGTGAGTTGATAGTGGGATAGTGATGATTTCATCTTCCAGATAACAGTCGCGCTAATTAGTATAAGAGGCAGTCGGCAATCAGTCACGGGAATCAAGATGTGATGTAGAGCTATAAAACCATAGCGGGCATATCTAGTCGAAAAGCATTCTTCCTACGTGACTCCAACAAGTCATGTTGCAAGAGTCGACAGTTATCTATGTTAACGTGGTTTTTCTTTTTTCATTTCCGGGGTATATATAACACAACGCAATGCTAAACCGGCGTAGAAATGGTACATACATCGGCAGACATTCGCATCTACCTAGGTAGCCAACCTATAAGATGAAAGGGGCTTGTCGTGTCGTGTTCCTATCATGTCACGTCAGACGTCTCCTGTAGACGCCCATCATCCAGCTAGCGCGAAGGACGGCGAGGCCGACGGCCATCTTGATGCTGTCCTGGATGACGTTGAGCTTGCTGCCGCCGACCTCGTGCCAGGCGATGGGGACCTCGGCGACCTTGATGCCGGGGGAGCTGCCGATAACAGCGCCGCCGGCGCCGAGGACGGGGACGGCGGGGGCCGACTCGGCGAGCATGAGCATCTCGATGTCGAAGATCCAGCCCTCGGCGTGCATGTAGGGGACGATGTGGGGGAGGGCGGCGCGCGAGAACAGCTTGAAGCCGCACTGCGTGTCGCGGATGCGGCTCGTCGCGGGCGGCGTCAGGATCGTCAGCACCAGGTGGAAGGACCGCATCAGGAAATTGCGCAGCGCTGACCGCCGCACCACCGCCTCGCTGCCCACCAGGTGGGCCCGGCTCCCGATCGCCACCCCGCGGTACGCCCCGTCCACGACCTCCGCGCACCCCTCCACCAGCTTGCCCAGGTCGCTGAACCTCGAGGCGCCGTCGGCGTCGGCGAAGAGCGCGTATTCTCCGCGTACGTGCCGCAGCCCGTGGGTCACGCCGCCGCCCTTGCCGCGGTTGGTCTCGAGCGTCACGACGCGCAGGATGTCGTGCAGGCTGTTCTCGCGCGCGAACTGGAGCGCTACGTCCACCGTCTTGTCGGTGCTCCCGTCGTTGACGATTATGATCTCGTAGCCCGAGAGGTCCTCGCGCGGCGTGTTCTGGGCGTGGAGATGGCGCCGCGGTGTGGACGGGCGCGATGCGGGTCTCTTAGCACCGCTGTCTGGCCGCAGGTGGGTGGTCCGGCCGTATGTCTCGTCCAGGTACTCGACTGCTTCCTTGAGTGTGGGCAGGATCCGGTCTTCTTCATTGTAGGCCGGGAAGACGACGCTCACCAGCACGTCCGCCGGCTCAATGGCTCCGGTGTTGGGAATGAGGGCTGTGTCGGGGTTGTTCCCGTTTCGCTCCAGGTGCTCGCTTTGGCGACGCTCGGCAAGCCACCGGTCGTGCCAGCATGGTAATTGTCTTCGGACGTTCTCCTTCCCGTTCGGGGTTGTGGTGATGTATGTCCTCTCGGAAGGTAAAACAGCGCGGGGCTTGGGCGCAGCGAGGTGAAGGAGGGCGAAGACCTAATAATCGTCAGAGAGTTAGCTAACAGAGATATCTTTATGCTCCGAACCAGATATTTCACGTACGCCGTAGAAGACCGTGGTAAGCAGCACAGCTACTCCTAAAAGAAGGTGCAGCGGGCTCTCCGCAATGGTCGCTAGAAATGCATCCATCGCTGCCCAGGTTCAGAGGAAATGGCGATGTGGTCGAAGGCGAGGTTGCATTGGGCGTGGGTGTGACCTCGGTTAGAACCCGATTGCTCCCAGCGAAATCCTCGCTGAGAGGGACAAAAAACCGCCAGTTGTCACAATCCAGACTGCCTTTTTTTAGAACATAGTCTTAGACCAGCAAGCATGTAAAGAGGACGTCAGTTTCAAGAGTGTCACGTCTTGAATTTGTTTGGAGATGAAGGGTATGGGATTGTGCTTTTGTGATGGGGAACTCTAGAAAAGCCACGTTTAAGGCTGACGAATCATTCACTACAATGGCACTTGCAGGGTCGAGTTTAGTGCACTCAAGCTGCCGTCAGTACTGGGGTAGGTACCTATTAATAGAGGGTTACGTGCACCCAGCTATACACGCTAATGTAAGTGTCCTATTCCGGTAAATCGTGCGTCTGCACTGCATTTTTGGCCTCAACGGAGGAGTTTCTAGGATCCTAATAATAAGAGCTTGAGACATAAAATCGGCCATGAAGAGATCTGACCGCATAAGGAGAGTTCTGCTAGACCAGAACTATTATTTGTAACGAAGTCATCTTAATACAAGTTACAATACTGACATCATGGGCGCCATTATTGATTGCTTGGGCTACACCCCCAAGTTTCGAGGTGTTATGGAACTAGAAACCGCCTATTTTAACCCGCGTATCCAGATCTCTAAGTCCTGCCTGTACAAACGAGTTTATGACCAATGCCCGGCTGCTTCATACTTTAACGACGTACTGGTTCTTCATATTATATCGTACGGATCGTTTATATTTGTTAGAAAGAGCCTTGCTAAGAGGAAACAATCCTGGATGATCGCTAGACCCTTCCCTATGGCCATTTGGATATGCTCGATGCAGCAGCCACATCTCAAAGACGTTTCGTTTCCGCCTGGCGGTTAGGTGGCCCCTCTGTTGCCAGCTCCACGATTCCAACCACCAATTGCTAGGGCACTAGAGTATTGGTGGTCCATAACTGCGAAGAAGATGGGATGTGAAAATAAGTGAGAAGAGCTGGATCTAGCTCTTTCAGGTAAGTCGAAGTAAAATGAAGGCCAAGAGTCGACTATAGATGGGCTGAAGAGTCCTGTCTATATATTTGCTTTATTCTTCCTTCCGTGAATGCATTGTTGTAACTCTCGACATGCTCCGCCTTACAAGCCAAGTGGCCAATACTGGCCCCATAGCCGCCTCGACCACCAAGCATCTTAAGGTTCAATGTTTAACCATCCGTGAGAATCAAACATTCCCGTTCCTAAAGTTGTGGGAGAAGCTTAAAGTCACTAATTGAGATAGAAGCGCTCTTCGGTAGAAGCACCTATGTCATTACTACCTCAAGTCTACAGACTCCACTACTTAACGAGCACTCAAGTTTTCGTAACTCGTTAGCTTAATCTCCAAGACATCTTAGTAGGCAATAATAATCATAAGAAATGAAGGGATAAAAGGGGGAAAGAAGAATATGACGTGCCAAAAGGTCTGGGTCACGAATGACTTTGGGCCTTGACACTTTTATTGGCCATAGAGGAGTAAGATGATAAGAGATAGAAGTTTTTGACATCCGCTCCATATTCCAGTAAGCCATAATAGTTTTCATGTCTTTATGTCGCCCAGTGGTTAAAACAATACTCTTGGCCATACAAAATAAATAGGTAGTCTTGCGTTTGGGAGAGTAGCAAGCAGCTAATCACTACCAGGGTCACTTCCTGGCCACCCGGTCTGTGATTGATAGCCAACACACAATAAAGTAGTAGGGTTTTCTAATAAAGAGTTGCCATTCATAATTATAGGTACCTGGGTGGTTAGGGGTACAAACTCGGAGCTGGCAGTGTTGATTTAGGTCATGATAGGACAAGAAGGAAAGGGCTAGGCGTTTGAGATATGTATAGATAACTAACGTCTAGGCGCGTACTTAAATCTGGCCCTATTCAAGAATATTTTCAGGCTCCAGTAACCGTGACTATTGCTAGACATCTATACCTTAGTGCTGTACGGAATGTTCGATAGACACTACACTACACACATCCTTTTGTTAAACTCCTAACCGTGTGCTAGGATCTGAATAAGGCTTATAATAATGCCTGCAGTTCATTAATGGGATCTTTTTTATCAAACACTCCACGCTGTTGCTCATGTTGCAGCGTAGGACGCGATAGTTGTAGTATGGAAGGCTTCAATCCCACAGCAGTTCTAAATATGCAGTAGTAATATCATGCCTTCTTCTGTATCAGTACATGAGGACCACACACAGTATAATCTATGCAAGAAGGGGTTATGATCATTAGGTTTGAAGGATTTTAGATGTTCGAACTACAGCAACCTTTTAGGTCCTAAGGGGGTGTGAAGGACCAGTTCTCCTTGTCCCGTTCGGCGAGTGATCCAGAGCTTTCATGTCTGAATGGCTTCGCTTCCAATTGCCGACCTTGCGGTCTCCTGTCTCCTTGCTCTCTTACAGCCATCTCAGATGACCAGGTAATTTGCGGGCCAGTTGAAAACGTAGTTTCCTACTTATGTGATTATTTACATAATATACAGATCCTGATGCTGGAGGTCCCGGGTCGGAACCAGTCGCTTGTCACTTTTAACATCTGAATACCCTGAAGTTTTGATGTGACTATTTCCCCTATACGCTAGCTTTATCTATAGAATATTACATGCCTACATGTAAGTAAAAGAAGGTTCTCGGTTGGTCATTGGTTGTTGTACGTACCGGTACGTACCGATTCGCGCTAGCAAATCATTGAATACAACTCCTGATCTTGTATCTTTGTAAGGCAGGCACGTCCATGCAGGTCAGTGTTAATTACCTAGGCAATACCATTAACAACAGATCGGTACATCGTTACATGCTGTAATCCAAGGTGAGCATATGTCAATAAGGCAACCGCGTTGCGGTAGTGACGGTGGAAGGCGGTGAGTGATTTGTATGTCCAATGGGCTGTGGACTGGTCTATAAATACCCCCCCTTCCTCCCTTCCTCCCTCTCCCCTTCTTTCCTCTTTCTTCGTTGTGAAGGTGTCCTTTGGACCTTATTCCGCGCTGCCTGTAGCTCAAGAACAACGGTCAGCTGCTGGTACGGGGCCCAGTGCCAGCACATCTCTCTGAGATGGCGTCATAATTTTTGATTTCCCTTGTCTTTTCATTGAGCTCTCCACCTGTGGTGCGGACTTGAAGAAGAGTACGCTGCGTGTTCTGCTTGCCTGTATTCCCATGAATAACCTCGGCGCACATATCCAACTCGCTCTACTAGCAAGGAATGCCTTACATTGTGCAACCTTGTGAGCGATCCGGATGGGCACAATATTGAATTTTCTAGAGGGGGCTTGGATTTTGTTCAGGGAGTGTCTGTTTGGAGTGTCTACGAACAAAGAAATCATGAGCAGCCACATCAGCCGCATGGGTTTGTATTGTCAGACTATCCATCTTAATCCGCCTACATATTGGTCTTAAGAAATAGATTACTTTGAATTTGCTATAATAGCAGTAATTTAATATGTGCAGCTTCTTTCCTCGAGGATGATTTTGTAGATTGGAGATACACAACTTAGGATATTAACGCTAGATAAGGATATAAAAATAAAAGCAAACTACCTATGAAGCTGCGTTACTCTCCTGGCATGTTATTACGTGCAAAGTACTGTGCACCTTTTTCAAGAGTATTTTACATACCTAGGTAATATGTTTTTTTTTTGTTTCTAATATTTGTGTCATGAGAATTATCCGCCAAGTGCTGCTCTAAAGCTTTACATGGCATTATACAACCAAGTCGACACAATAATTAGAAGATATCGAGCTCCGATCGATGGCCTGGAAGAACAGATCCACCTCCTTTAATTCATTATTCAACCAATCATTCGTAAGGTCGATAGTTTTGGTTACATGTTGGATCGAAAACAATAACGTTGTGGTAATTACTCCTTAGTTGTGTCCGTGTTCAGGTTAGTAAGGTAATCCGGGTCTTTGGTATTAGCCTTGTGAGTCGGAGTACTTGGCAGTCAATGTACCTCCCGGGATCATGAATCGGATAGGTGTGAGGCTCATCGGAGAATTTTAACTCCCCGTCAAGGGTGGAGAGCACTTGAGAAGCAGCGCGTTTAAATTCCCTGCCTTCGGCCATTTACAGTACACCGTACCAAAGGCTCGGTACGGATTGCCAACTCCCATTGATGTGTTCATAGGCGAGATTTTTCTCCTAAATAGGCATAGTGGGCAACTAAGGTCTTGATGTTCGATCCAAACCACAAAAGCTGCAGAATGCTTAACTTCGTCGCCATTTCGCTATTATCCGGGCCGGAGAAGTGGTCTGTCTGGGCTGCCTCCAATACCCTCTTGTAACGTAACATGGGCCATTGCATATCTCTGGACAATCTGCATTCATGTATAAGGCCCACGTTAGGTACCAAAATGATGGAGAGGGGCTTTGATCGAGACCCTCATATGTCCGTTCTAGTCTAGCTAGACCCTTTGTTGACTCCACAACTAATCAATGTGATAACGACGACTTGTGCATCAAATACCTCTCAATTAATATACAAATATAAACATGCCAATTCTTGAGTCGGGGGTGCTCCTTGTTATAGAATTGTACAACAAATAACATCATGTACATAGGCTAGCCTAGCCCACGAAGGTACCTTAATTCCTTCACGCAACAACAAATGTACAAGACCCCCACGGATACCTTTAGATTATGTACTACAACATAGAAATGCTCTAATACTCCTTCAACTTACAGAAAGGGTAGTTACAACGCGTCAAAAAAACTCACGGGGATATATAACCTTGCAGAAATCGCCGTTGGGTGAAACAATAAAAAGTAGGGTTGTCATCCTGGGATGAAATTAACTGTTTAATGTTTGTAAACAACTTAGAAACAGCTGATCAGGAGCAAAGGGCTCTGAAGCTAAAACAGTAGTATATTGAGTGTTCTACTTGATTGTGTGTATCAAATTAATTACTTATGACAGCGAACTAAACTTGGGTAGTGGGTTGTTGGCTATAATTTGCGAGGAAAAGATGACAACGCTAGGTACGTGGTGCATAACGAGAACTAGTGAGAGGAGCTCGGGTTATCTTACCCAGCAGTCCACTCCTAAATCTCACTATGACGATGTAGTTAACTTCGAAACCTCTCTCCAAACATACCCGGTGTGTTCTTGACGGGGGTACCCGTATGTAGAACATGGTATGTGGCGGAAATTCGGATAGACGCGAAACACTGCATCGTTCGCTTAACGGCATCGTATCAAAACAGTTCGCGGCCTGGACCTCGTATTGTGCAGCTAGAAAGGTGGACCGGCCTTTCCGACTACGACATTAACCCCTCTGACATGCATTCATATTCAAGGGCAATGCGCGTCGTTGAGCGAATACTGACAGTGGATTGGTGTCACTCCCTCTCATCGTTATTCCGTATTGCAGATCAAGATTTCATTTCTCGGCATCATAAGGCACACGGACGATGAAGAGACCTCTGTATATAGTTAGAGGGGCTTCACCAAGGTTTTAGAGACCTTCGCGTAATAATAAGTGTCTACCGCCGACCTCTCCTAGGCTTCATAGCACTCGGCACCATTCCGCCCAAGTTTGGCCTCATTGGCTCAAGTGTTTTGCAGTGCCCAGTTCCAGGCAACCGTTGCAGAAAGTTACATTCATGGAATGGTTATATTGGCCAGAGCTGCAGAAGGTCATAGCCTTGGTTGGTACAAAAACGGTTACGGCTTAAAATCCCCCAGCTCAAGCGAGGGTCGTGATTAGCTGGACAACACAGAGCTGAACAACGAGGCGCCTCCGCCAAGCAAACTTTCCGTTCAATCTGGAGAAGATTGTCATAACGGCCGAGGAAGCTCAAGCGGCTGGTGTCGAAATACTTGATTATGTTTATCAGAGGATGGGATATGGGGAGGGCAGCGAGGACTCTGCTGTTTATAAAAACCATGTAGCAATCGTCTCTCTCAAGTTTAGATAAACTTGATAGTAATCTCAATTGGCATCCAAGGTCTGTTTTCGTCATAATGAGTCCCGATATTGCTCACCGCAGCCCTTGGTTGCTGTATCTCGGAGCTATACAGCTCTTTTTCTCTTTGGTGTTTGCCCAGTTTCCGTGGGCAACTGCTATTCCTCGCACAGGATGGACCGTCACGGCAGATAGCTTCCAGCCCGGAAACGAAGCTGCCAAAGCCATTGATGGAAACAGCAGCACATTCTGGCATACTGCTTACAGCCCAACCATTGCACCACTGCCGCACTTCATCCAACTGGATATGAAGAAGAGCTACGTCATCAACGGCGTCTCATACCAACCGCGACAGGACGGAGGCTCAAACGGAAACATAGGCCAACATACGGTTACCCTGAGTAATGACGGGACTACTTGGAGCAGCCCGGTGCAGTTTGGCACTTGGCTCAATGACAAAGTCACCAAGTCTACCTTCTTCTCAAATGCGACTGCTCGATATGTCCGCATAACAGCACAGACAGAAGCCCAGGGGGTTAATAACCCGTGGTCAAGCATAGCCGAGCTCAATGTTTATAGCCCGAATGTCAATCTTGACGCTTCTACATTTAAGCCACCTCCTACCAGTCAGGGGCGCTGGGAATCGACTGTCGTGTTGCCCATTGTTGCAGCGGCCGGAGCGCTCTCTGCTCAGGGGAATGTGATCTTCGTGAGTCTTCTCTAGTTGATAGGTCCTAAGAGGGATTTGAATGCCCTTACAAATGATAAATGCGAGCAGACATGAGAAAGAGTACTAACCCCTGATATTGCAGTGGAGTGCTTATCGTCCTGATCTCTTCGGCGGCGGCACGGGACAAACATTGACTGCATTGTGGACTCCCTCCTCCCAGACAGTGACACAGCGTACCGTCACCGAAACTCGTCGTAAGTATCAAGTTTAGAACATGTATCTGCCCCTTTCTATGCACAGGGTAGAGTGTATACCATCCGACGTGTGCCGGGTACTCACTTTGGCTCATACGTTTACTATCAACTTATTACTGGGAAAACAAACTAATACCTTTTAAAGACGACATGTTTTGCCCGGGTATCTCCCTAGACGCCGACGGCCGCATCACAGTAACAGGGGGAAACGACAGTAAGAATACAAGCACGTACAACCCAGCGAACGCGGGCTGGACGAGCGCGGCGCAGATGGTCATCGGGCGCGGCTACCAATCCAGCGTGACAGTAGGTGACGGCCGCATCTTCACGATCGGCGGGTCATGGAGTGGAGGGCAAGGCGGGAAGAACGGCGAAATCTACTCGCCAGCCGCGAATAAGTGGACGTCGCTTCCGGGTTCCGTCGTAGCGCCCATGCTCACAGCCGATGCGCAGGGCGTCTACCGCGCCGACAACCACGCCTGGCTGTTCGCGTACAAGGCCAACTCGGTATTCCAAGCCGGCCCGAGCAAGAAGATGAACTGGTACAACGTCAGCGGCTCCGGCTCGTATACGAGTGGCGGAACCCGGGCCGCCGATGGGGACTCCAGTAAGCAGCCAATCCTCTGGCCCCCTTTCTTTTTGGCCGTCTCAGGAGCTTTCGTTCCCCTTCTCCGACTCGACTCATCTTGGGGCTTTCCACACTTTTAAAACAAGTATATCGCGATGTAACATGTGGCATTAACTGACTCTGGGTATCGCAGTGTGCGGAAACGCCGTCATGTTCGATGCCGTTGCTGGTTCGATCCTATCAGCTGGCGGATCGCCGTCGTACCAGGACTCGAACGCCACGCCCAACGCGCACTTGATCAAGCTCGGCAACGTCGGGGCCGCAGCGACCGTCACGAAGCTGCCGAACATGGCATACGCGCGTTCTTTCGCGAACGGCGTCGTCCTGCCAGACGGGACGGTGCTTATCGTCGGCGGACAGTCCTATCCCATTCCCTTCACGGACACGACGCCCGTGTTTCCGGCTGAATTATTCGATCCGAAGACGAACACATGGCGCACGATGGCGTCGATCGCGGTCCCACGCACATACCATAGCATCGCGCTGCTGCTTCCCGATGCCACGGTCATCGCGGGCGGGGGTGGGCTCTGCGGTACGGGCTGCTTGCAGAACCACTTCGACTTGCAGGTCTTCTCGCCACCCTACCTGTTCAATTCCGACGGCACGCGCGCCGCGCGACCCGCCATCGCTCTAGTCTCCGCTACCCAGGCCCGCCCCGGCGCCTCGCTTACCATCACGACGTCACAGACGGTGGCGTCCTTCTCGCTCGTTAGGTATGGCTCTACAACGCACACTGTTAACACAGACCAGAGGCGGGTGCCGCTTTCTGCGGTAAGCGTGGTAGGGCTTGCGCATGTTGTCTCTCTTCCTACGGATCCGGGGGTCTTGGTCCCTGGGTACTGGATGCTGTTTGCGATTAATTCGGCGGGTGTGCCGAGCGTGGCAACTACGATTAAGATCTTGGCGTCTTGAACGGAGGACGTGTGACTTTTAGCTCATTGCATACCAGGCTTTTGAGACGAAAGTATCAGAGATTTGATCAAATAGTAATACTGATTAACAACCCTAAAACGATGCATTAGTTAATAACTCCCCATATTCGCGAAATGAGGGAATTTCCTTTTGATATGAGTAGTAAATATGCCAGTGCATTTTGTCTATAACTTTTATAGGCCCGTTTTTGTAAGCTCGTCTAGATATGTGTAGCAGTCTAATCGCCCCATGATAGGTTACCATCGTTATCTCATGATCTCAATGACGCTCGGTGTGGCCTTTTAATCACTCCGCAGGCAGTAATCTAAGCCGTTCAAGTATAGCCACCAGGCATTCCTCCAGAGGACGAGTCGAATCTACCGCAATGTGTTCAGCAGCGTCGTCCGGACGGCGCGGATTCATCCATTTTTCGAAGAGCGCAGCGCCCTCCACATTCGCTCCCATGCCATTAGCAAGAGAGTCAAGTGGCGGTTCATTCACGCCGGTGCGTTGACTTCGTAATGGGGTTCGGTCGCGCAATCTGCGGTCTAGCAAATCCATATCCTCTACCCTGCACTCGACATAGCGGTATGTGCAGCCATACTTCTCCGCGAGCGCTGTTCCCCGGTCCAGGACTTCGTCATAGTTACACACGCTGTCGATAATGACGCTGCGTCCTTGCTGAATCATGTCTTCCGCCAACGCCCAGTCCAGCCGGTACGTTAGTCTTGACGAGTCCTGGAACGAGAAGCTGGACTCGAGAAAAAAGGCCTTGATGAGGTCGTGGTTGATGACCACGCCGTTGATGGCGCGCGCGAGGAGCCTAGCTAAGGTGCTCTTCCCTGACCCTGGAGGCCCAGACATCTGGATGAGAAATTTGGCGGGCGCACCCATGGTTTTGTTTTGAAATGGTGTTCTTCGCCGAAACGTAGAGTGAAAACGGATTGGCGATATTGAGGCTGGCATTGATTGGCATACGACTTCCTCTCGATCTCGATCGTCTATTACCCTTGTCGCACGAATTCTTGACTTGGCTGTTGCTTAAACAAGGTCATAACCTCGCTCATGTCAACCAGCAAGCGAAACACGTGATCTGGGTTGATTCCTGCTAATGAAGGAATCATCGATCATCGCTACGCGAGGGTAAGGACGTGAAGGCAATTAACGTCCCGAATATGTGTTTGTTTGGTAGATGCCCCGCCTCTTCTGACCTGCAGCTCGGTATTGTTAACAATGCACTGCACACGTGACTTGGACGAGAGGCTTCACAATCTCAAACATGGGCTCGGGTTTTGTTTTTCTCCGTAGGTAGATGCAGCCCCGGGACATTGACTTAGACTTTTTGCTTTGTGCAACAGTATGACGGCAACGTTCCATTTCAAGGTTGATTTGCCGTGGGTTATGCTGTAGGTGGTGTACAGCAGTACTTATATTTATCTGCCGTGTAACATGTCATGTTCAAAATCCCACTTTGGATAGGTACTGTAGAGTTGCATGCCGAGACACGAAAAAAAAGAAAAAGAAAGGGAAAAAAAACATTCATGACTAAATATGTTGTCTCGGTGTCATTATGTTTCGCTGCTCGCTGGGACAATAATATGCGCCATGTGACGTATCAGACGGGCCGCAGCGTGGGTAGGGTCAAGGTATGTATGTAGGAGGATGCAATATGACGCGATCAGGAAGGAAATCACAGCCGATACGAAGCGCGCACAATCTTGCCTCGAGCATGGGAGTGTATTTGCATGAGACCATAAAGTCATGAGCTGCTGCACTCCGATGCTCGCGTAGCATCTTGGGAGGTATCCAATGCCATAGCAAATGCTGAAACATATCCGAGCCTCGAGGCAGTTTGGTATTATACTACCTATGTACGGCAATCTCCGGGAACCCGGAGCCTGCCCCCCTGGGGTTACCAGCGGCAGTGAACTACTGTACCATCCACCTTGCGCCACAATCTGGCTATCTCTCCTTTTCGGATATGTGAAAAGGGTAACACGGCAGAAAAGAGCAGAGCCACTGGGCCTCCTCACCGGCAGTAGGGCGAACGTGACGCGATCAAGCATGCAGCCTTCATTGAATCTTAGACAACCAAGATACACAACAAGGCAGCCCTCCCGTGGGGGTCCACGATAAGCAAAGATATCCCTCGCACTGTTGGTTCGAAGTGGCTATTACGCCAGCATGTCAGACCGGCCGGTGTGAGGAATAGGAGAAGGACTGCCACCCTCAGGAATCCATCATGCCTTACGGCTGAGTCTGGGAATCGCTGGATGATGCAAGTGAGCAGCCGAGATGACTGTAGAGCACCACTGCCTGGCCCCCCTTTCATTAGGCGAAAACGCAAAGCATCGGGTTTTGATAAACGGCCTTCTCCTTTCATGACCACCTGGTGACGGCTTTCCATCATGTGCTCGGGCCGGGACTGATGCCTCTATGCTGGAACAATTATCCGGATTCCATTACTCGCTACTATGTAGAATCTCATGACCAGTCCTCATACACCAATATGCTATACGCTAGGTATCATTCTGATTTATTGCGTAAATAGTGTGGTAGGAAGCGTCCCGAAAATAACTTCAGCTGCTCATGTAGGATCAGGGGTCCCCCTGCAGAGGATCATGCTGAAGGGTCCAGGGGATTTGCACAGGGGAGGGGACCTCAGTACAGTACACAACTGCTGACCACTGCTAATGGGTGGACCGGACTAGGCAGTCAATTCATTTGATGCTCATTGGAGACAATGTTTTATCGGATGGTGGAGTGAACGTTAAGTAGATGTTCGAAACCTAGCAGAGGTAACCTAATACGCATTGATGAGATCATATTATAAAGAGAATCGGAGCTACAGTACAGTAGGTCGTTTGATAGTGGAGTTGCAACTTGTCGCAAGTAAATAGGGTGGCACATCAGCTTGGCAGTTTTGTTTCTAGAACTGGCGGGAGCAGCACCGGGTCAGGGACGTCCAGGTGTGCCAATGCTCAGGTGTTCCTACAGGTATAGTTGCAACGGTGACTAACCCATGCGAGAGTTAGGGTCCAATTCATATACCCTTTATTGATTCATACCTCGTCAAAACGTCCCTGGATTCAGAATAGTCAAGCATAGTATATTTTGCTAACCCGGAGCCGATCGTACGAGTCTGTCAGCTCCCCAGCAAACCTTGTCGTCCGCTAGCAGCCAATCTGTATCTGTGGGGTTGCCATAACTCAGGGCAAGTCGTTATCTTCACACGTCGCGCCGGGGCATCTGATAGTTCGGTGGGCACCCGTTGGCTTAGAGTGAATAATTACTTACCTACTGTTCATAGTCGTTATTGTAGGTGGTCACAAGATGGGACAATTGGTATATCAGCGAATTTGTAGAGAGAAACGAGCCTTGGCCCTCGGAAACGGGCGGAAGGGCTTTTATACTATGGATACGCTGGCACTCCGCAGGAGCATTGAATAGCTTGTATTGCTGTTGTTCGAGTTACGAGCCTCAATCCATTATCAGCTGTTCTTCTGTCTCTACTGTACTGTATCACTTTTAGGTTCCTAGATTGCTTATTAACTTACTATGGCAATGATCACCTCTGTTGTTCCGTTGCGCACGCTAGTCAAGGCACTACCCGCCCACCGAGATCTTAGGTCCACTAAGTAGGGGTATGTTTGTGGTATACATAACCGCCTCGGCTATGATACGCCGTTCAGTTAGTTAGCTTATTGCTCGCCGGCTTGGGAAACCGACACCGAAAGATGGAGAAGCCCATGAACCACGTGTCCAAGCGTCGACAATATTCCCCTGGTCGCTTGCCCGAAATGTAACCAAGACCTCTTCGGGAAAGGAAAGTTGGAACAAATGCGTGTTAGCGTAACTGAATCTGTGATCTAGAACGAGTTGCTTGTCCTAAAACAGCTAGTCTCCGTTGGTGTATCGCTAAACCTGGATTCAACTATTGACGCGCCCCAACTGTCTCCACAACCATGGTTCCGCACATCGTCTCTCATATGAGTCCAGCAATAGGATAGTAAAACCGTGTGTTGTGGTAGAAAGGGCCGTCCGTCCAGTTGCGAACTTGGTATAGTCTGAATTGTTTTCCTTCCCTACGTAAACGATGTCTGGTGGATCTCTGAGCTTCCATGTCCATAGATTCGGCGAACAGGGGCTCAACAGCGAAAGTGATAGCCACTACTCCTGGTGAACGTCTTGGCCCATGTGGCTATCAACAGCAAGTAACCGAGATATCCCAAGAGAAAGCTGTCTGCTCAGCTACGAAGGAAATAAGGGTATAATAGAAAGCTAATAAGAGTGGCCAGCAAAAGTGGTCTATGAGGCGCTTACGGCGCCGCACCTTTGTACCTCATATTAGACATCCAGGATGCGACATCATGAGAAGCTCATCCAATTTAACAATCTTCCGTAAAATAACAAAGGAGACATTGGCCTAGTCGAATAGCTGTATGTGCAACACCAGTGACTGGGTGTTAAGCTGCCGTGATGGAATTTCTGCGACCAAATAAAGACCAACGAGGCTGTGTTCCGGTTGGCACGTCACCGACATGACCTTTGCTCAAAGGTCGGTCCTTGCTTAGCTTTCCTTTTGCGTGCTTCTGCTTCGGGAGAGAATTATATTCATCAAGACCATATCTCGTCTTGCGATCCAATTGATTGAGCTCATATATCATGGTTTCGGTCTGTGTTGGGGTCGGCTTTATCAATGGTGCTGCTCCCGCTGAAACTCGGAGAATGCTTGCGGACCTCTCTGGTTCGCTGGACTGCTGAGGTCGCGACTTAGAAAGGCGTCTCCCTCTTGTGACCGGAGCTTGAGATTGGGACCGATCTCGACGCTCATTCGAAGCTAGCCGAACAGTGTCACTAGACGTTCTTAGATAGTCACTCAGCGAAGTTCTTCGCGGACGCGTTACGGGCGGTGCAACGACAACAGTTGGGGGCTGGAGAGTTCGCGATTTCGAAACAGCAGGATCATCAGCGGTTGATGGTGGCGGGGTCGTGTCGGCAGAGGTGGGAGCAGTTGAGATGGCCATGCCAATCGAAGTGACCGATGAAGCTGCTGAAGATGGGGCGTGGCCGTAAACCTGCCCAGGCGAGACCGGAGCTGATGATATGGACTTGTCCACGCTCTGGGCGCGGCGGCTTGTTGAACGGGGTGCTGAGAAAGAGAAGTAAGTACTTTTTGCGGGCGGGGGATAATGGCGATCAGAATTAGAAATGACACGCGATTCTGATATTTTTCGCGCGTGGGCAGGATGGAGACGATGCAGACGTTCACCGTTAGTAGAACTATCGCGCGAAGGCGTAGGCGCAGGCTCAGGATCATAGGAAACGTTCTTTATAACCTGATTTCTCACTTCCTTCCCGTCTTCAGAGTCGCTTGAGTTCTCCAACCCTCCACTGGTAGCTACACCGACACCGACATTTACAGGCACTGCTGCTCCGCTATTAGCCATCTGAGAGAGGCTCCTAGACGTGAACTAAATACCTCTACTTGACAATGGACTGGTCCGACCGGAAGATAATACTGGACTTGCTGTACCACCCGTGCCGACGGCGAAGGACTGCATTGTCTCCTTTCCTTTCCCCTTATAATCTCTTGGATGACCGTAGTAGTCCGCCTCTTCCAAAGCCTCTGGTGTGCTGGCCATCCTTTCACGCCATGAGCTTGGTATACTACTATAACTATAGTTCTTAGGGAGTGGAACAACAGGAGTTGCATAGACAGAAGGGTAGGAAACATTGGCTAGGGTGCTCCCAACACGCGGCAGTGCGCTGTGGCCCATGCCGTTGGCCACCATAGCACTCCTCCTCCGGTTCTGCTCTCTGATTTTGGATCTATCACCCTGTTTCCAGGAGGAAGGGGCAGTAGCTAGGGCATCGGCTGCTGCATGTGTCGGTACATGTTTGTAGGGAAGCTTGACAGCTTCGGCTTTATCTTTGTCGGCTTGCTTAGCGTTGTACTCCTTGGCCTGCGCCCGCCCGCGCTTAATTATCGAGAAGACGGACATTGCCGGCGTCGGCTGACGACCGATTCAGAGTCTCAGGGTCTTGGGGAAGGCCGGCTCGCCCCAGCGTCAACTCTCTTCGGAGCACAAGAGCTCGGGGTAAGGTAGAGAGATGTATAAATGGGGAGCAGTACAAGGCGGATGACAGGGGCGATCCCGAGACTGACGCACTTGTTCGTAACGAGCTGATAGCAGCGAGGTGGTATAGCGCACGAGAATTATAATCGGAGTCAGGGAAGCCTTTTGTGACGGCGAGAGATAAATGAGGCGCTGATCTGTGCTATGCTAGGATGGTTACAAGACGCAATGACTTGAGATGGATTAGCTGTTATAGCTAATACTGTGATTTTGTTCTGATCTTGGCAGAATGTAGTTGAGAAATTTCAAGAGGAAGGAGGGAGGTTTTATGCAACCCGTCAGAACAGCCCGAAGTTTTATGTGACAACCGTGTGCTATCTATGTACGGGTTTAGTATGAGGCTAGATCGTGGGGCCGGGCAAGCTGGCAAAAGAGGCACTTCGCTAGCGTCATGCGCTGGGTGGCGCCCGCCATGAGTTCCCCAATTGGGGTTAATTGGGGTTGATAGATAAAAGCTACCAAAGTACCTCCCTCTAGGCCCTAGGGCTGATCTACCTAGGTACCTTTGGGGCTTTTGGGCTTGGGCTGTTCGGGCACGCTAGCTAGGCATACATCAGGTAGGTACTTAGTCGATTAGTTGGGGGTCACTCTCGTCTCCACCTGCGTTTAGTGCATCGGGTGTGCTGAGGTACTGTACAGTACTCATGAGTACGACGAGTGCGTCTCGATGCAGACAGACAGTGCGGCTGACAGAGGAGGAGGAGGAGGACATATGCATCCTCGAAACCCCTGCTGCCGACCAAGCCGACCTGCCACGGGCGGATACGTGCGCGACAGGTTTAGCAAGATTGGGTCGGCAGAGGATCTCGAAATCTACATTAGTGCCCGTATCTATTGGACCAGGTGGACATACGGGAGCGCCGCAGAAAGGGCGGATGCAAAGTGATAGCTCATTGATTGGGAGCGCCGAGTAGAAAAAGACAGTCGAGGGCATAGACGAGAAGAACTTCGGCTGATAACCCTGGCCTCGAATGATTCTGCATGCCGAGCGAGGGGACATCTGCGATCTTTAGGCAATGATGATATAACATCATACTATATGAGACGAAGTACATACGTAGTGTAGGTACAAGGTTGGCAGGTGAGAGGTAATCGCGGCAACCTGGCAGGCTGGGGGCCGACGAACACTCCGGTCCACTCTGAGAGCACTGGGTAGAGACGAGACGAACGAGAGGGTCAGACATACATACATACCTACATATACATACAGTATCTACGGTAGTACCTACATAATTAGGTAGGTGCAGTAGACAGATAGGTACCGGTAGCTACTGGGGGTGGCCTGTATCATGTATGCGGTGCGGTGTGGTGTAACATGCAACGTCCCTGGTCTCTCGTATTCAGGACCCTCCCTCCCCTGGCCAGGGCTGCTGGCAGTGGTTTTCGCTGGGTTGCACTGCCCTGTTGCCGCATAATAAGCTGCACGTACCTACCTAGCGTCTAGGGCAATGGGCAATGGGCAATGGACAATGGACAATGGGCATATGGTTGGTTGCCCATCACTCCTGTTCGATGCAGTCATGATCTTCGCCGAATCACCGCAATATCTGCAATATCTGCAATGCCATCTTGCGAAGAGCAGTGAGTGAGCAGGCGATATACTGGCAGATGGTCCTTTTTGCACGGCATCCTGAGGCTTGGGCTTGAGCCTGGGCTTGCAGAAGGACGCCGGATCAGTGCCTACGTGTACAGTACCTACTGATGAATGCTGTACGGCTGTCGAGCACTTCAGCTCATGCCGGGTCGTCTCTCCTCCACGAGTCCACGGGTCCACGGGTCCACGAGCCCGCAACACGAGTCCACAACCTAAAATACGGCGCCTGGGCATGGCCTAGCCTAAGACATGGCCAATTGCCGTCCGAATACATGCCCACGCATCGCTATTATACTTGTCCGCTTGGCCAGAGCTGACGTCTTATTCTGCTAGAGTGTTGCCACACAGAGTGTTAGATGCGGATAAGCGATGACGGATGAGGTGATTGGGTACGTCCCCTGTTCCTTGACTGCTTAGTCCAGGGCGTTCCGGAGTCGTGGGTCGACAAGGGAGCGTCAGATAACGATGAAGTACTGTAGATGTTAGCCGACAGTGCTGTAGGACTTTGCGATTTAGATTCTCGGCTTACAGTACCGGACCATGCCGTTACGCCGTACGGGAGACCCAGATCAAGTCGAATGTTGGCCGATCGAATTCCATCTTTTTTCGTTTTGTTTTTTACCAGGTACGCTAGTTTACACACACAACACACAACCTATACACAGTACGCGCCTGGAATGAAACAACAAAGGCACCATGATCCATGATCTACATATCTGCATATAGTACGTAGTATACCTAAAGTCAGTAGTGTTCTACCTAGTTACCGTAGGTAAGTAAATAGTGTGCTCGGGTACTCTATTTATGCATACCTAAAACACCCCTAGCCGTTACCTGCTTACGGACACGATATTATTAATAGACACCACCGTGTCGGCTTAAACATAACATTTTCCGTTCGTAGTTAAGGTTGTACTTTGCTATCTGCTCTGCATGTCAGAAGCGCGGTGTGATTCCTGAGATAGGACGTTCGCATGATTTTCACCGACACGGTTGCCTGCCTATTGGCGTTCCTAGCAACTAACTTACATATACTCCGTACTAGTCATGTCTATATCACTCTTTCTTATTGCCGCCGCGACAGGGTTTCCTGTTGGCCTATCAAGCGCCTAGGGCATATCCAGGTCCACGGGTCGACCAACCGGGAGCTACAGTAGGACCTTGCCCGGATTTAAACCCCCGGCTAAGCTCCTTGTCCATCGATAACAAACAATAAGTTCTCTTTGATATCACTATTCAGATCGACTGATGAAGATCGTCGCAAAGTACCGCTATAATCCAGGCTCGCTTACCGCCATAGTATCCACATCCGGTGTGGCATATGCAGTACGGTAATCTCATGGATGTCTAATTGACCTCTCATCTATCACGACTATCTACCATTACTGCCGTTATCTATCACGACAACGAGCGTGATGAACCAGGACTACCCCAACGCTCATCGGTTCCGCGCCAGCGGCTATCGGGAAGGATCCTCTTTGCAGGAGGCAGAATATTTACCTCTCACTCACCATCATATGTAGTGACCCTACATGCAGGCCGGGCGTCGATTTCTTGGTGAACGATTAACCCATTGAAGAGATGTTTGAATACCAATTGTGGTTCTACGGCATAGATAAGGTTGTGATCCGATAAAAGAGCCCGCACGGAAGTCCCGGGGCTGCAGGAGGTGTTCTACATCTCCCTTCCGCGACTGAGAGAGAATGATATCATAATTGAAGTTGGATGCTTGGCATGAACGACACCGAAGACAAGAACAACATAGTCCCAAATATTTTCTATCATTCACACCTTCATATGCAGCTGAGACTCCGCCGAGAGTGGGGGTACCAAAAGAAATAAAATGAAGGACTTGCACTGACACGATTCTACTTGCATGATGTTCAATGTAATTTCAGGCTATTCATGCGCCTAAACCTATTTCCTTCCAAGACATGTTATGCGTAAACGGTCATTAGACGACGATCTATTAAGTAGTCAGTATATTCAAAACGAAAAATGCGTTTTATAATACCGCTCGAGAACTCTCGCCTCCGTATGATAAACCAGACACGAGGTAGATTAGTCCTTAGAGCAGCGAGCATTATCGTACATCATGTCGCGCCACATACAACGACCGAAATGCACAGTGTCATACATATAGTGCAGAAGTATAGTTTAATTTCTTAGGATTCCACTAGCTCGGCATTTCCCGAATATTGTGCTGTCTATATTCCAACTATTCTGCTTTGCAATACATATTATGCCTTAGTCGTCGACTTCATAGGCACTCTTCCGAATACAGGTTTATGATGTGGGTGGAACGCTTCATTGACGAAGACTTTATTGAACTACAGTATTTTCTGGTCATCAACCTGTCAGGATACCTCCATCTGTACGATTGGTCGGAACCTATCGCCACACCTAGTCTAATTATCTTATGAACAAGTAGAAGTAATACTCCTAACCTTACAAGGTATTCATAGTACTAGAAAGTGATCTACTCTATCGTACACTCTCCATTCGAGCTCATGGCCAACAAGAGATCTCCCAATGTCTTGTTCACGTTTATTGCGTTCGTCACCGTCTCCTTATTTTTTCTCTGGGAATAGACCACCTAATAAGAGCTTGTATTAATATGCCTAGAACTGTTCCAAAATCCATTGCATTACAAATTAATAACAACATTTTGAGTACCTAAAAACCTACAGCCCGCTGGGTTATGAACAGACTCTCTTGAACTTATGGTAGGTGTTGAACCCAGCAAGCTAGCTAGCATAGTTGGCCATGATTGTCGTCATATGTACGGGTACACTATGCCATATCGATGGAGCTAAGCCTGTTATCTGTCTGACGAGGATTTATAGCTAAACTTTCTAAGGGAATGGCCTTGGATATTATAACATTGGAGCTCTAATTACCATCACGAATATTAACCCAAGCCTCTCATCTCGTTCATTTGCGGTGCCAGGAACCCCGTACTTAATGTAAGTAATAACGACTCATTGCCACGCGAAGGCCTCTTGTGCCACCGTCATGGTCCTATCTGACTATATACAGTAGTCTCTTTATTGTGCAATCTCAGAGATGTCCGGCGATACTGGGATTCAGGGTATCCGAACACTCACAAGTCGTACTTCGGTGAATTCATTCGGTCATCGATTTACTCGGGTAACTCGTTCCGTCGGACCCTATCAGTACCAGACTATAGCACCTAGTCCGATGACTTAGGAGCGCCGATGCGCTATATCTTCGAGTAAATAATTAACCGATAGGTGATTTCATTGGTGTAACTTATCTTCTCCAGTCCGTAACGATGTCTACCGTGTAGATCTGAAACGGCACACCACTATACTGAAAATTCAATATAAATTGTAATGGTAGATGTATTAACCCAGTACGTTCAGACTCTTGTTACGAACTCTTCCCGTCGGAGCTGACCCTAAGGCATTACGAAAGCTCAATTCGCAACTGCGAGCTCTATTGTCGTTGGTAGACTGCTGTCTTCGGAGGATTACGAATTTATGCTACTGCAACTTTAATAATGTTCAAATTGATACTAGTAGTCTCGGTCGGTCTCCACGACACCTTCCGCGTTGATCGAACGGTATGATAATAGAGGAATGGAATAAGGCTGGGTCAGGCATGTTGAACTACAATCTCGAAGAGGCCGATAAAAGCCGTGATGCGCGATGTTAGAGGTACCAGGATATTTGTTTTTGACTGACGTATAAGCCAGAGATGCTATCATATTGATAGAGGTAAGAATTCGACCAATTGTGATACTTTTGAGGTGCCAGTAGGGCCCCGTTTAAATAGAGTCTAAAATGCTATTATGAACACAGATATATTTCTTTATAAATCATCTAACAGTGACTCATGTAGACAAGCAGTAATTGTATCTTGGCTGGCTGGGAGGTAATATCACGATGGATCATGATATCTATCATTATATTGCCTTCTATTCTTGCTCCAAATCATCGGAGGGGTTCCTAAAATTTATCACCACATATTAATCGATCACCACTGCCAAGAGTATTCGTTATAAGACGCTCATTTGTACTTCAAACTCTCGTCCGAGGGAGAACTAGCAACTATAACCCGATACCTCATAATCTTAGATACTACAGCATCCTAATATAATAGGAAATAAGCTAAGTCTCCCTTTAATAGATCCAATTAAGAAAACTATGACAAACTAGGGGCCGCCAATAGGAGTTTAAAAAAGACATTTTATGTGTCAAATGGCTAGGATAGAGGGAAATGGGTTGACATAAACTTAACTAAGTAATAGGGAATTATATGATAATAAGGATATTGCCTTAGATGCAGCATTTGTACTTACCCAACGCTAGTAATTCCGAGTTAATCTTTTCAAGTTCGCGATGGTGAGACGTCATTTATTAATTCTAGGTTAGATAATGATATTAAGTGGAAGGCATATGGCACATGGCACGTGCTGGGATGATGTGCATTACCGACGCTAGACTAAGATCTCGGGATGCACGGCTAATCTTCCACTAGGAACCACGCGAGCCTCAACGACTTAAGGACGGCTCCAATTAAAACCAAGACCAAGGCTAAGACATACAGTACACGTAGGTATGTATCGAACCAAACCGTAGGATTGGCTATGGCATGAATTTTCGAAGTTGAGGAGCTCCTTTGAGCTGACAAGAACAAAACCTTTCAGAGATAAGGTACCTCATAGAAGTATACTGTATGATTAGGTAAGACGCAAAAGTGGATAGGGCTGGTTTTGTTTTTGGCAGCAATCTCTATAATTGGATGCAATAGATGAAGCTAGGTACACCATGGATGAGTTGGTGGTCCGCGCGTCAATTGTCTCACAATCTGGCGTCAGTCAATCAATCCATGGTACCTAGGTACCTACAGACGCTCACTAAATCGTCATAACTTTTAGAGTCCGCCAGCATACCGGTACCTCGGCACGCTATTGTGTATTCTGGATACCTTAGGTACATGTAACCTTCAAGGTTCCTGTTGTTAGCTCTGATGCGTGCGCGCCCCGATCTGCGACTTGACTACACCAGTAAGCATCCAATTGCTCCGTCATTGTACCTAGGGTTTGCACCACATTCTACGTCACTTGCCCGCCAATCCGATTTTTTAAAGGTTGAGAGCATCTATACTACTTGTAAGTACAGCACACGGACCGGCCTACCTAGGTGGTGACAGTGCGCTGGCCTACCCAAGTAGGTAGCTAGACCAAATCCTGCCTGGCCTCCCATCCGGCCGGCCAGTTAGTGACTTAGCGGTAAGGGCAAGTGCCAGGTGGTGGTGGGCCCTGCAAACCTTGGAAGCCTGCCAGTGGCAGGCTTTCCCAGCGCAGTGCATAGTGCCCCAGCGCCCAAAGTGCTGTAGCGCCGGGCGCCCCAAGCACAGACCCAAGCACCCCAGCCCATCTCGCCATCGCGACCTAATCGACCTTGTCGGGGACCCTTCGCCTCATTCTCCATCTCCCTCACCTCACCACTGTCTCCCCATCTGCCGCGCTACCAGCCTGCCCGCGAGTCACGAGCCACATGCCCCATCTGCTGCCTCCCGTTCCCTACCGCAACCTTATCCTGTCCCGGATCACCGACTGAGCAAATCCGGGAATTGCGAGATTGCAGATTGCCCTGCCCGCCGCGAATACTTCGACCCTCGTGCACCGCGCGAACTCGCTGTCGCTGTCGCTCGCCTGGCCTCGGCTGATCTGCGCCATCCATCCCTTTATTGTCGGGTCTTTGTTGTCCGCTGCTCGCCGTCCGCGCCCGCGCCCGCTTTCGGTCGCGACGTTGTCGGCGCGCACTCCTCCTCCCACCACGGTGCTTGCCCTCAATACCTATCTATCAGCACCGCAGCTACACACACGCACACACACTTAGTCGCACTGTTCGTCGTGTGCGCGCGCGCCCGGCCAACTAGCGCCCCATCCTCGAGGAAACGTGGCGGCTCTCACTCTTCTCAGTCACTCGGATACTGAGCTCTCCCTGCAGCAGCATCTCGACCTCGCGCCTGAACTCCTGCACTACAATCATCTCGCGGCTGAGGCGGACTCCGAATACCCGTTGGCGATGGCGGCACAGCCTGTGCCTCATCCGTCGACGGATCGGAGACGAGTCAAGGTCTACGAACTTCGCAACAATGACTGGTTTGACAGGGGCACCGGTTTCTGCACCGCCACCTTTGGTTCTGTGAGCGTCCCTTCCAAGCTCTTCTCGCCTGTTGCGCCGCATCATCCATTTCCCTCGCCCGTTCATGGTTGCTGACTACTCTGTTGTTTGTTGCGCAGTCCGAGGATGGCCACCAACGAGATTCCCAAGTGATTGTTGAGTCGGAAGACCAGCCCGATCGTATCCTGCTCAAGACTCGGATTTGCAAAGAGGATGGGTTTCACAAACAACAAGGTTTGCTGCCAATTGTCCGTGACGCGTCCCCGCTCTAGTTAGCTAACCCAAGGCTGCCGTAGAAACGCTTATCGTTTGGACGGAGCCTACCAATGGTGTCGATATGGCACTTAGCTTTCAGGAAGCTGAAGGTTGCGCTATGATCTGGTGAGTTTATTGCTGTGAGTCACGATCATGGAATAGCAGTAGCTGACGAGCACGGTAGGAAATTCATTAATAGTATACAGCAGCAGTACAATCCCTCAAATAACCAAGGTGCGCACCACCGCATACGGTTGCTCTGTTTGACCGACGTTAAATGCTGATATCTGTCACAGATGATAGCCTGTCAGACGACCTAGCCATGGATGTGACCAATCCGATCAGTCTTCCGGAGGTTTCAATGGCCAACCTCGCCGACATCGAGTCCCAGATGCGCATGATGAGTAGTTCGGTTAATGGCCGGGATGCACTTACCAAATACGTGGTCGCCGAGAACTATATCGACAAACTCATCCCAATTGTATCCGACGCCGAAGATCTAGAAAGCCTTGCTGATCTACACCGGCTTTGTAATATCATGAAGATTATCATACTGCTCAACGACACGTTCATTATAGAACATGCCGTGTCGGATGCATGTGTGATTGGTGTTGTCGGCGCCCTGGAATATGACCCCGACTTTCCTAGCCACAAGGCAAATCACCGCCAATGGTTACAGGGTGAAGGTAGATATCGGGAGGTTGTCCGTATTGAGGAGCCGAATATTATCCAAAAGATTCATCAGACCTATCGGCTCCAATACTTGAAGGATGTTGTGCTTGCTCGCATCCTGGATGATAATACCTTCTCGGTGCTTAACTCGCTGATTTTCTTCAATCAAGTAGATATCGTACAGCACCTACAGGCGAACTCGTCTTTCCTGTCCGAGTTATTCAATATCTTCAAATCGGGCCAAGACACACGGAAAAAAGAGGCAGTCCTTTTTATTCAGCAATGCTGTGCTATTGCAAAGAATCTTCAGCCACCAGCTCGACAGACACTCTATAACAACTTCATCGCCCACGGACTACTCCAGGTTATCCATTTCGGCCTCAGAAGCAATGATGTAGCGGTTCGAGTTGGTGCAACGGACATCATGGTATCTATGATTGACCATGACCCCCAGATGATTCGCCAGACAATATATCGCCAAATACACGAAAAGCAACCTCCATTAACCGACACACTCATCGACCTCTTACTCGTCGAGACCGATTTGGGTGTCAAATCGCAGATCTCTGACACTCTGAAAGTTCTGCTTGATCAAGGGCCCCAAATGCAGGCCGAAGCCTTTGCAAAGGCCAACGGAGAATACGCAGCCCGGAATAGATTAGCCCAAGGCCCCGACCCCCAGCAGGACCATTTTCTAAGCCTTTTCTACGAGAAATCAGCTGTGAAGCTTTTTCAACCTCTGATTACGTTGCAGGACCGAGCCGTGATGGAATTCACTAACGTTGAAGCTTCCGCTTTTAGCTACCTAGTCGAGATCCTATGCTTCTTTATCAGGCAGCACCAGCATCGCAGCAAATTTTTCGTCTTGACCCATAACATTGTACCACGCATCACTCAGTTATTACAGTCCCCAGAAAAGTTTTTGAAGCTTGGTTAGTTGGCTCAGCCTGCGAACACAATGACAATTATTAACTGTGTACAGTTGCCGTCCGTTTTCTCCGTCAGCTCGTTGGCTCACAGGACGAGTTTTATATCAAGCACTTGGCCGAGAAAAAGGTCATCGAACCAGTGCTCGACTTACTCATCCAGACGATGCCACGTGATAATCTGATAAGTTCTGCATGCTTAGAGCTGTTTGAGCATGTGAAGAAAGAGAACATCAAAGAACTTGTGAAGCACATGGTAGAAAGCTACCGAGAAAAATTACACCGTCTATCATATATGGAGCTTTTCAGGACGTTGATCCTCAGATATGATCAAACATCAGGCTTTACGGCCAACATGGATTACTTCATGGAGTCTGAGGATGATGCTTCTCGTGACCGGAGGCGCAACCGGCCACCTCCACACAGGAACCCCATGGAACACTTGACAATGGATGAGGTCCAGGAAGAATACTGGAATACTTCAGACGATGAAGAGGATTTACAAGTGAAACCTAGCAATCGAGCGTTGCCCGCGAATGGCGACTCCCCAAGCGCCAAGCTTTTAGTTGACTATGCATCAGACGAAGATTTGGATGATAACATCGAGGCGGGAGCAATTTCAGGTGATGAAGACAAACCTGAAGAAAAGGGCCAAAAAACAGATGGCGGGAATTCGCTAGCTGTGCCACCACCAGAACGGGTATCCGAGAAGCGTCGTCGTGAAGAGGACGAAGAAGACGACCTCAGTAAAATGGTGCAGCACAAACGCCGGAACAGTACATCAGCAGGGTCTACTACTTCCAGTGCTACTCCAAGCCCTTTGCGAAAGAAGAAGATGGTGGCTAGTGCTCGCGACTCTGGGGGAGGGCCGAAGAAGATTGCCATTAGCTTGTCATCCACTCCTAAAACAGGGGATCTAGGAGGTGAAGAGTGAACAATATGCGGGTTTTACTAGGCACCTTAACAACACGCACGGCCATAACGACCAGGGTTCGACGATGGCCAAATAATGACGGGACACGGGGTTGGCGTTCGGGTTGAGGTAGGAACCGTTCTACTAGCCTTTGTAGGGAATAGAATCTGGGTCCACTAGGAAGCAAGGCAGAAGGCGGATCGGGGCCAGGACCAGGACCAGGATCAGAGAAAACAACCGCTTGTGATGACCTTAATGGGCTTCTCGACGCCCGAGACTCCACAGCGAGTACGGCACACCGCCGTAACTACAGAGATTGAATCGGACAATTAGGGTCAACTGTACTGTATTGAACGAGGTCATCAGTCGGGTTTAATGCTCTCGAAAAAAAGCCATCCAATATGATAGTTGAGATTGCAGTGTTGAGCCAAACACGAGATTGTACTCGGAGAAGATGTTCTCCCGTGTTATGTATTCGTAGACTTTTCGATGGGACTTGTCTCACGCCCCAAGAGCTAAAATCTACCTTATTCCTTCTCTTTCAGTGCAAGTGGCTATTTTTAGGCCCAGAAATCCGATGGGTTGGTAATCTAGGACCTCCAAATAAGATAAGGATTCCGTGTATTTGGATTTCAAAGGGGAATATTGTAACTGTTAGCAGGTTGTCGGTCTCGGTCTCGGTCTCGATCTCGGGTCACGGCGCCCGATGGAGTCTCAGTTGGCAGCAAGCCGAGGTCTTGTATCCGAATTCGGTGGTTTTTATGGGGATTCGTACATTGAGGGGCGGGATAGCTTTATTTCCCCGGATGTAGGGACGCGGGGGAACCACTGATTAGTAAGTCAGCCAGCATAATGAATATGTTCTTCCGGCAGACGGGGTATTTATTATATTGTCATGTCCCAGACGCTCACTCATTACGCCTATCAGTTAGGTTAGATTTAGGAGTCCGTTGGAATTGCTAGCCTCTCATCATGTCTCGGTCCTTAACACTCAAAAAAATTGACGGCAAGCCCGGCCAAGTATACTATCCGTACGTGCTTTGTTTCATCATGTTATTACGTTTCAGAAGACGACGCACCCCACATTCTCTGCGACACCTCTCACCCCGCGAACCTCTAGCCGAGAACCTGCATGCTTGATGCATCTGACTTATACTGATCGCTATTGCTAGCTTACAACTCAACCACAACCCTAAGCCCGTCCCCGGGTCCGGCGAGCTGCTCGTCCGCATAGAAGCCGCGGCACTGAACCATAGAGACCACTTCCAGCGGCAGCACTTATATCCCGGCATCTCGTTTGAGAACCCGCTTTTCGGCGATGGTTGCGGCGTCGTCGAGTCCGCGGGGCCGGACACCAAGTCCGCTTCCTCCCTCCTGGGCAAGCGGGTGGTCCGTGAGTAATTTCTCGGGACTATTTTCTTCTTGTTTTTTGTAGTTTTTTAAAAGTGCAATCGTTCCTTTTTGGGGCCAAGATAGTATCTGGAGGCTTCTACAGCCCTTACAAAACTACGCTCGAAATTAGCAATTAACTGACCCCGAATTCCCTAGTGACGCCGAGCCGCGGCTGGGACTCCGCGCCCGAGGGTCCCGAGGGCCCGTTTACTACGATCGGCGCCGCCGTGCTGTCGGACTGCGGCGCGGGGACGGATTACATCGTGGTACCGGAGAACGAGGTCGAGCTCGCCCCGGAGCACCTGACGGCGGCGGAGGCGGCAGGGCTGCCGCTCGTGGGGCTGACGGGCTGGCGCGCCCTCGTGACGAAGAGCGGCAACGCGGCGCCCGGCCGTAACATTCTCGTCACGGGCATCGGCGGCGGCGTCGCGCTCGCCGTGCTGCAGTTCGCCGTGGCCCTCGGGTGCAACACGTACGTGACGTCGGGGTCGCCCGCCAAGCTCGAGCGTGCGAAGGAGCTCGGCGCCAAGGGCGGTGTCTCGTACCGCGATGCTGACTGGGAAAAGCAGCTCGCGAAGCTGCTCCCGGAGTCCCGCCCGTACCTGGACGCCGTCGTCGACGGCGCGGGCGGCGACATCATCGCGCGCGTCATGCGCATCCTCAAGCCTGGCGGCATCATCTCCACCTACGGCATGACGCTCGCGCCCAAGATGGACTGGCTGATGCCCGCCGTCATGAAGAACATCGAGCTCCGCGGCTCGACGATGGGTTCCCGGGTCGAGTTCAGGGATATGGTCGCCTTTGTGCGGGAAAAGAAGATCCGCCCCGTCGTGAGCCGCGTCGTGAAGGGCCTGGATAATATCAAGGAAATTGAGGGGTTGTATGAGGACATCCGTGAGGGGAGACAGTTCGGGAAGCTGGTTATTCAGATCGCACCAGATGAGAATGATAGTGCGAAGCTATAGAATAGACGGAGATATGCCGCGAGGGATTAGAATTCGACTTCAATTCTTGTGGTTCCGCGACATGTGATACATATAGATAGCGTAAATAAATATTATACTTTAGATATGTAAGCTATTTGAGATCTTGTATAGTCTCGAAGGTGGCATACTATCCTATCAGATGCTGCAATGCGATGCGCCATGAATTCGAATTCTTACGAGACGTAGGCCAAGAAATAGGAGTACAGAATTATGCTTTCACTGTGCCTAAATACAGGCCAATCCTCTCTGCCCATCGAGTTAATAGAAGATGAGTATGTAGTATTGGCAAAGTTAACACGAATTCACTTAGAAGCGGTCCCAAGCAAGAAAAATCATTTGTCGACTTTCGTCGGTTTATCCTTGCGTCCTTCGTATATAATCAATAATACAACAAATCCTAACATTAAAGACAACTTCACACCAAAGGGAATATAGAACTAAGTGAAATACATGTAATAGAGAGGTACTATTTAAAGCCTGGTGAGCTATATTTGAGCGTATTAGATATTGAGCTACGTCATGGAGCAAAGCAAAGTTCTTCTAACTACTATATCAGCCCATGCGAGTTTTAGATGGCTTCACCTGCCCACGCCTAATCATCTTGCTCCTATAATCCCTTTGATTATGGGACGGAATAACAAACATATGTACCATAGAATTTAGCTTCACTGTTCATGTTAAAGACGGTCAATTGATTAGCAAGTACAACAATAGTCCTAGTATTCTCTTATTTAATATGGGTATTGTAGGTTGTTTGGTAACAAACAAGCATATAGTTATCTAAAACCCAAGGGGTTATTGGATCAGAAGTGTCTTAGATATCCGTCGAAATGTGCCGTATTTCCCCCACTTGGGTATTTAACATAATACACAGCTTGCTTCCATTGATTGGCTCTTATTAATTGTTGCTGTTGCCTTGAACGGCTAGGGATTTGAACTGCTGCTATAAACTACCAAGTTTGGATCAACCATAGTGAGGCGCTTTCCATTACAATCAATATATTGTGCGTGGTATTTGTTAGTTGTAAGTTGACGAGAGTGGGGGCGGGGTTGGTCTTGTTCTATGGGCTGTTATTGCCGGAAAAAAAGAAAAATAAGGGTGAAAAGCCAGCATGTCATCACTGCATTCGCCAATCTTGCAACCAAGGAAAGGAATTAAAGGGTCCAAAAAATTCGACATGTGCAGGATTTGAACCTACGCGACCGAAGTCATAAGATAGCTTAATTCATAAGTGAATTCAAGTCTTACCCATTAACCACTCTGGCAACATGCCTGAATATGGCAATTCGCCCCATAATTCGTCTTAGGACCTAATTACAACTTTGGGAAAAAAACTTAAAAAAATTACTACCCAGTCGACCACCACAGTATGAACAAAAAAAAATCAAAAAATCAAAAGAAATAAATGTACAACACCAAGGATTCGCTGGTTGTCACCAACCCAACTACTAGTTTGGCGCTCAACCTGGCTTATCTATGGGAGAGCGGACGGGATCCCGAGTTTTCCAGAGGCTATGGTCGTACATGGAAATCCTGATTGCTCTTCTGCATTATCAACAAATTCGCCGTTTGCATAGGCATTGGATCGGTATAATTACTCCGGTTGGTCTGGTATACTTACACATGAGACCGACCCACCCTATAATGCACGTGGTTCTATATACTAGGGCGCGTGTGCTATATTCTCTATCAATGAATAAACGTGGCAAGCGAGCCCTATTCGAACATAATATGCCAGGACTTGAGGTCGGCGATGGTATAGGATCGAGTTTCAGAAACGCCTGATATTCCAAGCAAGATTAAGCCAGGGGGTAATTGATTCAGGGTGTTAGCTGTACCATGCATACCATGGAAGGGGAGCGGACTCGGTTTCCGCGACTCGGATCTCAGCCCACTAATGAGATCGCCGAGTGCGCCGGACTTAAAAATGGTCGCCGTCCTCTGCCTTAGCTACCTATGCCGCGTGGGCTGTCGCCGACTAATCTAACAAAAAAATCAAAATGAAAAACTCGACAAAAAGACACAGCATCCATTTAAACGATAAACCCCGACCCCGACTATTCGGGAGCGTTCCCACTCCAAATTACCTTAGCTACTATTTATTTTCTTTTTATGCATGATACTTAGTTTATTACACGCCTTAGCGCACCACAATCATCGTAGTGAAACAAAAAACGTTTACCAGAACCAAGATTCGGAACCCCCCCGTGGCGTTTGTGTGTGTATGTGTGCGTGCCATTATCGAATTTCTGCACATGCTTGCGTGATGCCGTCAGCGCAGACGTGGATGTCAGGCAGGCATGAGAGTAGCCACGGGCTACAGGAGGTACGTCGACAAACGGCGCGGACGGCTGTTCAGCTATTCTTGGCCGCTGGGATGAAGTCGGCGACCCTTCCCTGGAGTCGACGCTAGCTCCCGGCGAAAGGAGCCCAACACTTTTCATACATAGTCCGAGTCCTAGCCTAGGTAAGCAGAACCGACTACAAGTGCTAGGTAATCGGCATCGTCCTAATTAACCCTCGGAAACCACAGTAGCGTGCTCTTATATCCCAGCCTACTCGCTTCTTACTACGGACGAAGTAGCACGCTTGACCCAAAGGATTGTTAAACCACTCGAGGCCCCCCTACTTATATGCTCACTGTGGATCCCGCCATGAGAAACGTTCGTCCGAGATAGAGATGAGTTCTGCCCGTCTTGACAGATGATCCTTGAGGATGAGGATGATGACGCCGCCCCCGGACCTTATTTTCCCATGGTGGCCTTAACAAGTCCATTATCCACTCGCTACTGACGAGCTCTGGTCCCCGAAATGTGCCGTATATAACCCGCAAGAATATTCTACCTAGTCAGGAGATAAGCTGAGTGAAGGATAAACGTCAAATACACCATTATTAGTAAGGGGCGCAAAGGGCTGCTGTCGATTAGATAGCTGCCATATGCCTTTCTAAGCCGTATAACGAACAACCGAACGAATATAACCCGAAAAAAAAGCGAGAGATACCGTCTTCGAAAACGTCTTCGATGCTCGACTCCTTCCTCTCTGGAGCCGCCTTTGGCGCCGCGCTGGCCGCGACGGGCATGTACCAGCCGACCGTGATCCTCTCGCAGATGCGGCTCGAGAATTGGCATATGGTGCAGACATTCCTAGCGGCATCCGGGACAAGCACGTAAGTAGGGCGAAATCTCACCAAAAAAGCCAAAAGCTCGTCAGCTTTGTTTCATTGGCCATTTTGCCTTCTTCCATCTCTATTCTCTATGAAACTACCTACTTAGGATCAGTGGAGGAAAATAATAACCGCTTAACAAACAACTAGGCTCATCGTCACGCTATGTCAGAAATTGGGCTACATACGCGTTCAGCCCCGTAACTACTCGTCCCTGGGTCTCCTCGGGCCTCTCGACGGCAACATTATCGGAGGGTGCCTGCTCGGGGTCGGCATGACACTTTCCGGCTCTTGCCCCGGAACCGTGTTCGCGCAAGTTGGAAGTGGCGTGCATACTGGTATTTATACGCTCGGTGGATGCTTGCTTGGGGGGATTAT
This sequence comes from Xylaria telfairii, assembly GCA_022495065.1. Classification (NCBI taxonomy): domain Eukaryota; kingdom Fungi; phylum Ascomycota; class Sordariomycetes; order Xylariales; family Xylariaceae; genus Xylaria; species Xylaria telfairii. Next base: position 64,566 of record MU383846.1, read on the forward strand.
ATGGTCAGGTTTTCTTCGATCCGCCCTCGCATCGGTGAAACCCAAAAGCCGGATCGTGCCCCCAAAGCCAGATAGTTTGACTATTAATGGAGTGTTAGGAACAAGTCAAGCTGCTGCTGTTGTCGGGGTTGGGCTTATTTTTGCTGGTGCAGTGGCTGCGATATCTGCCCTCGGACTTGTCAAGACGCGGGGTCTCGTTGACCCCGTGCTTGGTGGCTTCTTGGTAGCCGGTGCGCAGCTGTTTTCCGCGCTAACACGGAAAGCGCTGTTGGGGACGTCCGCGTCCTTTGAGGAGTGTGGAGATAGCGTCTTGTGGATGGCGAGGCGTGGTAGGGATGGCAAGCCTAGGTCTTACAGCTCTACGGCCGTTGTTACGGGTGTGACTGTCGGAGCTTTAGGCCTTTCTTTGGTCACCCCTCTTCCACAAATGCCACCGCCCGTTGATTTAGACACTACTAGGTTAGTCCTGGGGGGCGTCTTGCTCGCGATAGGCTCTAGAATGGGGGGAGGTTGCACCTCGGGCCATGGCATCACTGGCATTTCGCTGTTATCCGTCTCAAGTTTTGTCACCGTTGCTGCCATGTTTGCTGGTGCATTCGGCACGGCAGCATTTTTATACTAAGAAAAAAGAAATTAAATAAAAATAGGGAAAAAAAAAACAAAAAACACCCACCTCACTCATACTACCTACATTTTTCACTCCGTACAGTGGAGACTAACGTACTCTATTTACCAACTTGTTTGATGATTTCTTTTGGTACTCACCGCTTGTATAATTACCTGGGCGCGGTCTTATCTATCATATACCATGATATCTTATGGGCGTGTGGGGTTTCCCTTCCTGCAGATTACTACGAAGTCCGGAACAACCATCCGTCAAGCCGCTAATTCACACATCATCATCCCGAGGCAAATGTCAAGGGGTTCCTACAGTAGTGGTAGGCGAACAAATAGCAGAAACCGTCGGCTTCGGTGACCAAACAAAAAAAAGACCACCCCAGATAAGGCGCCGGCTGAGACGGACCCGGGCTCGGGAACCTCATCTTCCACGAACGGGCTCCACTGTTTCGAGAAAAAGACGGCGGCCTGCGTCTTTTGTGCAACCCCGGATCCCACGGAGCTGGGAAATGAATGAACGACGGCGTATGCGATGCGATGCGATGCGCTGCGCTGCAATGCACGTATACGTAAGTTGTAGGGAGGTAGGGAGGTAGGTAGCCGGGACTGGCCTAGCCTATCTTTTAAGCGAACACTTCCGGCGCGCGCTCATAGGACGTTCCTCATCAAGTATGCCGGCTCGGCCTGCCTACCCGCCTCAGCCTACTACTACTGTACAGTACCTCTTCCCCCCTATCTCGGCAGCTTACTATTGCCCGTCAGGGTGTCATGGGAAACTATGAGCTTGAAATAGTCGCCGACGACTTCGAATCCCGTACGCTTTATTTATCTGACCAATGGCGGAAGATCGCCGAAGACGCGGTCGTCCGGCTGGTCTATTTTGAGACTCAAACATAAGCTAGTAACAGATAGAATACCAATATATGCCATGTCATGCAATGCCATGCCGCTGGTGCAGACGAAACCTGCATCCTCGAATCCTATTGATTCCTTTCCCCCCTTTCTCAAGCATCGTCCTTCTTCCGAGCCGACCCCCGAACGGCAGTGACCTCGATCTCGATCTTCATCTCTTCCTTCATCAGACCGGCAGAGATCATCGTAGCAGCCGGGCGGGCGTGTCCGAACCACTTCCTAAGGACGGGCCAGATATTCGGGAAGGCCTCGCGTTCCGGCACTGTGTACGTGACGCGGACAACGTCTTCTATAGTCGCCTCCGCCTCCGAGAGGGCGGATGCTACGTTTCGTAGGCATTGCTCTGCCTGCTCGACGATGTCGGGGGACAGCGCGCCTGTTTTATAGTCGTAGCTACGGTATGGCGAAGTTAGCGAGCTGGTAACGACACCCAGGTTTCGTTAGATGGAACGGATCGTCTTTAATCTCGCGGAAGACGGAATCGAGATTGCTTAGACATGGAGTAAACACAGAAAATATAAATACAGAAAAATAGAGAACCATTAGCTCCTTTGAGCACTTACCCCGTACACCCTGACACGAAAATCAAGTCACCAGTAACAACTGCGCGAGAATATCCGATCTCCTCTTCGAAGGCGGAACCGGAGCTGATAAGTCTGCGTGCCATGTTGTTTGTAGCGGCACAGAGCTTAATCTAGACACAGTATCTGGTATCAAAGTATTTAAACTGGTAACTTAGTTCTTCGTCGTGGACATCATGGTTAACGACACTAAAAAAGGGTACCTTCTCCTCGCCGTGTCTATTCATGATTCATGATGATTCATGTAAAACAGCCCGGAAACCGGGAGCTAAGGTCAGGTGAGTCACGATGTACGACTAATACCGAAATGCTTAGCAAATTATCCTAACGGAAATACGCATCGTATACTTCATAGTTCTCTTCACGTTTCGCGATGCACCCCCAATATTTGGAAAGACACGCTTGCAAATTCTGTTATATACTGTCCGATTTATCTTGCCCACTGAACTGAACCCATAAGCTAATTTGTACAATGAAGCGATAAATAGTCGCTTCCGCGGACTGAAAATGCCGTACTGCTCTTTTGCTCTGCACACCTAGGCCCCTGTATGAGAAGTGGTAGCTCTGGTGTACATCGACCTCGAAAATAAATGACAGTTCGACCCCTCCTCACCTAATCCCCGTAGAACGCGCCGAAAATTGAGCTCACACGGAAATAGAAAAGCAATGGCTAAACTCGACGGGCGGCGTCAACTAGTAGTTTAGTTCTCCGCCACCCCCTCCAGGAGAGTGATCCAGATCCTCATAGCTCTTTAAACTCCGCCCTTGGACAGCTTCGCGGGGCCCGACTGCAGCTCCACCTGAGGCACCATCACCCCATCGACCAGGACCTCCTCTACCACGGCCACCACCACCTGGACCTTCTTGACCCCAACGGCCTTGTTGCTGACGTCGGTCGTATGGCCCCGTGCGGTTATTAAACCGCGATGCTCCACCAGGACCGTTGCGACGAATTGGCCCGCTGCCACGTTCATCACCGCCAGCGTTCCATCCTCCAGCCTGCATCGTGTTACCGGCAAAGAGGGGCATCCCGGGAATGTTTGGAAAGTTGGGGAAGGCTGTCATCATGTTGCCCATACTATTCATGGTGAAGCTCTGCAGATTGAAACCTCGAGGGGTGCCCTGCTGGGTCTGCCCACTCGCCGGAGGGAAATGACCATTGCTGTTTGCGTCCGTTTTCGACGGGGCAATATGCGCAGGGTCTAGAACGTATGCGTTGATAAGATCAAACTAAAAATCAATGTTAGCAAATATCTCCCAGATCTTTATAGATGCGGCTCACTTCTTGTTGCATATTTTCAAGCCATTCGGAGTGCCGTTTTTCCACATGTTTCTTCCAAAAATGTTCTTCTTTGAAGAGTTTCGAGCACTCAGGAACTTTACATCTGAACTTATGTTCATCCTCTTGCTTGACGAATTTGGAGAGTTCATCATTTAAGGCATCCTCTGTGGTCTTGCCTCCGAGCTTTCGGACGTCAACCGATTCAGGCTCCAAGATCTGCATAATCTTGTCTTCGAATGTCTTCACCCATTTGTATGCCCGCTCCAGCTGCTGTTCGGTTTTTGAAGATGTGCCGCGGAACTTGCGGTCGGGCTCGGGTGCCTCACCCTCTTCCTCATCCTTAGCTTCGCTTCGTTTCTTAGATGGGAATGGGTCACCGTTGGCACTAGCACGAGCCACGTTCTTTGCGGCCGAGGAAAGTGTGCTTCGTGGGCGACGAAGGTGGCCTCCCGGACATTTTCGAGTCAGCTCATGGATGGAATCGCTTTCAAATACGCAAAAGAAGCAGAAGTTGAAAACACGGCGCAAATACTCGATTGTCAAATCGAGTTGCTTCTTCTTGATTATGAGATCTTCATCATCGACTTCATCGTCAATAATGCCTTCCTCATCCGACTCGCCCATCTCCCCTTCTTCCCCGTCGTCCATAGCATCGTCGAAATCCAGATTGCGCTCTTTCTTGACTTTCTTAGTAGGAACGGTAGGACCGGCGGCTTGAAGGCGACCGGCAAGTTTGAGGGATTCTACGCGTTCTTCAATTCTGAGTGCGGCGTTGAAATCAGAACCGAAATCATCCTCGAACCTGTTAACAAGTTTCCGAGCAAGGCTTATATCTTTCTCAATTCGCTCAGGTGCAGAGAAAAGGTCCCATAGCGCTTTTTTACGAGGATTGTTTGGGGGATTGTGAACGCCGACGTGACAAACGAAGTCTCCCCTAACTTCGTCCTTGACGGTCTTCCCATTAACTGCCTCCAGAGCCTTTTCCGCAGTAGAGACAGGTGCGGGTGACTTCAAATCTACATCTCCTTCTTCATCCTTTGGATCAGGGCGGTCAACAGGGGCTGCTGTCTCGGGTGCAGGATGAAGCATGACCCATCCCATACGATGGTATCTTTTGCTGGGATTAGGATCGCTCAGTGAGAGCCACTTAAAGCCACCTTCACCTTCTCCAAGATGCTCCTTGCAAAAAGCCTCTAGATTCTGGCGGCTAACATGAGGTGCTATTGTCTTAATCAGAAGCGTTGGCTGATACAGACTCTCATCGCGTAGGTCATTCCCTGACACAGGAACCAAGTCACCAACCCCGAGAACTTCGTTTGCCGCGGTAGCTTCGCCTTCCTCTTTTTCAACGACCCCGCCGGCGCCATTGCTTTCGCTTTTGGGAAGGCCTTCGAGCGAGAACTCATCAAACATGCCCGACTCCAAATCTTGCTCCCATTGATTGTACACACCGCGGCGGAAGTCGTTGATTTGCGTGCGTAGCGGATCGCGGGCTTCGGCCACATATTTCTCTCGAAACCACTGCTCCTTTTTGTGTTCAGAAACAAACGCTCGCGCCATTTTTGCCTGGAGCTCTTCCCTATACGCGTCGTACGCAGCCTGAATCTTCGCCTTCTCCTTGTCACGATCTTCTTGAGTCTCGCGCCCACGAGGACGATCAGGCTCTCGCCTCCGGCCGGTGCGTGCGCGTTCTTTCTCTTCCTTGATTCTCTCGTTGGCACGCCACCATTCACCAAAATAGGAAAAGCCAACTTGAAATGGCAGTTTAACAGGATCCGCTAATGGGTTGACAGCTGGTGGAGGGGGGACTGGATTGCTATTCGAGCCAGGGACATAACGGTCAATGTTGGCTGGGGGAGAATTAATCCGACGGCGATCTTCGCGATCACGTGTGATTGGATGATCATCTCTTCCGCGAGCTCGAGGTTCGTACCTATCTACGGCCTGGGGGGAACGAGAACGTCGCCGAGAACGATCATAACCTATCAGAGTTAGTTTCTCGGATTGATAACTGAGAAGGCTGCCCCGAATTGCTGCTTTGTGAGCAAGAGACACCGCAATAGATAGCCTTGAAGCTTAGGAGTAGATAATATAAAAGCAAGGAATTTCTTTGTTTGTGACGCACCGGGAGAACGCCCGCGATAAAAGTTATCACGAGGCTCGTCTTTCACTCGGTCGTCTCGGGCACTCCAGGTGCGATCATTTGGCGACCGTCCCGGGCCGTCGCGGTACGAGTAGGAATCCATTTCGGGGGTTCAAAAGTTCTGTGGTATGTCGGCGCATGGATTATTCAAGACGTAATTTGCATCAAAGCATGCTTGATATATGGATGGAGAAAGAGGTCGCGGGCGGGCGGCTGGTGGTGGCCTGTCGGTCGTCAAGTGGCTTCAAGCGTTTGTCGGTGCATCAAATGCCTGTTTGGCGAAGCGTTTGCCGTTAGAGGAATCATTCTGAACAAGTTTGGGGAAAGTGATGATGTAGTTTGGCAAAAAAAATGATAAAAGTAAAGCGACCGGCGGACGCGCCCGGAGCAAGCAGAAAGTAGGTAAGATGATTGATCATGACGACCGGCGGCTAGAGCAACGGCTCTGCAACAAGCAAACGACATGCAGGTGGCAGCCACGAGAAAAAAAGTGCCAGGTTTGTCAATGGGCTGTAGAAGCCGAGGCGGGAAGCGAAGTGCTCGGGTGGGAGTAGAGGAATAGCGAGTTAGAAGCTGGGGAACGATGTGGCCAGAAGGCACAGGGCTGATTGATGATGAATGAGGATGAGGATGCGGATACGGATGAGAATGACGACGGTGATGTTCAATTGAAGGGCCAAGGGGGAACAAGAAAGGATTGACGAACTATGCAGGTCGGCAACACAAGTATGTGTAGTGAAATGAGCGACGCTTGCGAGGATCGCAAGAATAAACGTCGAGGATACGTAGAGCGACGACAAGATGTGCTGAAGCAGGTCTTTTGTCGGGAAAGGAGGACAAAGACAGACCAAGCTTGCTGGCTCGCCAGGTCCCAGCCATCGCGAGCGCAGCAGCGCAGCCACCATTGTATCCACCAGCTTATGGGTACCTATCTTGGCCCATAAGCTGGTGGATGCGACGAGAGACCAATGGGGGTGTGCTTACCTAACATACCTGACGAGTAAGTAGTATAGGTCGTTCAAGTCGCACGGTACCTACAGTTCATAGAGCTTTGCAAACTGTGTGGTTCCCTACTCCGTACGACTACTTTCTAAGGTGGATTGTTGCAAGTTGCAGGCTACAAGTTGACGGTTGTTGATGTTAGTATTATGGGTATCTAACTTCTAGAGCGAGTTTACTGGTCGCTGAGCAAGTCTTGTTTACTTGATAGATACCAGGTAGGTATTTAATACCACCTCTAGGACTTCAGGTACCTTACAGCAGTAGGTAGGCAGCTCACAATAGAAAGAGCTAAAGCTACTAAAAGGGTGATGCCACCTACTCATAAACTTCCTAAGCTAGAGATTTGCAAATGTCGACAGAGTCGAAAATGTATAAGTAGTGTAAAAGAGGGAAATTAGTGGTATCCACCTGCAGTAGACTAGACGTTACCTAGATGTGCCTACAGTATGTACCTACTTACTTACAGGACGCACAAATAGAACTAGACTTGTTCTGTGTCCTTAATCGACTTCCGAACGATATAAGTCTCGGTCTCAGCACTGGCTTCAACACTATCTAGATACAGTAGGTAGGGAGGTAAGTAGATTGAGGGGGTGGAGCCCTTGGACAAATCTACAGTACATACCTCGGTAAGCTTAACGTTCCTGGTGTGTGTGTCACGATGGTTACAATCCAATAATTCAACCCGGATCGACTACGCATTGCAACCCGCCTACGTCATTAGGTCTAGAGCTGAGCTTCAAGCTCCACCGCATCTCTATTTTAAACCTACAGTTGTCCTCTACATTGTGTAATTCTAAAGTGACGAACAACTGGTGTTCTTTCCATATCTAAAATAAAACGTACTTCTCAATCAGCACCATCGAAATTGGAGCGCATATTCAAGAAGCGAAAGAGATACCCTCTGCCGAAGAAAACATGACGACCTACATTCCGAAAATAAATACGATACCATACGAGGTGTTTGCTAGCCCCTCGGCGTCCATCATCCTCCCTATTGCGCTTGGGACGGCGGTGGGATATAGCACAAGGCGTAAGCTCATATCCATCCCTCTTCAATAACTTCGCTACCCGAAGTCAAGCGGTTGGTCTGGACACAGCAGATGTTCCCTTATTGACACAATGGAACACATAATAGCAAAACAAACTAAAGAGACCTATCGCGCAATGAAGCAGCCGCCGCTACGCCCTCCGCCATACGTCTTCGGACCAGCTTGGACTTTGCTGTATGGCCTCATGGGTTACGCCGCACACCGTGCCGTAACACGTGCCGCCTTACCACCCTTCTCGTATTCTTTGTCCGTCTCGGCCGGGGACTTGCAAACCCTTTACTCGGCACAGCTGGGTCTTAATTTGACGTGGATGCCGCTGTTCTTCGGGCTTCGACGCCCCGCTCTAGCACTCGCCAACATCGTATCTCTCATCGGCCTAAATGGTTACTTGACATACCTATATTTTGGTATCGACAATGTGGCCGGCTGGTGTATGGTGCCCTATCTGGCGTGGCTGGGCTTTGCGACATACTTGAATGCTGGCGTTGGGTACTTAAATCGCTGGGACATCTCTGAGTCGACACTTGCTACGAGAAAAGCACTGGGCAAGGACCAATAAGAGATAAAAGATTGAGATTGGGATAGCTTCTTGGAGTATAGTATATAGATATATATCATACCCATATGCAAGACTAGCGACCTGTCAATTCAACTCTTGATTCTATGCGCCTCAACGCCGTACACGCTCACAGTAAGTTGCCCTCTATATACATCTATTCTCTCCCAAGACCAAGCGGTCACATTGGTAGATACCGCTTCAGGCCGTCAAAAACCATGAAAATAAAGGCCGAGCTCGGAGCCGACCGAAGCACCGTGATGCCGCATCCCCGATAAAACCCACGTAGACCATGCTGGTTCCATAAGGCTCTCCCTTCCTGCATGAAGGTCCGATTTTGCTTGGTCCCGCCGACCGGGGAGGTTTGCATACGACTTTTTACGGTATCCGCAGGAAAGAACAAGAAATTGTAAGACATACCAGCAGATGCGCCCGCGACAGCTTGCTGCCACAAAGGCAGGGGCTCTGTAGCGAGTGCATCCTTCTCTAACTGAGAGGTGGTTGATCGCTCGTTTAGAAGGCGGAACAGTTTGGTGGTTGTTTCCTTCGATCCAAACCAAGCGGCGCAACCACCCGACTCCCGCAGGAAAGTGCCCATTTGACCATGCCAGAAACCTCTGACTCCCTCATGCTTATAGACATCGCGAATCACGGAGGTGACAGTGGGTACTTTCGGTACTACGCCGTCGACGCTCGCCGGTACCTGGACCTTGCATTTGACCAGCTCGATTGGTGTGAGGACTATGGATGTAAAGGCGCCCGCGAATGCGCCCGTGAACCACAACGCCGATAAGGGGAGAGCACGATCGCGTGAGCAATAACCGGAAGCGTATACGACCCCGCGCCCCAAGCGCTCGAAGAGGAAGAGACTGCTAGTCTCGCAAGCGGCGCCGAAGAGGGGGGCGCTTATTCCGCGGTATAGCCCCAGCACGCCGTCGGCTTTGATAGATTGTCGGAAGCAGTCGAGGGGACCGGTATAGCGGAGGGGGAGGTGGTCAGGCTGGGATTGGAGCCTGACCTTGACCGTGTCGAAAGGGTATTCTATGTACTTGCCCACGATACCGGCGGTCTAGTGACTGTAAGCGAGTGCCTCGGCAGGTAGATGTAGCGATCGCGTGACTCACAGATCCGTAGGTAAGGTCCTCAACAACCTCCATTGCGGCAGATTTTTTCCGGGAGGAGAGTTGCGAGGGAATGATGGTAGTAGAGGTGGCCTGTGTCGCTGCCATGGTCGCTACCTGGGTACCCAACTCGGAACGGCTTCGGAAGAACAGTGTCGCCAGTAGGCCTGCCGGGCTGGATGATCATGCACAACGGCAGGCAACGGCGACAAAATGCGACTTGTTATGATGACATGTTATTTGAGTTGGAGAGGGAAAGGGAGGTGAGAAGCTGGAGTTTTATGATGGGTGGGCGGGATGGCTTTGGTGTTGGTTTTGGTTCTTATCGGTGATGGTGCAGGACAAAAGAAACCTAACATTGGAACTTTTCGAGTCCAACCACTAGCAGCCCGTCAGCGCCATTTAGTATCAACTAAGTGGGTGCACATGACGGAACGATAGGTTGCGCAGAGCCTGAAGCCGGCAGTGTTTTCAGTGGAACGAATAAATTGGAATTGTATCGTTCTGTCGCTAGTTCATAGGTCTCACGGGGTGTCGTATACAAGAACTATCTCCAAGCCTTTCCGGTTTATGCTCGGTGAATTGGAGTGCATGCTCGGAATGGACATCTGATCTGGACGATAAATTTCTTCGAAAGCGGAGCGATGTCGCTTACGAGTCCCACTATACTACAGTAGAGCAGAGTATCCGCTCGTCCAGGGGAGTTCAGCACGAACTAAGTGGGCCGTGATGGAGCAGTGGGGAAATTATAATCTTATCTGATCATCAGTACTTGGGTACTTACGCCTGGCGAGAACCTGTGAGCTCGGGTGTAGAGGAGGGGCTTTCAGTTGGTGTCAGCTGCCTTAGAGGGGTTAGAGTACCATTTTAGTTTACACTACAAACTAAAATTACAGGTTCCCCAGGCCTCACATGTTGAACCATTGAGTGTAGTATTTTTATTTTCTAGCGCTTTCGTATAAGCCGCAGCCACGCACACCTATCTGGGACTTACGCCCCTTAATTCTTCTTTTTTTCCCCGACCAGCTGCGCAGCCTATAAGATGGCAAAAGACAAGAAAGGCAAGTCAGATTCAAAGAAACAGAAACTCGCCGAGAAGAAACAGAAGCAGGAGAAAAAAGCGCAAAAGAAGGAAAAGACCAAAGCCGCGAAGCTAGAGGGTAGTGATGCTGAGGATGTGGATCTCGATGCCGTCTTGGCCGAATATAAGAAGCAGCAGGAACTATTTCTCAAGGTCACCGAAGAAGTCCTTGAGTCACCTCCCAAGCCTCGGTCATCTGCGACCTTCCTAGCCTCTCCGTCCAATAGCAACCAACTTTTGCTCTTTGGCGGTGAGACTTGGAATGGAGCCATCGCCAATTTCTTCAATGACCTCAATATCTACTACACAGATAGAGATGAATGGCATTGCGTGACATCCCCCAATGCTCCTCTTCCGAGATCCGGCCACGCTTGGTGCAGGGGTGGCAACCAAAAGGACTCCGTATTCTTATTTGGCGGCGAATTTAGTAGGTCCGTAATGAAGTTCTCTGCAACAAACCATCGTAGTAATATGGATACTGACCTAGTCCCACGATAGCCCGAAGCAGGGGACATTTTATCACTATAATGATTTTTGGCGCCTCGAGCCGAGTACCCGCGAGTGGGCGCGGATAGACGTCAAGGGGAAAACGCCACCATCTAGGAGTGGACATCGTATGACATATTACAAGAATTATATCATTCTATTTGGAGGTATGGAATGCGAGAACAGCCCGGTACCTACCGTCTACAGCAATTGACACCTGATTCTAGGGTTTCAAGACACCTCAAACCAGACAAAATATCTGAATGACCTGTGGCTGTTTGATACCCAGGTAGGTTAATAACACTTTCCAGATAACGGGGACATCATATGTTAACAACTAATAAATAGAACTACTTTTGGTTCAGTCCCACACTTCCAGCGGCACAATTGAAGCCGGATGCGCGATCTTCGTTCACCTTTCTCCCCCATGAACAAGGTGCTGTTCTGTTTGGCGGCTACTCTAGAGTAAAAGCAACCGTTACTGCAAATAAGTCAGCGAAAGGAGCATCTCAAGGGCAGAAAAATATTCTCAAGCCCCTAGTACACCAGGATTGCTTCTACTTGCGTATCACCCAGCCACCACCAGACTCGCCGCCAAACACGCCCCCTACTGTAAGATGGGAAAAACGAAAGAAGCCGGCGAATGCGCCTAACCCCCCTCGCGCCGGAGCAACCATGGCGTATCACAAAGGCCGCGGACTGCAATTTGGTGGTGTACACGACGTAGAACAAAGCGAGGAGGGCATAGACAGCGAGTTCTTTAACCAGCTATACACATGGAATATTGAGAGAAATCGATTTTTCCCGATGATGCTTCGCAAGCCAAGGACTCAGAAAAAGGCTGCTGGCTCAGAACAAAGGGTTGGCCGGCGAGGTAGGGCCCAGGCAAACGAGGAAGAGTTATTGAAGCAACTCGCTGCACTGCAGGCTGGTGCGTCGTTGGAGGACGCTGACGATATGGACATTGACATTAAAAACGAAGATGACGAGCCTGCAAAACCTGTTCGAGATATGCCCATCTCTATGGAATACCCTTCTCCAAGGTTCAACGCCCAGTTAGCCGTACAAGAAGATGTTCTATACATCTACGGTGGAACATTCGAAGCAAAAGATAGGGAATACACTTTCGACGACCTACATGCCATTGATCTTGGCAAGATGGATGGTTGCAAAGAGATATTCAAGAGAGAAGATGAGACCTGGGTCGTAAGTGAAATTGTTTCGTTCCGGACCCCACTCTACCAAATGCATAGATACTGACATGATATTTCCTAGGGTTCCGATGACGAAGATGATGAGGACGAGGAGGGCGATGACGAGGATGACGACGAGGACGACGAAGAGGATGTCGACATGGATGGAGAACCAGAGCACCTGGTATCGCCGACAAAACGGAAAACGAAGCAGGTGGAGGAGATTTCAGATGTAGATACCGCATCAACCGCCGACTCGTCGTCTGTTGACGACGTGAGCGAGGCAGATACTGCTGCCACGTCTGTCGACGATGGTCTCCCACATCCTCGAGTAGGTCTTCGTAATTCCCAGCCACGTCACCTTGTCATCACTAACATTCCTCAGCCTTTCGAATCTCGACGAGAATTCTTTGTGAGAACGTCAGCGGAGTGGCAAGAGATTTTGATGACCAGTCTCAGATGGAAGGGGATTCAACCAGAGACGCTGACGATAAAGGAGATCAAGAGTAAAGCGTTCGAATTGAGTGAAGAGAAGTGGTGGGATTGCAGAGAAGAGATCACTGCGCTCGAAGATGAGCAGGAAGCTGCTGGTATCGGCGAAGTTGTGTCTCTAACCGACAGAGGCGACGCTGCAGCTGGCGGTGCTGGTCGAAGACGTTGATGATCTAACTCCTTAATCTGCCAATTGCATGTATGTAACTATATAGCTTAGGCAGTTTACGAAAACGAGACGAAACGCTCCCAGCAACCTTTTAAGACCGCTAGTTCACTATCCACTAGTATTTTCTCCTTCTCTATTATTCTCTCACTTCATCCTCTTTGGCACTTATCCAGAACTTGAGTTCATTACTCTTCATAATCAAATTCTTCCTTCTATTCTTTCTTATCTTTTGTTTTAAATACCTAGATAGATCGAAGAAGGGTATAGGGGTTTAACCTTTTTTTTCTAGGTACCTAGGGTTGAGACCTGGAGTGCCTTAGGTTTTAATAGTATCTCTGTAGTAGGTACTTACCTACAGGTGAGTTGCGTTACATGCGCTGTAACCTCACTGTTCTACAGGGGAGATCTAATTGAATGACTGCTAAAGGAAATGGCCTAACGCCGCCTTGGCCACCGGACATTACCACATTCCAAAAGCTACAATCAACAACTGCAACACTCAACTGATGGCTCTTTGCCACACCATCAAACTAATATCTCACCACAAGCGACGGGCAGGCACTTTTCAGTGAATCAAATTAGGCTGATGTGTCTTTGCAGCGAAAGCCTCTCGGCAGCCCCCGCATCATCTTGAAAGGACAAAGAACAATGCCTCTGGGCTTCGAGCGCCTGAACGCGAGGAAATCGCAGCCGAATGATCACATCAATTTCATCAAGCCACTAAAGGGCAAAGACGAAAAGATCGCGCAAGATTTTCTAGAGCGTATCGCTGCGCAATGTGGTGAGTGCTACCTGACACATAGTCTTCAGCCTCGGCCATGTTGTTGGTCGCGCTTCTACCATGAGTTATACATATTGACTGGTGATAGTGCCTGTCATGCGAGAGCATCATATCTATGTGATGGCTCTCGAAGAGTACGAGCCAAACAGAGAATTCGTGGGTCGAAATTTCAACGCTGGCGAAGTTGTACAGCTGGTTCTCAAGTCCCCATCGACCGGGCGATGGCTCCCTTTCAGTTATGTACAGATGGTCATGATGCATGAGTGAGCATACCAATTTATCAAATAGTGTGCTCATTTCTAACAGAGATAGGCTCGCACACTGTAAGCAGATGAACCACTCGCGGGCCTTCTGGGCCGTTAGAAACCAGTACGCGGATCAGATGAGGGGTCTCTGGTCTCGTAAATACACTGGCGAAGGGCTCTGGGGACGGGGCACGCTACTCAAATCGGGCGAATTTGAGGCGAACACTATCCTAGCAGATGATGCTTTACCCGAACATTTGTGTGGCGGTACCTATCGCTCGAGAGGAAAACGCAGACCTAAAAAGCAACTGTCCTACCAGGAGCAAAAGGAACGGCGCATATTAAAGAAGTTCGGAGCGAACGGCGTTGCGCTTGGCGAGGACGAAGAGATCAAGACAGAACTAGAGAAGGGCAAAAAGCCTAAAGGAAAACCAAGAGTTGCAGGTAGCAAGAGAGGTCGTGAGTTGAGAGCAGCTGCAGCTTTGGCTCGCTTTGACCAGCAGAAGAAGGTCGATGAAGTGAAAGAGGAGCTAGATATCGACGAGAACGGGACGGTCAGCGATTCCGGGTCTGACTATGATGTGGATGGCCCGAGTATCATCGATAATGATGGCCGTCGCCTGATCAAGGTATGCGAGGACGAGGACCCAGCGGACGGCGATGCACAGAACGAAATGCGCGAATTGGTTTCGGCATCACGCATCAAACGTGAGAGATCACGGTCGCCCACATTTATCAAGCCTGAAATGGATGAGCCCCCGCTTCATCGCATCGAGGATATACGGGCTATCGGCAAACGAAAGGCACCGCTGGCACCAGAAAATCCAGGTAATGGGACCGTTCACATAAAATCTGAAGCAGAGACGAAGCCGGTTTATGGAGACTGCCCGATCTGCTCATTCAGGAATACACCTAGCGCTACGATTTGTGATACGTGTTCCCATGTATTGGCTCCTAGCAAAGTGCCTTTCTGGAAATGTAAAAGTAGTGTATGTCAAGGGAGCGCGTATTTGAACACTGACGATTCTGGTATCTGTGGCATTTGTGGGGAGCGTCGTAAAGGACTAACGAAGTGAGGAATTCCGGGGATACGAAAACATTGACGATCCCGAGCGAGTACTCTTATATACAGGATATTCCTAAATCTACCCTATGTCAAATACCTATTGATATTCTGTCGAACAGAGACTTCACACATCGCAATTACGCTGCAACGAAGGGCCCGAAGACCAGCATTAGTCGGCGAGCTTGTTCGCGATACTAATGTGTGCTTAAGCATTACTTGCTCTGACTTGGTAGGCCGGATGCAAGATTTATGAGACGCTACAGTACAGACAGAGGAGATTATTATGTAGTATCAAGGATGTGAACATGATGGAAAATAAATAAGCTAACGGAGTATGATATCTCTTACTCCCGGCCGATCGGAATGCAGATGCGTTGCAGCTATATGCTACCGAACCTAGGATATACCCTGGCAGGCCCTGGTATCCATGGGACCCATGAGTTCTGCAATGCAGCGCTCCTATAATCCTAGAGATGTCGATAAGATGAACTCGCTACAGTAACCCCGACTAATATGGACGAGTTTGCGATTGATGACACACACACGAGTTTGTGAAGTGATCCTAGCTGTCTAATATCAAAGCCATTCTCCCTTGGTGAAACTGCCAGCGAAAATGATCACCAACTACAGCGCTGCTGTGGTGTGATGAAGTGAGGTGTAGTTATCCGTCTCATCCTATATCAATGTTGTCGAGTAATTGTGAGCCCAGCAAGTATAAGCTCCTCGTGATCCATTTACAGAGCGGTGATCCTCGGGGCTCATAGCCTACCTAGGTAGGTAGGTAGGTACCGAGTCATATGCTAGTTGGCATATCGCTATTTATCGACCTGTCTTTTGCGAATTAACAGATGTGGTCTGACTGCACTAAAAGTACACCTTGCTTCGTAGGGCTTTCAGGAGGCATGGGGTTCTTAGTGGTGAGTTTCAAGTTTATGCGCAGCACTCGAAGAATGCTGAAGAATGGGTGTGGGCATATTAACAAAGTGAAAAGCCACCAACCAATTGCTCCAGTTCTCACCTCCGCTTGTTAGGGGCACCCCCGTTCTTCCTCCGCTTACGCTACCAGCTCCCGGACCCCTGCGATCATCGCCCCATCGCGTTTCAGATTCAACCTCCTCCCATCCCCCGTTCCGTGATTCTTCCAACTTTAGAAAGTTCACAGTCAGAAGCGGCCATTCCGAGCTGCCCGAACGGTGTTTGCCCGCCTATGATCTTCACCGAGATACCTATGATCGCCTATCCTTCATGAAAATCTCTAAACCATTGGATTGGATTAGTTGGACCAGATTGCCTGCTCTAGCGGAACCTGGTCGTCGATGAGTGATATCACAAATCATTCTACTATCACAAATTCCCAATCTAGTGTATACCCCTCGAAGCTGTGAGAATGCGATTGGCCGATCCGCCAAGATGTTTTAGCTCCCTATCGAAACATTGTCATTCCACTATATACCTGGAAACCAAGTCTGAACAAGGCAAGCGAAGAAGGAAGTTGCCAGAACGTCGCAGGTTGGTTTAGCCCGACAATACCGAAATTCTTACAGTGCAACAACTGCCTCTCCTGGCCGCGGAAGGCATGTTCATGGATGTTGGGCCGCGTTTCTATGGTTTGTGCTTCCCTAAGCCAACTTGGAAGTTCCAAACTCGTGCATCGTTACGGTAGGTGCGTTAGGTATAACATCAATTGTACGCGGTAAGTACCTATACTAGGTATGTATGTTGGTACTACATATAGGCCCACGGTATGGGTAGGTACTACCTTGCGTAGACTACCCAGAGATACATCGTGGATATATCGAGGAATTATACTCGTGCTCGGTAGTTTCCAAAGTTGTTTGCTACCTGGTAGTAGGTACGTAGTGTAATGTGTAGTAGACCCAGGCTACACCCGCGTCATGCCACACGTGTCACCCCAGTGTGATTGTATAGTCCGAAGATAGATTGATGATGGCACCTTCCGGAGCTATTCCCGCCCCATCTCGGCCGTCTTAGCCCTGGTAGGCCCTGGTAGGCCCCGGTTCGTCTCGCATCAATAAAATTGGCCGTACCCCGACTTCACCTCACGTTGTGATTGCCTTTCTTATCCAATACATCTGTTCACCTGGGTATCACGTCGTATCCCGTCGACCTCTCTTTCCGTTCCCTTCTCTTCTCAGGCTGCCGGCTACAGTTCTTTCCTTTCGTTTCTCTTCGTCCCCCCCCCCATTCAGACAACCTGGAGACTTGACGTCTTTTTACTTTCTTTTCAGCTCTTGTTCCAACACCTGTCCTTACCTTCGTGTCGTGTTAAGTCGAGAACTAGCATCATACCTACGCGCATCTTCCATACTAGGGCAAAAAGGAAACAAAAATAAAAAATAAGGAAAGCAAAGCCAGGTCAAGAAAAAGCTCAAGCTACTACCGACACGCAAACTATACCACCACAATGCACTACTCGACACTCTTCCTTCTCGCTAGTGCTGCCTGCTCCTTCGCATCACCCGTCTGGCCCCGATATACAGTTGATAATGAACACTTCGAGGTCCTAGCCCTGCGGGCAACGACGCAGGTGAACCCGACGGCAGTGAGTGGTGTGACGTGCATCGACCCCAAACTGTAGGTTTCCCTTACATAATTCGTCTCTTCTTGACCGCTGACATAATCCTAGTAACATCGTCTTCCACGATCAGAATGTAGCTGAACTGGGGATCTGCGGAGGTATTGCTGGCTCTATTACCAAGTGTGGGGGTGCACCCGAGAGTACAACAGGCCAGTCTGGAAGTGCCAAGTTTACCCTCACAACTGCCACGCAGGGTGCCACTATCAATATTTCCAAGGGCCGTTGGGAGCAGTGTGTCCGAGCGGCTCGCGCCATCTGTCCCACCGGCTCAATGAGCGGAACCTGCTCCGGCGGTGCCTCGTCTGGGGATGTTAACTTCATTCTCGAGTCACCATAAGCTCCCGATATGAAGACTTGAACCAATCATTAAATTGCGACGGACAGGACTCGGCAGAGCTGAACCTAAAGAACAAGAGAGAGAGTTCTCCTTTCTGGAACTGGAGCAGGCTGCGAATGATTTTCGTATTCGATTCATACATGCCAGCATGTGGGTGGAAGATACCCTTAGGGAATGGGGAAAACAAGATGAGGACCATCATCCGGCGTTTTCGGGTTTTCTTTTTCTGATGCGATATACGAGAATTTCAGACCAACAACCAAGAAGCTAAGCTGTACATTTGCTCTTGTTGTATGTACATATGCTATAAAATGTCCTGTATGAGTGGGTAGGACACAAGGTGTATCCCGGGATAGGGAAGACAGGTGAGAGAACTGCAAAAGGCAGATAGAGAAACCCAAAAATGAGAATAAGGATTCCCTTTGCGGAAACTGATGCAAATGCCTTTCATGGGTATCTCCTTTTTGATTACTCCGTTGTCCGACCATTCCATGCCATGCAATCTATGCCATTAGTAGTAAAACTCAGTCCTAACAACAACGCCGAAAATCAATTCGCCCATCGTGAACGAAGCAAAATGCCTCCTAGGTTCTATCCTGGCAGACACGAACCCTCCTCTACTCCTACTCTATTATATCGTATCCCTTACGTTCCCTTCTCTATAGCCCATATCGTGTGATGCATTCCTCTTGATGCGTCTCTAAACACTCGAGCGCGCACACGCGCGTCCCGCACTTCATGCACCGCACCCGGCCCCAGTACCCACAAACCACACAGAACGCGCGCGTGGGATACTGCTGTCCGTTCCCAGGTGGCCAGGTGCCCCGGGCCTCGAGATAGCTCAGAGGGGGCGCGGCCAAGAGGGCGCGGAGCTCGTCGTCGCTTGGGAATGGCGGCAGACGCGACGTGAGGAGCGGGTCGTCGTCGCCTGGACGTGCGGGAGGGAGGGGGTGCGGGCTCAGGATCGCGCTGCGCGGTTCGTCTTGCGGTTCGGCATTGGGCATCTCTACGTCGTCGTCGGGGTCTTGCTTCGCAGCTGGTTTCTTCGATGATGTTGGCGCGGAGGCGGACGCCTGTCTCTGTCCTCCTCCTGGTCTCCTCGTCGTTGTCTCGGGCGCATTCCCGCTCGCTGGCGTACCGGTCGCCTCTTGTTGCGAGAGCAAGGCCACGTAGTCGTCGAGGTGGTTCGCGAACGTCTTCTGCGACTGCAGGACCTTCCGCACGTTCGGCGTGTACTTCTTGCCCCCCGTCCTGCTGATGCCGCCGCCACCGCTCCCGCCCGGCTTCGCGGGGATCGCGATCTGAGCGTCCCGCGCGTTGTCCCGGTCGAGGATCTCGATCTCCCGCCGCGCCTTCGCCTCCTGTCGCGCGTTGGCGTCCGCGAGGCTCAGCGGTGCGCCGCCTGCTGCCGCGCGCGCGCGCTTCCGGTTCGTTGGGGCTGGAACACTGCTGGCTGCTGGGTGCGGCTGGCGATCTGGCACGTAGGCCCAGCCGGGCGCGCTCGTCGTCTTTGTGCTTGCTACTTCTATTACGCCGAAGTTGTTCATCGTGGGTCTTGTTTTGTGGTTGTGGGTGGATGATGATATCACTGGATAAAGTCGGTAGGGGTCTGTAGAGACGAGGTCCCTGGAATTTTTAGCGCTTGTCGCCGCCCGCCAGCGGAGTTAGTTCCGCACCTCACCTCCTCCATCCAGAACTTGAAGAGCATATTGTATAACTTCAAGTTGTAAATTAAATACTGACGCGAAGTAGGAAAGGTTTAGAGTAACATATATATAAGTTGGATTATCTAATTTAGCTTTGGAATCATATATACCTGTCAAGCTAACTTCCTCTACTTAATCAAAACAACTCGTTGTCAACTATGATTTTGATCTTGCAATCAAGAAGTTTCTAGCCTACGGCTTGCACGTATTGATAAGGTGAAGTTTGCCAAATTTACAGATTCCAGAGAACTTCTTTTACCATCCAGAAATTAAGTAAGGTTCCACGCATACCTTTACGCGGGTTACTGTTAGAGTGCCGTCTTGCACCACAAAACTTTGTAAGACATATTTATGATCCTGCTCGCGTCGATTGCCAAATCAATACTCCGTATTGTTGTACAAAATATCAGACCATTCATATAGATACCCCGATGGTCTAATTAGTTCTACCACCTTATCTATTTGTCAAACGATTTCTATGCCTGGACAGGGGGTATAGCTGTATTAGCTACCTAGCCATATGAAGAGTTCTTATAGCGAACATAAATATTGCTGTTACAACCCAGAGTTTACGTCGTGGGTAAGCTTAATAGCTGGGACTAGATAGCCTCCGGGGTATCAGTCAATTTCTCTGCCGCAGCCTCCCAATCCTCCTCTACTGGCTCCTCCTCGACCTTCTTTTTATTCTCCTTCTTGAGCGCGACAAATTTAGTACGAAGAGGCACTAAGGCGGGAGATGCCGATGAACCGGTAGGTTTCGGTCGAGCGGTAGTTCTGCCAACTACGGCACTCCATCCGCCTTCACCTCCCGCCTTGTTTGCTTCCCGTCGTAGCACGTTCAATGAGTCATCGACAGAACATAGATACACGTTATCCGCGAGCTTGAGACGTCTCACTGTGGGTTGTAAAGTTGACTTCAGGGCGGTCAGCGAAGCCTCGAGGGTCTGTGAGGTCCAGGTCCCTGATCCTCTGATCACGACCTCGTCAGATGGCAGAAAGCTCGTGTGAAATTTCACGGTGGGATGAGCTGCGTACTCTTTTTTGAGAGCAGCATCTAATTCCTCAATAGTCAAGCCAAATTGAGGATTTGTTAATAGTAATGCGTTGTAAGGAATGGCAGTAGCGTCGTTGGCTATAGTTGACAGTTGCGCTGATGAAGCCTGGCTGGCACGAATTTTAGCGCATTGGGCCAGCGTCTTCATAGGAGCTGACACAAAGCGTGGCGTCTTAAATAGACAAACGTGACGATGCGGTTCTGGGTCACTACTTTCACTGTCAAAGCCGAAATCTTCGGCAAGTGAGTGGAGGAAAGCGCGTTGGCTTGCCTTCATAGGTTTGAATCTGAGCCGTCTCTCTGCCCGGTCCCCTGCAAATACTCGAAACTCCCGCTCATAGATATGTGCCCATTGCGGGTTCTCCCTATAAAGTTTCAAGGTTGTATCCGAATATGGCACGTGGTCATCTGTATGTGTCTGTGGATCGATATTGAGAGCACTGGCCAGACGGGCGTTTCGCTGCAAGCGGAGACACTCATCATCACATTTCAACGAGGGACGCTGAGGTGATGGTTGAGTCTTGGTTGCTGAACATTTAACCTCCTGCTTTCTGCGCTGGCATTCGCAGGTGACAAATGTTTTGGCTTGGCAAGGTTTATCTTCCTTGCATGCTGATTTCTGCTGTTAGCTGTAGCCGTTACAATGATTCCGTTTTCAACATACGGTAAGGAGCATGGCACTGCTCGGTATCTAGATGGCCACAGATACGCGTCTTGCCACACGGTTGTTGGCAATGGGAACCTGAGATGCCTTCATCCTCGCAAGCACTTGAGCGATGGCATTGTTTATTACAAGAGTGAGTCCTAGAATCCTTTTAGTTTTATATCATTGAATCGGACTAAATGACACGACATACCCGCATTTAAGCTTTTTGCCACATGGTAAGCCGCATCTCGGCTCCTCAAACCAACAGGGTTGGTTCTTAAGAGTTTTCTTACCGCAAATACACCCTTTCTCTACCAAGAAAGGGCATTTGGGGCATGCTACATCGTCGGGGTGGCAATTATGAGCTACCTATGATGACGTGTTAGCATTATTCAACATTTTGGGGGGTAGAAGGCGATGACCAAACGCGTAGCCATCGACTGATATCCCAACTCACCTGAGGGTGCCCGCAAGGCCGAGGTCGCGTACAGTCAAACCGACATTCTGGAGCTCTAGTCCCGCAAGGCTGAGGTGGCTGTAAGACAGTCTTGCCGCAGTTACAACTGATCTCCTCAAAGACTGCTTCTAAGCACGAAGGGCACTATAGCTCGCTGGAGTCAGTAATCACTCTTTTAGGGAAAATCGGCACAGGTTTTAGGAGTTCTGTATGTCCCCGAGATACGTCCATTACTATAATGGGAGATATTTTACTCCGCAAGCGGCCAAAACAGGAAGAAAATGACTCTAGGGGTTACTCACGGGACCTCGATGGCACATCTGCTGACAACGATGCCTTCCACATTTCAGCTCCCTACCACACGCCCGGATACAAATATGCTCTGCCTCAAACTCTTCATTCGAGGAAGCCGCATTTTTGTTCCTTCGTTTTAATGTCACTCGTTCAATTGCTCGTTTCTCCGCTGGGCAGCAACGTGCACCGTGTTCATGTCTGCCACAGTTGAGCTGAATCCGGCAGACCTTTTCGCATAGAGGATGATGAAGATCTCTTTCATGACAAACTACAGCCGTCCTGGTGCGGCCACATCGGCAATCAAGTTCTGTTTCTTGATTGCACTCAGAGCAGGGTCCACTATGGCAATTATCATGGCAAAGATGTCCACAGTCCAAGGACTTGTTGCAGACCTCGTCGCAGTTGGGAATGGGATCTAGACAAGAATTCCGGGGTGCTGCAATATCATCGATCGATGTCTTGCCGCAGGGACAGTGTGTGATAACATCGGGAGAGAATGGACAATGAGCTTGAGCCTCATCTTGTGGATGGCATTCCCTTTCGCAGCTGTGGTTATCACAGTCGAAAGGTCTGCCACAGGGATGATCACACTTGAAAGAACCAACAAACCACGTTCCTGGTTCTTCGCCTCCGCGTTCAAATGCACCATCTTCTGTTCGTATCCGCCCATAATCATACGACTCCAACTTTTCTCCGAGTGTGTCGCAGGATATGTCCTTGGATTCCTTTCCACAATAACAGAGAGATGCGACTGGAACTTCACAGCTACCACAGAGGCCAGAGTGACATTCCTTTTGACACTCATGCTCACCGCAAGCGAGCAGATCACCGCATGGCTCGTGGCAACTCCAACCCTTAGTGTAATCGGTTTCGCCACACCGTTTGGTCGATACGTTCTTTCCGCAAAAACATGGCTGACTTGGGCCCATTAAGAGACATGGTGGACAGGGCCCTGCATGGCATTGCAATGGGCATGGGTGAGGACATGTTCCCCTCGGTTTGGAGCAAGTCTGCCCGCAGCTATGCGGGGGCAAGCCTGCTACCGGTTTCGGATTAATCTCCTTACCACACCAGCAATGGTAGACTCCAGGTTCGTCGTTCATTGTCGAGTTGCAACCAGGGCACCTCCAGACCTGCTGCTGTGGTTGCTGTTCTTGCTCTGGCGGTTTGATCCTATTCGTGAACCACTTTTTGACGCAAGACATGTGGGTGGCGGTCCAGCATATTGAACAAGACCAGACACGCGAATTCCGTAAGACTTCGTTAGTACATATGACACATTCGTATTGTCCATTGCTGATATCTTCGTGGATCCTCGTTGGAAGATCGGGCGCTCCAGATTTAGATGGTCGACGAACGGGCTTGAGAGAGCTGTTGTTCGCCGCTTGGGTACTAAGCGCGGATTAGCGTTCTCTTTGGACATACTACTGGGTAGAGCAGTAATTTACCTTGGCCGTATGAAGGGCTGGCCAGGTACAAAGGTCGACGCACTAGCGTTCAAGGATGTGGGAGATTCACTCGTTTGATCTTCAGTCCCCGTTTCCGTCGTGAGGCGACCACCAAATGCCCTGCTTGCTGCCATGGTTGTCCTCTGCCCGCCGCCAATGGCGATTCGCTCGCTTCTTGAGCCCCTGGCCCCTCTCCGGCCCCTTCCACGTGGTGCGCTCCCATCTCGGGCAGCATGAGAGGCGGACTGGTCTGTAGCGGGGACCGAAGTTGGTGCGGCGGCTCTGTGTTGCTCATTACTCCTCTCGGCGACCTGATGATTCCCTTGGTGATTACCCCGGCCGCCCCGACCTCCCCGACCCCTTGAGGGCCGACCGCCTCGAGCTCGGTGACCACGGGTCCTTAACGGGTCATTAGGCCGAGTTTCAGGAGCCTCGGCGGTTGCCATTGAATTCTGAGCCCTGTCTTTATAGAGAGCAGCCAGTTCGTAGCAGATTACAAGGGGTTGGGTTTCCGATACGAGGAGTATGAGACCGGCTGGCTACTAATGTAGTTGGTGGGATGCGCTTTTTGAAATACAGCGACTTCTGATGCAAAAGAAACGAAACAATGGAGGAGCCGGTGTAAGTTGAGAAAATGACTTGTAACGATGAGCAGGAAGACGTCTTGAGGATTGTGGCCATTGATATCTATCTCACATGTAAATTGACCAACGCAAGCAGTTTGATACTGCAGTCTGTCGTTGTGGCAATTGTGGGTCTGAATTCTAGTTTGTTGCAAAGCTGCTAGCCAATTGGATGAGTCACTAGAATGAGACAGGATGATTCATGTCCAGTCAGTTGCACCAGCCTTGCCATCCTGCTCTACCCATTTCACACAATTGATTGATTATATTGAGAGGCATGCTTTGGCAAACTTAATTGTGAGATACTCGAAGTAGAAATAGACACAAAACACATCGATAAGGAGAGATTCATACACGGAGGTACAGTAGGTACTGTAGACGATATGAGGTACGTGCCCATTTATACTTGATGAAGTTGGTACATACAATACTTACATGTAGATAATGCTAAGGTAGCAGCTTAAATAAGCAAATATGGGCAACAAGGAAAAGTTGCGGGATCATGCGCGACACAACGTCTCAGCCACAGCCACAGCCACAGCCTAGCAGGGTGGCTGGCTCCCTAGGTACTGTAGGGGTGGATGGAACCCATAGGCCCTAATAACAATTGCACCCATGTCCTCCGGGACAATACATAATTACACAACCTAGTTGGTACAGTACCTCTTACGTATAAGTTCCTTTCGACGATGCGTTCTGTGTTGGGGTTTAAAGCCAGTTTCGTCAAACAACTCGTACTATACGATTATTAAGCTAAGTTTCGGGAAAACATAGCCGAAAAAATCTTCAGCTCGATGTATCTGTGTGGGGAAGAGTCTTGCCCTGCTCCCCCTCCCAAGAATCTGCTATACTGTACGGAGTACCTCGTACAGTACTCGAAAACACCATAGTCTACTGTACCTAGGTAGATAGTGGGCACGCTAGAATAGCGTAAACTAGCTGCCTTTGACCGCCACGGATTGTCCCGAGTGTGCGGAGCTTTTATAGCTGTTCCGGACCGTACCGTACCCTACTGTACCCGGACCTAGTATACGCTATAAGGGTATACTATACCACATTCCAGCATGATACTGTACTAACCTCTCATTACACCATCTAATGCCTTAGGGTGAGATAGTGTAGTGAGTAACCCAGTTAAAGAGGTTAGATGGTGCTGCATAGTAGGAGCTGTCTTGCTGGGCTTGGCGATGCGATAGATCACTTATTATAGCTTTGGAGTTCGATGTTGCCATCATCCCTGACAATGTGTTTACCGTTCGTGCCGTTGCCTTCTTTCTACCTTACGTAGTAGCGGAGTAGGTAGTAAGTAGATGACTTTCAACGAGAACTCGCGCGGTGAGTGGTAAGAGTAGTAGCCAATGAAAACAATGCTGACAACATGTCAAGACCACTCATATCGCGCCAAGTGACGCTTATCTTACAGAAGCCCAGCCCTCAGGTCCTACCATCACCCATCGACATTGACCGTACCTTTCGGTGATCTGATGCGGCTGAATCATCGATGATGCCTGCTTGTCGATATTGGGAAAGGTTAGTTCCGCCCTAAGTAGAGCCGGAGATATTACTGGGATCTTCTCCCTCAAGCCGCCCTTAAGCCGCTCTCGAGCTGTTACCGTTACGAACATTATAACCCTTCGTCAGACGTGCATGTGATATTGATTGCGTGGAATCTCCACATTGTTGCCGGTTACCAGTAGTGCAATGCATCCCTTGCACTTAAGCTTACGTGTTATACCCCTCGATCCTAGACGAAGTTCGCGTAACGGGTTCTCGAATAATTAACCCCTCCGATCAGGGATCTCCACTTCCCCAGATCTGATGTATCGAGCTAATAGATAGGTAGTTATTAATGTGTTTTTTTTGGGTACGATTTTGCATCTAGGTTACTGTTGAGTACAGATCTGCTAATCGGCAGAGTTGCACTCTAGAAACTTTTACTTCAACAAGTCAAGTCTTATGGTTTTTTTTTCACCCAAAATAGCGGAACGGTCGATACCCACCCGCGACGCACTCGAGTCCTGAGAAATACAGCTGTGCTGTACTGTAGCCGCATCTACCGTAACACGTGGATAATGCGGGGGGGTTACGACTGTATTGGGCTGAAGGCCGAAGACCACGATCACGTGTACTGTATATGGATAAGTACTGTATATGGGCTGATGGAGGCGTTGGTTAGGCTACAAACTAAGGAGAGCCTGGCCAACTCCGAGGACTAAGGGGCTTAGCCACTTGACTGCATCACCATTAGAGACAAGATGTCGAGTACAAAGTCATCCGTGTCCGAGTCCTTCACAAATCTCACTTTTTTTATCGAAGGCCTACTGGGCCTAACGAAGTCTAGACACCTCCCCTTCTGGTCTGGTGTGTTGTTGTCTCGGTACATTTTTACGGTATTTTATCTCGAATCAACACATGAAACCCGCTTTCTAGGCGAGAGTGATGATACCTACTCTCGGGTCTCCCCGTAATTCAACCATGGCAAAATCACCTTGTCATATAGCTTTCTATTTCCAAATAAGAGGCAATATCTCCCAAATATGGAAATGCCTAGCAGAATGTCGACTAGCGAATTCACCCTCATTCGAGTAATCAGACCAGCGTCGAACGTTCGCGTGGTGTAAACCCCCCGGGGTGGAGCAACGCCGGTATGGTCCAGAAGCGACTCAACGTGCCGAGCCAGCTCCATCTACCGGTGTCCCAGATACTATGGTACAATACACCGCTGGAGACGAAGTGCGCGCAATTTTGGTGCCTGTTGTAGGCATGTAAGTCAGCATCTACCAGTACTACCTGCCATCCATCGCCATGCTTGTCCGCATCGAGACAGTGGCGCAGACAGCACTCCTCCGAATTGTCGCCTATTCCCCGCGCCTCTCCCCATTTTCTCTGGAGAAACAGGTGATGTCTATTCAGGGACCAGCAAGCGAAAATCCCAAACTGGTCGCTGAGCGATGTACTGTCTGTATGTTGACCGAAGCATCCGCATGTATGTCAGAGCAAGACGCCGCTCTCCAAGTCGGCCCGGTCCACAGAAATGTGGCAGAAATTTTTCATTTTTCATTTCCATCTGACTGCAGGCTGCGTTGGGTCCACTTACAGGACTGTAGGGGGAACTTTTTAAGGGTCCAACTTGCAAGGCACCGCATAAACGGTCTTTTTGAAAGGATGGGTGAACTGAGATCGACAGCTAGGACACATGTGGGTTAGCGGAGCTCGTATGCTGCAAGGGCACTTTCTTCTGGCTGACGAGTGGCAGAGCAGAGCAGTCAATCAATCGAAACAGTTGGCTCCGGTTGAGCGAGACAATCTATGCCCGCTACCTATGTATGTGGTTGATATGGCAGTTCGCTGTTGGCGGGCCGTCCACTATAACGTCCACTATAACCGGCATCTAGCTGTGTGGTCCCGTACTACCTTCCATCTTGCTTGTCTTGCAGCCACCCAACGCCACTGGATGACATAGCAGCTATACCATTCTCCAAGAGCTTTTACCAGATAACCGAGCCTGCCCAAGCGCTGTCAACGGATATGGCGTACATAGCAGGTACCCTATCGTACATATTGTGACGGAACGTTTCACCACTCTTGGCTTCATCAAAAATCTACCGCATGGCCAAGAGGAACCCAACCCCCACCTCCCACCTCCCACCGCTCGGCTAAGCATGAATTTGCGAAGAGGCGCTGCCCGTGTGAGCCACCATTCGCGCACCTGGGGTTGTGTTGATGGCCTGTCGCAAGAGTGCAATAGGTAGGTGAAGGCACTGGCATCCGAATCTGGCAAGAGGTGGCCTCTGACCTTGCCTGACGTCTCAAAATGACGCGTGATCTAGATATGGGAGGTGTTCGTCCCTCGGGATCAATCAATGTGGCTTAATATCTCAGTTGCTCAAACCACCTCACCTCTTTGATTAAGGATCGACAATAGGACGACGATGCCGCGCAGCTGAAAACGCCAACACCACTTTCGCAAATACGTACATACCTACCCTGACGAGCCATCGGATAAGTGTCCACCTTGTCCACATGGACTTCCGAGCTATTGTACACTAGAATACGCCATTCGATGTCTGCATCTACTCTACCATCCAGAGTGCCGCGCTACCGGGTCGCAGTCACTGGCGCTCTCTGTGTTGGCATTAATAACTTAGTTGTGCTCAGCTGGTTCATCTGTACCCATTGGAACCACGCATACTGCTATACTCGACAATTTAGTATTGCACAACATTACCGATATTTACGATAGGTCCTTGCCATTCTATCAGGGAGGTGCCGATGACCTCGGGCTGCCTCTTACTTACAGGCAGAGGGTCATCTGTCTTCCAATCGAGATAGCACAACCCCGAGGTCAGGCACATATAAATAACATAAAATACTACTACATGCTAGGATTATCCAACCCCCCTTGTCGCCATGCAATCCCAATCCCGCCTCGTCCCCCCTTGCCCCTGTCTTTGTACAGTAGTGCGGTGTCTCTCGTATTGACCCACCCTCGGTTTTAGTCTCCGAGAGTCGCCCAACCACAAAACCGAGTCTGCAACAATACCTACCAGTACAGATGTAGTGTACAGGTAGACTCTATTATGACAACCTTTGTTGGCATGCGACGCTACGCCTCTCAGCTGCAATCTCGACAGAGGAAACCCACATGAGCCGATCCGCACATAGGATGCGGTGGGAGCGCGAACAATTCGGGATATTTTTGCTCTGGTTCTCAACGACTTGGGCGCCTATGGCACTCTTGGCGTTCTATCGCAACGGCACCAACCGCCCCTATTTGCGCCGTCTTCTAGGGTTAACAGCTCTACTATCGCTGTGTCTTTACTAAGTGGAATCATGGGTGACTCTTCTTTTTCTCGCTTCGTGTCTCCAAACCACAGCGGCGCTGAGGCGATCTTACTAGCTGGCTCGGCTGCGGCTAGAACGAGACCCCGGTCAGCGTGCATCGTGAAGTGGGTTAGCTTTGTTGTATAAGCTGAAGAATATGGTGCCTACCTATATGTACAACGAAAAGCTGGCTGCATGCTCAGCATCTTTAATATTAAATGGCTGCTTCGCCCCCGGGGCCGTTTTTGCGTTGCATCAAAGGGTTTTCAAGCTATCACACGGGTCATTTATAGAGCATCCCGTGGGCTCCCACGCTTGCTTTGTTTTATATCCTTCCCGTGCCTTTATTGCCACCCCGTTCTTATTCTTGTTCACTTGCCGGTTTCCTTTCCTGCATCACTCAGACACTAGGTAGGCCGCTTTCCGGTGAATATCTTCAAAATGAGGCTCACACGGGCTGGACCGGCACTGTCCCCCGTCTTTCTTCTGTCCGTTGTTTCAGCTCAGCAGGACGAACCAACAAGAACAGATGACACTGTAACCTTAGCGGCGGCCACTCCTACAGGCCCTTCCCAACCCTCGAGAATTGCCAACTACAACTGGTATGGCTGTCGGACCGAGGCTAGTGGCGGCCGTGCTCTGAGCGCGTTCGGCTATGCTGATGATGCGATGACACTGGAGTCATGCCAGAGTTTCTGCAATACCAAAGGAACAACCTTATTCGGTACCGAGTACGGCCGCGAGTGCTATTGTGGCAACAAGTTTGAGTCAGGTTCCGTCAGCGCGCCTGCGTCCGACTGCAGCCAGCTCTGTGCTGGTAACGCACTCGAGTACTGTGGTGCTGGTAACCGCCTTTCTGTCTATCTCCTCAACGGTACCGATATTGCACCCGATCCCACTACGACTCCCACGCCGGTCCCAACCACCTTCCCCGCCGGATGGACTTCACAGGGTTGTTGGCAGGACGGTCCCAATGGCCGTATCATGCCAACATACAATGCCCCAGATAATGATCAACTAACCCCTCAGAGTTGCGCCAACCTTTGTGACAGCCTGAACTACGTTATTTCGGGTACTGAATACTACAGACAGTGCTTCTGCAGTAACGCCATCTATAATGGAGGCGTCAAAGGCACCGATACTACCAAGTGCAACACACCCTGTAGCGGAAATAGCGCCGTTAACTGTGGTGGTGCCGGTTACTTAACCATCTATTCAAAAGGAACACCCAATACCTTCCAGCCACCAACCGTGCAGACAAGTGGTCTGAATGGGACGTGGACATACCAGGGTTGCTACAATGATAACATCAACAACACACGTACCCTGCCATGGCAGCTTCGTTACCCTGGTACAATGACAGCCAGTATTTGCTTGGCCCAATGCGCACAATTCGGTTACGCCGCTGCTGGCCTGGAATACGGCGAGGAGTGTTACTGCGGTGACCCCATAGATATCGCAACCATAGGCGCTACTAAGCAACCCGAAGGTGATTGCAACGTCGTCTGCGCTGGAAATGCATCAGCCATCTGCGGTGGTGGCTCTAGACTCAGCACCTACTTCTGGACCGGGTCAAAGCCTCTCTATGTTTTCCATTATCCCAAGGGCAACGACGCGGGTACGTACTCGAACCTCGTCGGTGGCGTCGTCACGCCTCTGATGACGATGCAATCGATTACGGGCAAGGTCACTTTCTTAGAGAAGTGGGGCACTGGCGCTCCTAACAGCACCGGCGCTTATGAACTCGATCTCAGTCAAGTTGGCAACTTCACTCGCGCTTGGAGAACTATGCATCTCAAGACTGATGTATTCTGCTCTGCGGGTGTGATTCTCCCCGATAAGGCCGGTCGACAGCTGACCGTCGGCGGGTGGTCCCTTGACTCAACCTACGGCGTCCGACTGTACACACCCGACGGCTCTGACGGCGTCAAGGGAGTCAACGACTGGCAAGAGAACGTCAACGTCCTCAAGCTCCAAAGAGGCCGATGGTATCCTTCGGCTATGATTATGACCAACGGATCCATCCTGGTTGTTGGCGGTGAGATTGGCTCCAACGACAAGGCCGAGCCTACCTTAGAGCTCTTGCCAAACTCAGGTCCCTATCTATACATGGACTGGTTAGCTCGCACTGATCCGAACAACTTGTACCCCTTCCTTGCTGTTCTTCCGGGTGGCGGCATCTTCGTCGGCTACTGGAACGAGGCTAGAATCCTGAACGAGGTGACATTCGATACAGTCAAGACACTTCCCAACATGCCTGGTTCAGTCGTGAATCCCCTGGCTGGACGTACGTATCCTCTCGAGGGCGCTTCTGTGCTGCTGCCACAGATAGCCCCTTACACCGACCCCCTTGGAATTCTCATGTGTGGTGGCTCTACTGAAGGCGGTGGTGAGGCTCTCGACAACTGCGTCAGCATCTACCCTGAGGCTGCCAACCCCACCTGGACCCTCGAGCGCATGCCTTCCAAGCGTGTCATGAGCTGCATGGCTCCTCTCCCCGACGGCACATACTTGATTGCCAACGGTGCCCAACATGGTGTTGCCGGGTTTGGCCTCGCCGACGACCCCAACTTGAACGCCCTCCTCTACGACCCCTTCAAGCCCGTCGGCCAGCGCATTTCCGTCATGGCCAATACTACGGTTGCCCGACTTTACCACAGCGAGGCCATCACTCTTCTCGACGGCCGTGTCCTGATCACCGGTTCCGATCCTCAGGATGGCAAGCACCCCCAGGAAATCCGTGTCGAGGTGTTCACACCGCCCTACCTCTACAGCACCAAGCCCCGCCCTGCGTTCACGATCGTCAACAAGGATTGGTCGTATGGCAGTACGATTACTGTCACTCTCGGCGCCAATGCCGCTGGTACTATCACAGCCTCGCTCCTCGGCGCCGTGTCCAGCACTCACGGTAACTCGATGGGCGCTCGTACCTTAATGCCAGCCATCACTTGCACACTAAAGACATGCACGGTAACAGCACCTCCAAGCAAATACATTGCTCCGCCAGGCTGGTACCAGTTCTACATCCTACAAGACGGTATCCCGGCCGTTGGACAGTACGTCCGCATCGGTGGCGACCCGGGCAAGCTAGGCAACTGGCCGGCTGGAAGTGACTTCACCCGACCCGGTATCTAAGGAACTTGGTAATTTTTCCGTGGTGGGCTCTCTTATTGGGCGTCACCTATTCGTTTCTACGAGAGTAAATTTAATTCTTAGTATCTAAATATCTTGTTATTTTCGGCATCACCTTACACGGTAACGCCCTTTGTGCTTGGTAGATTAGATTTCCACCATTCTGTAACATGATTGGCATTGCGACTCAATCATGATCGATGTTACGGGTATAGGCACACTGGTGGCGTATCTGGGCTCGCGCTTGCAAAACGATACACCATACGACACTACTGTAGCCTTCAACGACGTATATGACTGAAGCAATGAACATTATGGACCGGCTCGGTTGGGGGTAATGAGCTGGGGCCTGGAAACTCCTGAGAATACGGAAAGGAGGGTCTAATCATCTGGTGGGAAAGAGGGATAAACTGGCTACAATACTCTTTTCTCCTAGACCTTTATATAATGGAATGGCATATATTTGCAAGTAATTTGGCTGCTTTAGCAATCCTGGGCCTTGTTCTGTATATATAAACCCCTTGCGTTTCTGGATTATATTCACGATTATTCAACGCCGCTTTACTAACCTAAATATGAATCTTATATTGCGCTTGAATAGACGCAACCATATGAGACTCCTTTAAGCATACCATATCAAAGCCTGTCCATGTATTGTAGACACCTATAGAGAGGAAGAATTAGCTAATGAAGCGAACATCATTAAATGGCCACCCTTCAGGTATTGTAGCACGTCCAGGAGGGCAGTAGGTAGGTAGTCTAGCGCAGTACGATTATATTGTAGTTTTCTGGGTAGGATACCCAGGTAGAGTCAACTACCTAGTCTAATCACTACCACAACATAATGGTAAGGATCATTCTAAAGCTGAAGAATAATAAGTGATCGCAAATAGGTTTCTAGACAACCAAAGAAGGCACGCGCAAAAACAGGGTAAGGAAAAATGATTTCATATCTCCTATTTCAGTGTGTATTAAATATTAACTATTATTTCGATGCTAGAAAAATGACAGGTTACTAGAAAATGACAGGGTACTCGAAAAGTGACAGATTAGTAGAAAAATGACAGAATAGGAGAAAAATGACAGATTAAAGGACAGCAAAAAATAACAGGAAAAGAGTGAACAGCTTATATAAAAATTCTTTCCAGGGGGGAGAGGCGGGTGATCTCATGGCTAACAATCCTCCTATAATCCTCCTCAGACTCCAGTATTCTTCCTGAAGCACATTCATTCTGAAGATGTAGGTGGTTGCGGTTGCCTTTTCGCAGTATATCTCGTAAACATGAAAATGATCGACCCCGATCTCGCCCTACGGTACTAGACAAAAGCGAGAATGACCGAGGGTATCCCGACGCCAAGCCCGACGCCTATCCCGACCCCGAGCGCTATCCTGTCACTCAGGCTGACCCGTGCATGACCGCCGTTGCCATTCGGGCTTGGGTCGCTTGCGCTGGGTGTGGGACACGATGGGGCGGTTGGCGGTATTTCTGGTTCAGAGCTCTCGGTTGTTGTGATTGGTTCAGGAGAGAAGCTCTTAGTGGTTGTTATTGGTTGCTGAGGGCTGATAGACTCTGTGTATGTAGATGTCGTGATGGACGGGGTCGGCATCATTATCGGAGATACAAACTCAGGGGTGGTCTTGTCAGGTTTCACCGTAGTAACCGTCGTAGTCCAGGTTCGCACCGGGTTTGCATACATGAAGGTTCCTGGCAACACCGGCGTGATACACCGAGACGGAAAGGTATGCTTCCACGTTTGAGACGGATAAAGTGATTCCGTAAGAAGCAATAATGCTCCGTATTGTCTATTGAAAAACTCCCTGGTTTTAGTAAGGGGCCTGAGAGTCCCAGCGAGTACGAGATAGAGCGACTCACGAAGGGCAGCAGAACACATGCTTGAGACTTTCATCGGTATCTGATGTCTTAACCGTATAATACGCCTCGAGGCAAATGTGCTCTATTCTAGGAGAGGCCGTAGCCATGCCGTTCTCTTGTTGCCACCATTTTCTAGCTTCGGTTGGGAGACAAGTTAGGAAACAATTGTCAGCATCCAATCTCAGCTCCTGGAAATAATTAGGGTCGAATGCAAGAAACGCATCTCTCGATTTGTGATTGGGTATGTCATTTATGTGGCCTGGGAACTCGACACGAGGCTGCCCGGCCGTCATCGGTGGTAGCCAGCATGTTATCAGGTTGTCAGTAGGTGTAACGATCGGCGGCTGTACGGTTATCGACGCTGTTAAGTTTATACTTGTAAATGATGTTTGTGCCGGAACCATTTCGGTGGTTAGGTAACCCGAATATGAAGCAGTGTTACTTCGTAAAGGCGAGGTTTGTATGTAGCTTTCCACCTTTGATTGTCATCTTCTGCAAGAAACTAGCGAAGGGGATAGTTTAACTATCCATACCATCGTCTTGACTTCGTAGGCTCGATTCTTAAACCGGGTCTCCTTTTCGCCAGGAACCTAGATAGCGGCCTTGAGGAAAACCTCTCCACATCTGTGTTAGGCTTTAGTCTCGCTCAGATAAATTGAGATCCATTATGTGAGCTCTTGAGGCTGAGGAGTTGGCTGGCTATGATACACATTTACGTATACAATGCAGCACGGCACAGCATGTGGGGGTTTCAAGCCTCGAAGCCTACCGATGTAGGCTTCTAGGCCATAATAGGAAACATGACAATCGAAACGTAGATCTCTTTTTTTATCAAACTGTTCACATTAGGTATCATATAAAGCTGGGCCACTTTACATTGCAGGTCGTCGCCGCAACTATCCGATATGTGCTCCCGCGGCTCGTTGCGGCCCGGACGGTATACGGAGGACATTTATAAAGATTTGAGACAACACGGACGTTTCAAAAGGGAAATAGATAAATTTATCATCGCGTAAAGATACTCGGTGTTTTGTATGCGTGCACAACAGCGTTGCTAAGAATGCACGGTTCCTTTGTAGGCATGTCTAGAATGCCAGAATACCAGGGTAACACTGGGTTCATTTCACGGACGTCGTCATGTGAGTGTCCAATTAAGTTGAGAGCAGAGCTGGGAAAGTATGCTATTACTGAGCCGAAAGACTCTGCGTTGCAAAAGATGGACTTTATTTCGGGGTCAGGTGAACGAAGCTACTATAGCTTATAACGGACTGGAAACAGATTCAGGTTTTAGACGCAATAAGTTGTCATAGCGAATATAACAAGCTTGTCTCACCGAGAATCCTATTTACTGGTATCGTATTTGCGAGATTGTCTGTGTGACTATTCGAACGAAGCAGATCAAATGTTGACATGTTGAGGTTGCGATCCAAGAGACCAGCCCCGCAACCCCCAGCACAACCAGAGAGTATTGTCAATACAAACCCCTTCAGCCCTAACTACGAAACTTGACGGGCATCATAGGTAGAGCTAGTGCCTAGAAACAATGCTCCGACCCTAAAGCTGGGGGACTATTCGATGCTGGCATCTAAATCATATCAAAATCATATACCACCCAAAGCCATCGTTTTCAATAATACCAATCTTAAGCACCAGGCTAGGAAAGTGCGCTTGTAGTCTCTCCAACGCACCGATCTTCAAACACAGTATCCCCCGGCCCCCAACGTTACCAGCAAAGCCACTAGATAACGCGGTGGCGGCATATTTGCGAATGGAAAGCAGCGGTGGACGTAGTGATCCTCCTGCCGCACGTAGTCGAAGCTTTTGTTACACGCAATAAGAACCGATGAAAACTTAGTGTACTTCGTATAGCCGAAGCCTCGCATAGAGTCACATTCATATGGCTGACTAAATACTGCGTCATTTTCTAATCCTTGGTACTGGGATTGTTAGCCCATAGAGGGGCTTGGTTTGGTTATGAGCTCCCGGGATAGCATACTATTTTTATTATTTAGATTTACTATAGCTGCGTCCTACATATCCCCTTTAGGCCCATACCCTATTCACACGCTGACTGAACTACAGAATTACTAGACAACAAGAGGTTTTCACAACGTAGTGCTCAATAATCTTTCGTCGTCCAGCGGGTCATACCTTTGTGTCCTTAGTAGTAATGGCAAGTCTGATGATAGTTGTATCGAAGTTGTAGAGGAGGCCGGGCCGAAGTTCTCCTTCTGGGGTTTGCGAGGTGGAAATCTTGTCGGCATTCTGTTGATGTTGTTCGCAAGGACTCTGCCCGGCATTGATTTGTATAGACCCTACCCATAGTGATACAGGAATAGGCACTATTTTTCCTGTTTTTGCCGATAAATAGGGCTTTGGAACGTCAAAACTACCGGGAGAGGTGTTCGGATGATCGGATAGAGTATGATAACCCTCCCGAAGCTATCCGGCGTGATGCGGGAATTGTGCTAAATGACCGTAATGGTTCAGCACTGTTGATCGAGCTAGGAGTGTATGATTATAACGAGATAATTCATACCGAATTAGGCGTTCCGGACACGCAACTTGTAAAGTGCGGTATTAACTCGCAGTTATTAAGGCTTCAACGCCGTAAGTTGCAAGAGAGGCATGACAGTGTAAACTGCAGTAGATATGGGGCTTGAAAAGTTGACATCCATAGCAACTGTCTTGTTCTCGGGGATCGCTCAGGGTCACGACATTGACTGATCAGCTGTTTCGTTGTCTAGCTCTTCAGCGGCTGCGGGAATATACGCGACCATGGCCTTGCTAGCGCCCTCGACGCAGTACTGAACAATATTGATCTTAACGCCATCAGGGACCAGCTTGGCGATCTGCCGGAGGTCGCTGGTACGGGGTAGGTAGAGCGCGTGGTCCATGGCCTTGTAAGCCTCGTGTAGCGTGGCCAGATTATACGGCTCCATCGTGCTGAGATCAAATATCTCATCGGTTCGGTAGCCAGGACCGCCCCACGGCGGCGATGCGAAGATAGTCGTCGTGGCGATATCAACCCGCAAGTCTTCCGTTAACTGGTTTGGAGACTTGGCCAGGAGCTCGAGGAACTTGAAGCTGTCGCCCAGGACCCAGGTTATCTTGTCAGCAACTCCATAGATGGCTGCGTTATTCTGCGCACATGCCAGTGTTGAGGCGTCCAGTTCGATAGCTATCACCTTATCGAAGCGCGGTGTAGATTCATCTTCCTCTACAGCCATGGCCAAGCTTATGGCATTACCACCAACACCTCCGAACATGTCGATGACAGTGCGTTTCTCTGGACTTATGAAGCCAACGAAGTCATAGACCAGGTGTCTAAGATGAGTTAGCATGAGCGCGCGATGGTGATGATGATGTGGTCTGATAGGGTTGGACTTACATGGCGACTGGCTCTGGGGTCACGCCGTACCATGCATCCTCAGTCATGTAGATGCCATTATCATAGAGTGGGAAAATTGTGTATCGTTGTTGCCAGTACCTGTGAACAACCTCGATTAGTGATCTTGAAATGCATCGGGAAAACGAATTGCGTATCTTACTTTTGTAAGTCCCACGGTACCTCACTGAGATGAGTCCAATGATGACACTTATCTGTCAAGGGGAGATTATTGACACTCTTCATTTCGACGAATAAATGTTTCGGTTTTGGTATGACGGTGATTAAATAATGGAATAAGTATGAAGTGAAATTCAGATTTATACTCTTTCT
The DNA here is from genome assembly GCA_022495065.1 of Xylaria telfairii. NCBI lineage: Eukaryota > Fungi > Ascomycota > Sordariomycetes > Xylariales > Xylariaceae > Xylaria > Xylaria telfairii. The sequence continues at coordinate 102,061 of MU383846.1, forward strand.
AGATGAGACTTGAATGGTTGATGATATGCGATGGTGATTTTTAGTAGCGTTGAACCAGGGCGGGTCAATTATAAGTACATACTGCAGTCCCCTGCAGGTACTAAGGAACTTTGGAAGCTTGGACCTTCTGCCTAAGGTATGCTGTGGCTAGGTACCTAATCGTGCCACGCCAGCTGAGGTTGTATGCTAAGACCACTTGTCTGTCTTGCTCCAAATGACTTGATCTATTAATTACCTGCGTATGTAGAATAGAACGACAAATACAACACACGACCAGTCCAAAGTTAAAGATTATCCTCATGCTTATCTGACACAATATACCGACTGGAGGACACACGACACCATGTTTAACGCCCTTAATCGCTATCTCTCACGCCTCGACGGCGACTCGCGGCCCCAGCAGAGGGAAGGCCAAGGTTACGGATTCCAAGTATTGCGCAACACGAATCTAGAGCTGGGCGTAGAGCCATGGTTCGACTTCGTAGTCAGCATCAATGGGCGCATGATTGTACGAGACCCAGACCATTCCTCGCCGCAAACATAACAAGCAAGCAAGCACATCTGTCCTAACGAGGAAGCCGGGACAGGATAACCCAGATCCGCGACTCTTCGCGCAAGAAGTGCGGAATTGCGCCGGCGGTACCGTGGCCCTCGGACTATGGAGCGCAAAGGTAACAACAACCCGAGTCCGCATTTGACGAGCAGAGCCAGGAGAACGGGAGAAACTGACAACGGCTTACTCGTCTCACAGGGCCAACGCATACGAGTGCTGCACATCCCCGTGCCGCCCACGACCGGGTCGCTGGGGCTCTCGCTGCAATGGGCCCCGTTGTCGCTCGCCTCGACCATCTGGCATGTGCTGGACGTGCCCGCGAACTCGCCGGCAGACGCGGCTGGGCTGCTGCCGTACAGCGACTACATCCTGGGAACGCCCGACGGGATCCTACACGGGGAGAGCGGGCTCGGCGAGCTCGTCGATGACTACATCGGCCGCCCGCTGCGCCTGTGGGTCTACAACAACGAGTACAACGTCACGCGGGAGCTGGAGATCGTGCCGTCGCGCGAGTGGGGCGGCGAGGGCGCCCTGGGCTGCGTGCTGGGATTCGGCGCGCTGCACCGCCTGCCCGCGCCCTTCGACGAGCCCGTCTCTGCGCCCGGAGAGACCATGTTCGACGGCGGGGAGGTAGGCCAGGGTGCGGGCGAGCAGTTCGCGACGTTGGCGCCGCCGCCAAACGATGCCTCGGGCTTCTTGGCACCTACCGCAGGCGAGCCAGCCGCGGAGGCGCAAGGCGCTGGATTCCTCGTCCCTGCACAGCTAGTGAGTCCACCGCCGCCGCCTGCAGGGGGTGCTAGTGCGCCGCCACGGAGCAAGAAGAAAGATAGACATGCGCATGGTCATAGTCCAAATAGGCTTATGGACGACTACTTGGCGGAGGAGGAGAAGAAGAGCAGGGCACTGGATGGAAACATTTCTGCAAGCAAGACACCACCTCCGCCGCCGCCCAAAGCGGGTGGGCCACCCAAAAGTTCGGGGCCACCTCCTCCTAAAGCAGAAGCACCTGCGAGTGAGGAGGATGTGGACTAGATCGATATGTATGTATAGGTGAAATCGAGAATATATCACTGTGTCTGATCTTCGCCATTTACAAGATATGATATCCACGGGATGGGACTGGGGAATAGATCAAAAGCCTTTCCAATGAGGCCCATTTGTCTCATTGTGATTTTGAAAGTCATCGCTTTCTTAACTGTACATCCATGTCGAAGGTGGGCCTCGACACCCCTTTGCGCATTTTTCGGTGCCTCCAGTATTCTTTGCGAATGCATATCCCATTGTACATGCACACGCCTATCCCTTTTGCGCTTTTACTCGTATTGTTGTTTTGACGTCTCTAGTTTATGAAATTGATACAGAAGAAGTGCAGAATCAAGCTTCCTACTACAAAATCTGCGAACGCCCTGCGCAAAAGAATTGAATGTCAGTTGGGGATCTTTCGAGTAGGGCTTAGACAAATGCAACGAACCTCTCCGGTGACACGGATGGGAATTCGGATTTGTTGGCTTCGGTGGTCTGGATGCGCAAGGACGCTATTGTCATGTTAGCATTCTGTTTCTTCCTTCTGTCCTCGCTTCACAATCTGTCATATTTGGGCTTTTCTAGCTAGAGGATGAGAAGTGGGCATTGAGGTGACGTACCTGTGAGGACGAACTGTCCAACAGTAGCAGAGAAGCCCGAGAGGAAAGCGTTGAAAGGCTACAATTCCACCAAAAGTTAGCACTTTATATTAACCCTCCATATGCATGCGATCAATCCTAAGGCAAAGGACATGGTGTTAACCCGTGCCTAGGGCAGATGGGGGACGCACGTAGTTTCCGGCCAAGACGCAGTACGCGAATTGTAGGCCGCCGACGATGACGAGGAAGGCCATGAAGGCGTCAATAAGCTTCGTGCGCTGCGGCGTCGTTTTGTGGTAGTGCTGGATGATGTTGAGGGCGACCTTATCGATCTGGCTGGAGGAGCTACTGCTGCTGCTGCTGGTCGTGCTTGTAGATGTGGTGGTTGCGGCAGCTGGGCCGGTGGCCGTCGCGAGCTTCTTAGGGGCCATCGTGGAGGTCTGTGGCAGCAGCAGTGTTCAGGTGTCGGTCGCAAGAAGCAAGTATCTCGTGGGCAGTTGTGGCAAAAGTTGTTGCGGGTTGGCGGTGGATTGCGAATTGGTTCCTGGTCTACTTGGCTTGTACAATGGTACTGCAGTAGAGGATGTACCGTAAGTGGCAGGCAAAGGGACACGAAAGCTAGAATCCCGATTTGGAGCAAGTGACGAATCAGAGCCTCGATAACCCCCAGCTTGCACTGTCGGGGTGTGGCTTGTTGGCAGAGCTTCAGCCACAGTTCTCCACGATTTCCTCTGTCGGCGTCATTGGGGGCTCCGCATTTCCTCGGTGTCGACATTACTTATGCGATCCCGAGTCTTCCTGAGGTTGAAGTAACTAATCGTCGCAGCCCATATTATATATATATATATATATATCGCAACTCATCTGTTCGCCATCTTAACGCCTCAATTAACGCTAGAGAAATCGCGCATCAAAATGGTAAGCATGCACAAATATATTGTTCTGTAGAAGTACATGAGAACTGAACATACTCCTTCTTGGCTAGTCTCTCGAGAACATCGCCTACGTGCTCGGAGCCCTAACGGCGGGCGGCGGTACGATGGGCTATGTCCGGACCGGTTCTGTGCCCTCAATTGCCGCAGGCGTGACTGTTGGTCTCTTATGTACGTGCTTCCGATAAAAAAATTCGTCTGACAGAGGGAGTAGTGAATCGCTAATTCAATCTGTAGACGGTCTCGGTGGTTACCGCCTACAATCGCGCCAGTCCTATGGGATTGAGCTTGCTCTGCTTGCATCAGTCGTCCTCGGCGGCTCCTCAATCCCCCGAGCCATCCGGCTTCGAAAACCAGTCCCGACAGTCCTGAGTCTAATCTCTGCGTTCGGTCTCTACACCTTTGGTAATGCTTTCCGGAAGACGCTGTAAAAAGATGGAAAGGCAGGGTCCCTGCATGTGATCGAGCGACTATTTTGGTGGACATCAAAATTTGTGGTTAAGTGGTAGAGTAGGTAGTTGAAACAAGCCCTGTGGACTAGGACGTAAATGTTTAATCCTTGTGAAGTAGCGTTGCCTGCTACTTCGTGAAATCAAGGCCGTGTCTAATCACCCTTCTAAACGCCTTACTGGGCCTAACCCAGTGCATGATATCTCTCGCATATCGTACAATCACTTTAAAACAATCGGCTCTGTCTATTGTCGGGGCGCGCGCGCATTGCGGCTATGAGTTCTCGTCGATCTCGGCCCACGCCTTCTGGACCTTCTCGCGCTTGATCTTGGCCGTCTCCCGGTTCGCGGCTGTGCGCTTGACTCGCTCGGCTCGGAGACACAGGGTGACCTGGTGTTTCGCGTCGTTGCACATGCCCATCGATTTCCACAAGAAGCCTCGGGCGTGGCAGTCCTCAAGCGCAGTCATGATTTCTTCGCATGCTGGAAACCACCCCTAGGTTAGCCTGTGGTGGAGGATATATATTTTTGCACGTGAAAATCGACATACCTGTATTGTCTTTTGTGTGCAAGTGAGGATGCATCTTGACTTATTGGACCCTCAGCTACGGCAAAGAAGTGTTACTGGCAACGTCGAATGTTTTCGCAGACAGAATTGCGACAAGGACCCAGCCAAACCTTGGCCTAGTGCTCCCACCTCTTTGGTCAGCTAGAAAGCATGGGCCACGTTCCGCCTCCACATCTCCCCTCCAGTCAACTTAAGGGTCCATCACTTCTCTCAAGCGCAGCTCATTCAAGGTAGCACGTCTTGACGTATCTCTATCCTCTTCATTCCAACGAACCCCTAATTCAGCCGCTCTCATGCCCACATAGTTACCCATGGCGTCGAAAACAATCCCCGCCAAGAAGCAGCAAGGTGAGTGGTAAAGGCTACATGATGAAATAGACCCGCGCTAACCAAACTCTAGAACTGCAAGCGACGTATTCCAACTACAAGAATACGCTGCAGCAACTGGCGCAAAAAATCGGTGACGTCGAGCAAGAGTCCGAAGAGCACAAGTTAGTAACGTCCCGCAAAGCGGCTTCTCGTTTATTGTATCACCTAGCTGCTTAGGCTTGGGCTATACTCCCATGCTCCGTAGGCTTCAGCCATTCCAAGGATTGTATCCAAGGATTCTGGTCCAAGCGTGGAGCCTAATGGATATCATGAACCTCACCGCCTCATTTTGCCGGGCTCACCGCTTCCCTATGTGATATTTGAAATGCTTACGTTACGATATCTAGGCTCGTACTCGAGACTCTGGAACCCTTGCCCGAGGATCGCAAGTGTTTTCGGATGATCAATGGTGTACTTGTGGAGAGGACCGTCAAAGACGTTGTTCCCGCTCTAAGGACGAACGCCGAAGGCTTGAAAAAGGTCCTCGATGACCTAGTCAAGCAGTACAAGACGAAACAAGACGATTTAGAAAAGTGGAAGGTGGGTTGCTTAGTTTTGTTTCTCCCCAACCCCGACTTCGATTTTCTCAGCCCACACCACCACTCCTGAAACACGGGATAATCGGGCTAATATGGTGTCTCGATAGAAAAAGAACAATATTCAAGTAGTCCAATCCTGAAGGACCCGAAGCTCGACAAAACAACGCGGGTAGAGAGGTATGTGTGGGGACACGGCCATGCCGTCATGTGGGAAGATCGCGATGGGGCTGCGATTTTCGGACCAGAACGATATCGTGATACCTACTTAAGTGTACGTCCTGGAGTTGGCGATAAGCTAGTACTAGCTTTTGCCCGTGCATGGAACCGGGATCCATGGGCTCGACGTAGCATATATTGGGGCATGGCGGAAAGTGAGTTCGTGTAGTTCTGGTGGTATCACGGCTTTCCTAGAAGGGTGGTGTGTGTGTTGGTGTGTTGTACAGCTGCAGTCACAAGCAGCGGAGCCTAGCGTCAAGGGCGCCTCGGTGCCCAACGATAAACGTCGTCAAGGCTGTCGGGTACGCGAATTTGGAGGCAGCGCTGATTCGAGGGCCGACCGCGCCCAAAAGCGGCTTCTTTGGCTGGTTGGGGATCCAAACAGCCAGTCAGGCGGCTTACGCCGGCGCCCTACATCCACATCCCCAATTTACTTCCGTCACCCCCTGTCAGGCTGTGTCAAACCATTGTATACTCATTGCGTTTAAAATTCACCCAGTGCTATGATCTGGACGTTGATGAGAAAGCCTAACTGTCCAGGCCCTTATTACTGGTTGTGTTCCCTTTTTGTACCTGTTTGGTCGAGAGTAAGCTGATTCAAAACCGGGGTTCAAATCAGCAGAGATACTCTAGAGTCACACCCCCCTTCTTCCATCATTCATAGGCAGTAGAAGGAATTCAGTATCCGCTTGGACCTTCTAGTCCAGTCACAAACTCCGTGAGCGGGGCAAACCTAGCCTGATATCAGAGAATGCGAAGTACTCAGATGCCAATAGCCGATTTTTAAGCAGAACCGCCAACCGTTACATGTAAGCTAAAAATAAGACGTGTTATTAATTACTTAGAGCCCTAACATGCAATCTCAATCTCTCTATGAGCCGATGCGATATAGAGATCCGTATAATCATCCTAAAGGGAGATATTCGAGATGGATTCGATCAACAAGCTTGCGAATGTGACTTTCTTACCCTCGGACGATTGGGCACCCGTCAAGCTGCAGGTTCGTGCCTGGGTAGGACAGAACTTAGGCCGCATACCCCGTGAGTTCGGCGCATTAGGAGGTAAAGTAGGCAAGTAGGTATCCCATGCAGGTGTCAGTCAATAACTCTCCTAGACCAGGCACGGCGTTTGCGAGACATGCAGTTGTTGATCGAGTTACCTAGGGACACCATGTGACGAAGTAGCAGGGTAATGCTAACGGCTCTCAACTTCGGAAAGGTGCATGCAGATTTGTGTGTTGCCCACTGGGTTTCCTGTCTCGCCATACCCAAGGTAGGTAGGTAGGTACTACGAAGTTCTGATTGAACAGAGTCAAAAATCAATTATCACCACCAATCAAAATTACGACCCGATGCTGGGACTTTCGATTGGTCAATAATTCATAACTCAGACACGCCTTGCTCTTGACTCAGGTAGTTTCTAAGTGAGATGGTTGCCGCTTGTCTTGAAGATTCTCTAGCCTGATGCAACAGCTTCCTGCTCCTATCGGTTATGTACAGTAAGTACGTTTGCTCTCGAATGGATGAGACTTCGGAGTTAGATTATCAAACCTAGTAGATAATCATTTCCCGCGGCATCCCGCGGCATCCCACAACAGGCTGTCTCAGCTCCCCCCAGGTAACCAAGTGGTTGTAAACATGGAATGGGGTGCGGCAAGGAGAGGGGGTCTAGATAGGATAACTGACATCAGTGTAAAGGCTCTAGAAGCGTTCTACGGACTGTAGCGCAGAAATTAGCTTAGTATCAGGCTTTTGAGGCGTCCGTCTCACGAACACCCACACCGCCGAATCAACACCCTCTCGTCATAGCTATTCCATGGACATGGATAATTGAATGAGCGCATGACAAGGCGATGTTGACCGATGTGGCTTGGCAGACAGCACTCTGCACACATTCTATAAGCGCAAATAATAGTTAGCCTGCAGCACACAGCCGTTGTTTAGTTGTTCGGACTGCCTCTATAATGTCGTGGTGGCAGACACACTGGATTTGATGCGAGAGATCTGTAGGGCTGGGCAGAGCAGCGTATGAAAAGTGTTCAAGTAACGCAAATAATGATTGGCAAAGCCGAGCGTATCATCTTATTCGTAACCAGGCGGTGATAAAGCAGTACTGTAGAGTAGTCGGCGGCAGTCCAGCGAGCACAGTACTTACAGCAGAAGAGGCGCAATGTTTGGCAGGAGGTACAAAGGACCTTAACAGCTATGCTGTCACACTCTCACTTCCTTTTTCTGGACCGCAATATCTGTTCAAGTACAGATGTACTTACAGTACCCCGGGTGGGTATCCTGAGCTGGTACAAGTCACGCGTCAATGCTCCCTGGCTTGTCTTCATCTCCACGCTCTCCTTTGATAGGCTCAGCCGTGTGCAGCTGTACATGATGTACATGATGAACTTCTCTCATCTAAAAACAACAATAACAACAACAATAACAACAATTATTCTATTCACAACATACCCAAAAGTTGTGTGTGTGTGTGTGTGATTGCCAATACCTGAACCTCGGAGACTCGCAAATTGGTCGGTATATTGGTTTTTGGTTTTTGAGATCTGGGAGCATCCGTTTGGCAGGGTCGAGTGGCCAACGCATTTGGATAACACCCCACCCCCTCTTCATTGACTTAGGTAGGCATTCATTCCTTTTTCGGCACAGCGGCAGGGAATTGGTAGGTGCAGAGTCCCTCTACCTTGCCGCTACCTTGCTTCTACCTTACCCTTCTAGAGCATCGCGCATCAACTTCTTCCCCTTCCTTTCCCTGCCCTTTTCCCTAGCCCAGTCCCACATGCACATCGTTGTTGCTGAATACCTAGGTAGTGTAGTATACCTACCGTATGTACCTACATACTATACATGTAGCTAGACAGAATCTTGGCCGTGGATGTTGGTCCATACATACCCGAGATCCTCGCGAGCTGGGGCCAAGTAGGTATGTATGTACCTACTGTACTTGTTTTACCTCCACTACCTACATACATGCATACTTACCTAGTACGCTACCTACCTTACGTCAAGCGTCAAGCCCGACTCCGACTACTGTACCTGAACTAAACTTAGGACTTTTGTGGCTACATACCTCTGCTGCAAGCACTTCACTTGCACGCACGCACCCCACGCACCCGCACATCACCATCCTGTCAGCTACCGAGCCTGCGCGTTTCCATGCATCCATTGCACGTATTTCACCTCTCGTCTTGCGACCTAACTTCTCTGCGTGTCCCTCCTCCCTGCATCCGCGTCCGGGCCTAGAGCTGTCTCTAACTACATTGGCCAGCTGTGTTCCAAGTTAGGTAAGCCAAGTCTTCCGAGTTTCCCATGCGGCGCTTCTCTCCCTCGCCTCGCCTCGCAGTCCCATGCTGGGCGGCGTGATTGGCACGACGGCCGAGAGTTACTAGAGCGCTCTTAATGCGAAACTGGAGCCCATGAGCCCATGTACATCTCTGCGCCCTGACAGTTTCTAGCCGGTTGTAACCATCCTGCTCAAGCTCCCGGGCTAGCCGTCCCCATCTCGCACGTGTGAGCAGAGTCTAGTACGTATTATTAACGACATTGTACATAGTCTAGGTTCTTCTGCTGCGCGCAGCTGTACTCTGGAAAGCGGTGTTGTTATTGTTACAACTGTACCTACTTGCAGTGCAGTACAGTACCTCCAGCATTGAATTCTATCTGCCCTGTTTGGTGTAACTAACTGCTTGCCACACCACGCAATTGGATCGCAGACGTTTGCTAAGCCCTGTTGTTCTAGAGCGGTAGCACGACTTTGCAGACTGAGGCGTTGCCTGTGTTTGTCTGTCGGTACTTGTGTGTGTTTTTCGTTGTCGGCATCGGTGTTGTTGTTGTTGTTATTGTCGTCGTTGTCTATCAGAGTTGCTCGCCAAATATCTACCTGGCGCCCCAACCTCGTACGTATCCACCGATCATCATCAGCCTGTAATGGCATTTTCTATTGCATCAGCCCATCACGTACGTTCCAGAGCCAGAATGTCTCCAGAGCTGCAACGGCGACCCCAGAATACCCTATCTCTTATACCACCTACGTATGTCGATGTAGCTGCTGCTTATACATCCCTAGCACTAGACCAGACGGTAGAACAGCGGGTCCTGCACAATAGCGCGACCCTCGGCGTCGTCACAGAGACGCGCCCCGCTCCCCCAAAAAGTCCCAAGCCCAAAGTCCCAAGTCCCAAGTCCCCGGCCTGTACCCAAAATCTACTGTACCATCCCACATCCAGATCCGTCCACCAACACGTTCTCGCGTCTGGCATACAACGGTATAGACATACATCCACAAACGCCCTTAGCTCAACCCCCCCAGGGCCCCCAGACACTATCTCGCGTCTCTGCATACTCCTCCTTCACCTACCCCCCTAGATTCCGTCATAGCCTGAACCGGCGACAGGGCTCACTTGACAGCGATCTCAGCCGAATCGTAGATAGTCACAGCTTGGATCCGCGCGACAGGGCCGGATTGACGCAGCTCTCTGCAGCTAAGCCGCGCTCACTTTGCAAGCCCTACCATTTGCAACGTGTCAGAGGCAGGGACACATCACCTCTCGCCTTGTAACAACCGTGCGAGCTGGCAATTCACGAAAATTTTTATCATAAGCTAGCACCCGCTGCAGGTAGCCAAATATGTCGGATTCCCCCCAATCTCCTCCCAAGGACGTCGAGCCAGGTGTACAATCACCCGACGATGAAGCACAAATGAACGACCCTCAGGACCCACACGCCCCTGGGCTCTCCTATGAGTTCGAAGTAAAAGAGCAGGATAGGTGGTTGCCTATAGCCAATGGTGAGTTGAGACCCTCATCGACCTCTGCCTCTGATTTGGCGCATCTCGAGTCTGTATCTGGGTCCTGTCTGCACGATTCGACTCCAAACACAGGCCTATGAGGTGGGATCGCTTCTGCGGAGCTTTTGGCCGGCTTCAGCAATTGGTGCTCCCTGCCTTTAGCTTCAGATGGACGATAGGCGCGCATGATCCCAGCTGCTGCCATGTCTCACGATTCGCCCACCAAAGCACCAGAAGCGCCTCGCGCTTCCAAAGCCCACAAGTACGATGTATACGATGCTAACATACGGAATTTCGCGCCAGTCGCTCGAATTATGAAGCTGGCGCTACCAGAAAACGCTAAGATCGCTAAAGAGGCCAAAGAATGCATGCAAGAGTGTGTTAGTGAGTTTATCTCTTTCATCACAAGTGAAGGTTAGTCTCACCCAAGTAACTCTATTCCGTATCGGCTCAGGCTCATGATTAAAAAGCATCCGAAAAATGTCATCAGGAGAAGAGGAAAACAGTCAACGGGGAGGATATATTGTTTGCGATGACCTCCCTAGGTTTCGAGAACTATGCCGAGGCACTCAAGATCTATCTGACAAAATACCGAGAAGTAATATCTCCCCCATATTGACCCCTAATTGCACCGTTGATGCATAACGATCCGTTTTTGCGGGGACACCATCAGCTAACCCAGTCGACCGGCAGTCCCAATCCAACCGGGGTGATAGCCAGCAGAATAGGCCTGGTAGCCAGGGCTACGGAGCAGGCGGCGCTGGGGGATCGAATACTGTCGGGTCTACCGGCTTTCAAAGCGGAGATGCATCTGGTGGTATCGCCGAGTCAGGGGAGAGCTACATGTATGCACAGGGTGGGCACAATGGGGCGGCCGGCGAACCCGCTACGTATTGAGTGAGATTGGGTCGATCTCGCACTTTGGCCTCCGTCCGAGGATTCGGAGGTTTCCAGATACCCGACACCACCTCTTCTTTGAGTGTGTATAAATAAGGAGTTCCGCGCCCGGGCACATGACGTGGGGAAAAATCGCCCTTTGGCGAGGACTGGAAACCTGCAGTTGTGTATGTATAGGAAGGGCCAACAGGTATGGCGATGCTAAAAGAGCACACAACAGCAGCAGCGGTTCTCTTCATTAGTCTTTGATAGATTCCCCTAGGGCTTATCTTCCCACCTCGGTCTCTGCGCTCTCAGGATCGCTCTTGAGGTCGAGCATCGACACTTTCGACAGCCACCATAACTTTATATCACAGGAAAACAGCCCTATCCCCGATTTACTGTTAGCTATGCTATACAGATGCAGACAATATCCCGAATGTCTTGTGTTTGCAAATCTATAAATCTGTAATAGAATTGCACGTGATATCCAAGTCGCTTGTCCCCAAATGGTCGTTTCTCCCTGGGTTTACAATGTTTTTATGAGCATGGGCTTTCAGCCCTCTCGTTGTTGTCCTGATGACTGTCATAATGAAGGCTTTATTTCATATACATGAGGGTCAAACGCGCTTCAACAAATAGACAACTTTTAAGCAAGCAAAAGACGATAGAATAGATATAGGTACCTACCTCGCCTTAGATACCTTAGGTACATCTACTTGCAGAACAAAAGCATTGAAGTGGGTCGGTCCGCCTTGCACAAGAACCTAACCTAGATACACAAGAGCCAATCAATCATTTGGCGGCTGCCCCGCCATTTAACGCCGTCGACGACCCCGATTAAAAACATTTTGTGCAGCAACATTTTGGCTCGATCGCCAACTTCTGCAATCTCGATAGCGGCGACCTTAACATTCATCCCGCCTATATGTGATCCCACTCGAGCTATGACCAGACGCATTCTACCAGTTTGTACGACTGTCTGGATAGCCTGGATCGCTTGGCGACAATCCGAAACCCTGTAATCCGTTTGTACGAACCGTCGTGTTTGCCCTCCCTTGCTGGTTGCCCCCGCCACCTCCATGACCACGCAACTCGCACGGGTGGCGGCCGGTGGCCCTCTCAAGCCCATCTTAAAATCCACTTCATCGGTTCTCGGCGTGCGACGGTCGAGAGAAGAGGCCGGCCTCGACGACAACGGCGACTCCGACTCCGACTCCAGCAGCATGGAGGGTGCCCAGAGCCCCCTGAGGAAGCGAGTGCGCGTGGAGTTCGACTTGGAAAACATAGAAATCCACGAGATCGGCGCCAGGTCCGTGGAAGACATAAGGAATGAAATCAGAGACGCTCTCGACCGTCATGCTCAGGGCGAAGATGAGGAGTACGATCTGCTGAAGCAGACACTACAAGGCAAGCCGATGTCCTACCGCGACGATGACGACGAAGAGGATACCGATCTGGTTACAATCGCGAAGCAGCGCCAAGAGCTTAAGGGTTATTTCATTGCTCTCACGGCTTTCGCCTCCCGTCTTGGAAGGTCGTGCGATGGCCTGGTCAGGAGTGTTCTTCAGTGCCAGTGGCTCGGCCGTGATGATCAATTTGCTAAGATCTACATTCAATTCCTCGCCGCCTTAGTCAGTGCCCAAGGACCTCGTCTCACCCAGGTTCTCTCCATGATAGCAGAGAAGTTTTCTGGTTCTCGACCTTCTGAATGGGCCGTAGAGGGCTGGTCTCCTGTCCCACGAGCGGCAGTGCATGAAAGACTTCATGTAGCCCTCCGATACATCTTACAATTGTTCCCGGTTGCTGAATCCGTACTGGAGCCCATCTTAGCCAGCAAGTATCCTTTCCACGAAGAACCCAAAAGGACCCATTTGGCTTACGTCGATAATCTCTTACGACTTCGTCAATACAGTCCAGGGCTCAGGAATGATATTATGGATCTCATCATCAGCCGGCTAATCAAGATCGATGTTGAGATGCAAATGGATCTCGATGACATGGATGACAAACTGGCGGCTATGGTCGGCATGGCTCTGAAGTCTGCCCAAGAACACGAGGAACAAGATGAGGAGGATTCCGATGATAGCGACAATGAATCGGTCTCCAGCGCTGAGTCTGAAGATGATGAATACACTCGCGTCAAGACAGCAAAGGAGAACATCGAGAAGATGGATTCAATATTAGATAGTCTATTTGGGCTGTACACTCCTATTTTTGCCAATCCCGACTCCGACGACGCCATGGATGTATTTGGAGACCTATTGGCCGAGTTCTCGCATCTTATCCTCCCCACAATCAAGTCACGGCACACTCAGTTCCTGATATTTCACTTCGGTCAGCGGTCCGAGAGGCTCATTGATGCGTTCTGCGGTACTTGTATCAATATAGCATTTGAGTCTCAACGGCCCCTTATATTGCGCCAGTCGGCCTGCGCATACCTTGCTAGTTTCGTCGCCAGAGGAGCGCACGTTCCCGGGCGTATAGTCGTCAATATTTTCGAAGTGCTTGGCTATCACTTAGACGAAATGCGTGCTGTCTATGAAGTTTCGTGTCGAGGCCCTGACGTGCGTCGGTACGCCCCATTCTATGCTCTGATGCAAGCGTTGATGTACGTTTTCTGCTTCAGGTGGCAGGATCTCATAAGGTCGGTCCCAGATGACGTTGATAAGGAGGATCCTTTATCATATCTGGATCAGGAGATCGAATGGGAGTCAGAGATCAAGGATATTATGAGGCGTAATATCTACTCCAAGCTCAATCCACTCAAAGTGTGCTCTCCCGTCATCGTCGACCAATTCGCCAAACTCGCACACCACTTCCGATTTATGTACGTCTACCCCCTCATTGAGTCGAATAAACGACTTCGGCTTTCCCAATTCTCTGTTGGGGCCTATTCAAATGGCGGCGCGCTGCGGGATATGTCCTTTGATGTGAATGACGAGAGCTGGCAGCAACTTGGCTCCTTTTTCCCGTTCGATCCCTACCAACTACCGAAGAGCAAGCGCTGGGTAGACAATGACTACTTGCCCTGGCGACCCATTCCCGGGCTGAACCCCGAGGAGCTTGGGGATTCCAGCGATGAAGAGGAAGTAGACGATGAAGAAGACGAAATAGACGAGGACACGGCTACCGAAGAGGACGCCGAGGAGGATAATTAGGACACTTGTCCACGATGTATGATGCATTGGGTGGAGTTCTGTAGGAGTTGACTAAAATGGCTGGCTAGCCAACGGGATTTGCTTGCGATTGGGAAAGGATATATTTATTGATTTTGCAATGTAAACATGAGGATTAAACAGCGCATCTACGTGTCACCATCGTTGTCCAATCCACCTTTGTAGATGAGATCGTTTCTTGTTACAATAAGCGCTTCACGGCGCAAATGAGGTTTAACCTACCGTAGACTAACTTGCTAGGGTGCTCCGCAGTATTTCATATATTCTGGCTCCTCATTGGTATAGAACTGCTAAGCCCTGCTCCCCCGCGAATCAGCGAAAGCGACGCTTGTTCGATGGGATCGACTACGACCTCGGATTCTTGGCGGCTGTTGTTGGTGAGCGAGACTTTAACTAGCGAGGTAAGCCTATCTAGGCCTTTTCTACCTAAGCGTTCACGATTCGCGATCCCATCAGATACTGGCAACTACTTAAGTACCTACTTATCTACGAAACTAGACTATCTCCGGCACGTGAGTTGGGGAATTATATCAAGCTTACGTCATCTCAAAACATAGTAGTCTGACGACCGTTGTCATGTGTAGAATCGGTCGAGATCAGCATAACTGGTTTTCACAGGCATCGTCGAAAACTCGTATTCCCGAGATTGCCGAATAAGTCAGAACTCTATCTGAGGCTCTGAATGTTGCCTAGGCGAACCTAGAGGGGAAGGAAAAGAAATATGCCTGATTCACAAGGCGCCGGAGAAGCGAAGGCTGACCGGCCGTCGTTCACGCGCTTCTGGAAACGCTCCAAGGACAAGCAAGCGACCCAGAGCCTCACCTTCGTCTCGAGCAAGTTGGGCCAACCATCAGGTACAATCCCCGATCCTTCCCATGGCCTTTGGTGATGCCTATCCACTGCGGGGCGTGAGAGGAAGAGTGGAGAGTGGGAGTGGGAGTGAGAGTGAGGACTTGTTGCTGGGGCTCACTGCCAGGTACCTACTATGAACTCTGTACTTAGAAGAACGAACCCGCGTGCCTATTGGTCAGATAGCCTTGTTGTTATTTTCAGTTCTGTTTACGATACTGATCTTATAAGACTTTATGCTAACATCCGCTCTTCAAATTAAGCATCTGGTGGAAATGAGGATCAGACAGTACCCTCCGCGGAGGCGAAGGCTAAGGAGCGGCGCCAACAGGTCAGGAAGGCCCAGCGCCAGCACCGTCAGCGCAAAGCCAACTACACGAAGCAGCTCGAGATGGACATTACGAAGCTGCGGGACGACATCGCCAACGCCGAGCTGGAGGTCGAGAGTCTGAGGGGCCAGAACGGCGCCATACGGTCTCAGCTGGCTGGCGGGGGAGACCAGGTTGTTTTGCCAATGGCCATCGACCCGCCGCTGCCGCCGTCAGCGATGGACAACATGATGGACCCGGCGTTCTCGACGCTGCTCGCGCCGAGGTACACCGTTTCTATCGACATGTCCGACTACCTAGGCACGCCGGCGTACCAGGTCCGGCGTGCTTCGTCTTCGGTGCCGGACTCGAGCAGTAGTAAGACCACCACCAGCCCGCGAACGATCGAGACGTTGGGCGGCACCACGCCTGCATCGACGGTGGGCACAACCGAAGATGTCGCGGCGTTGGAGGCCACTCTGTCCGAAGAGCAGATTGATCGGGCGATCAATTTCATTCTAGCGTATGAGTCTTCTCTATCTTTCTTTCACACAGGCCCCTTTAACCCACGTGATCATTCTCATCACACGTGCGGCTACGTCCCAGAATAAGAGGATGGTAAAGAATATGGAATAGTCACCCCCCCTCGTCTAACTAAGCAAGATTGAAAGTATATGAGAATAAGGCTAACTGAGATATCTCTCGTTTCCACGTGTAGACTAGAGCACTGCTGCTGGAACCACATAGACAAGTCGTGTTTCGAGCACCACTCGCACCAGTGCGTGCAGCCACAGCAGCCGGCAGAGAAGCCGCCGTGCCCACACGGGCAGGCCGGGAAGGCGCTGACGGCGGGGGGCGAGGAGAAGGACGCTGAGGACAACGCGGCGCTGAACGGGCACACGCTGATGGCGACGGCGCTGGCGCTGCAGAGCGCGCCCGTCGACGTCTTCTCCCGGATGAACGACCTCCAGCAGCAGCCGACCACCACCACTACACCCACGACGACGACGGGCTCATCATCGGCGCCGCTCGAGTGGCAGTCCAGGACCCTGACGCTCACGAACCTGCGGCGTCTGGCGCGCTCGCTGAACCCGTCCGACACGGAGCTCGCGCCCGTGCAGGCGTGGTTCGAGGTCGTCTCCATCTACGGCGTCGCCGTGGCCACCGACGCGGCGGTCCTGAGGGGCGTCAGCAGAGAGCTGGCGGGCCAGGTGCACTGTGTGGAGTTTGGGGCCGCGGTGCAGCGGGATGTCTTCGAGGGCGCGCTGGAAAGGGTCATCGGGTTCCTCCCGCGGAGTTGGAGGGCTGGGTTTGTAGAGGAGGAGGGCGAGGGTGAGTACGAGTACGAGGATGAGGATGAGGATGAGGAGAGGGTGGGAATATGACACGGCCGCGAGAGATTAGGGTACAGGCGCGAGATTTGAAGGGCGACACTGGTTGCCGAAAATAGGCCGATCACGGGTCTTTGAAAAGTTTAGATGAGGCGGCTCGCGTTTAGTAATCATAAAAAAGCGAGTCTGTTTTTTCTAGTTTAGCTGTAAATGTACAAGCCAACTCGTCCATCTCAAACTTACCGGATATAGCGAGCAAGAGCATACCTTGTCGAGAGTTGACATAGTCATAAATTCGGGTTCTTGACGAATAATCTATACAAAGACAATCAATTCTCTATATAGACGAACGAATACGATGTATTCCGCCGCGCATGACTATATATACCGGTAGTAGAGAGGAGGCTGGGTGTCTCTTCAATACACTGCTAGATTCCTCTAACTAATGTTACACGTGTATGACGAGTCATTAATCAAAATCACAACGCCTTAACGATGCTTTTATCATCAAACAAGTCTTTGAGAAGGCTCAGCACACAGCTCTCGACATCCAGCGCGCCCATAGCATACGTGGATTCGTAAGCATAAATGCTGAGCTGGCCAAAGAAGGGTCGCAGAATCTTAACAATAAGTTCGTCTCGCCTGTCGACCGCGAGCTCATCATTAATGCCCCCAGGCCCCAAGAGAGGTCGCCGCTGTCCCGACCCGCCCGAAGCAATCATCGCGGCCGCGGCGGACTCGGGAGGCAATCCTGAGCTGGCGGCTGCATTTCCCAGCTCCTCCGATAATTCGTCAACTAATGCGATTGGCTGGTAGGCAGCCGAGCGATAGATGGCGTCGATAGTGTCAGTGATGAATAGCCATTCGTGTAGCTGGAAGTCGTCCGGTGCTGCAGCGATCAAGACATCCAACAGCTTGCACGCGTGAAGAACGGAGATATTGCTGTACGTGTCTGACGAAGGGCTATTGTCGGGTGCTACAACAGATGAAATAGCCATATGGAGTTCTGAGTTGACAATTGGCCATAAAGGAGCAAGGTGAACGGTTGAGGTCCGAAGTACCAAGGCGCGAAGTACCATGTAGATATCCGCCCGAGTGGTTGATGATGGAGAAGATGTCGCAGTTGCGGCCAAAAGCTCGACAATACGCTCTAGAATGGCTTGTAGATCCGTCACGAATGTGTCAATTCCGCACGCCAGAATCAAGGTGGCGATGCGTCGAAGGTTTAGTTGGGTTTTACGGTCAGCTTCAAGTCTTGCAGAAGTTGCACCCACTCCAAAGACAATACCGGCGGTCGTAGGAGACGAGATACGACTCAAGATGTCGGTCATACGATCTTTGTCGGTAACGGCCCACAGTCTCAGAAGCGGTAGCCAATCACTCTGCACCAGAGCAGCGGACGAGGTAAAGAATCTTGGATCGTTGAAAGCATCACCCACATCCTTCTTCCAAGTCCTCTGGTTACTTGGCAGTCTCGTAAGCTCTTGTAGTAAGGCCAATGTTGTTTTAGTAACAGTGTCAGGGAAGGCTTTCGAACGGATGGATGGTCCGATCAGATTTGTAGAAATGGCCTGCGCGGCAGTCAAGACTCGGTCTGACTCGACTAGAATCTTAGGCAAGTTGGGGACGATCCTAGACAAAATACCCACGACATCATCTGCTCTTTCAGAAGGAGTCCGACTCCTTATATCTGCGTCTGGGTGGGAGCCCGACAGGGTATCTGTAAATGATGTAGGCCTTGTCGTAAAAAGAGCTGTCAAGAGCCTTAGGAAGAGATCCTGATAGTTGTTAGAGAGTTTCTGGGCATCCAAGGAAACGAAAATTACTCACCCCAAGCTCTCGTCGCATCTTACGCTGTTCTCCAAAGTTTGTGTTATCTACTTTCTCTCCCAGAATCGCAGCAAATTCTAGCAGGCTCGGTAATGTTTGCCTGTGCGGGAATGGATTACCAAGGAGATCTTTTAAGAAAAGCATGCAATCTTGCCAAATCTCGTCCATTGCATCATCTTCAAGTGACTGTGCGTAATCGACTAAGAAGATGACCAAGTCAGTATCTTGTAATGAGACGGTCATCGTTGATTTTCTCGAGACGTCTAAGGCGGTAGGATTGGTGCGACTATAGATCGCATTGAAGATAGCCGGAATCGTATGCTGTGGACGAGAGCCATCTAACGCAGGAAGCAGGTTGAAAACTTCTTCGGACTGCCTAACACTGCCAAGGGTTTCTAATGCCGTACGCCATATATCGATTACTGTCTCGAGGCATTCCAGTGCCTCGGCGGTGAAAACGTGTTCGAGCAAGCGTCTGGCGCGGTTACGCATTCGAAGAGATGTATATTTGAACGAAGAAGCCGAGTCGGGGTCGAGATAATTGCCGTCACGGCCTTGGCCCCAAGACCAGATCTTGAAGCATATTCGCACGGCATCTTGAAACGCAAGTAGCACAGTAAGCCTGTCATTTGCAGTTGCACTACGAGACTGCGGCGCGTCCGAATTGAAAACTCCGGAGACCATATTTCCGAAGAAGCCTTGGGGATGGTCGGGGTTCTTTACAACCTGGTCTCGAGACTCCTCTACAAGTAGTTGATCATGAGCCTTGGCTAGGACTTGCTCAAGCGCATTTAGAAACGATATAAGCGTAGATTCGGGGGCGCTTCTACCGGGGGAGGGGCTTCCACTCTGATTAAACATCTTTTGCAGGTCATCGAAGGTGTGACCGATTTGACTGCACAGAGTCTCAACTAGGGGAATCAATACCTGAAAGATGGTATTCGAATAGATTGGAAGGCTTTCTGTTAGGAACCCCACCCAACTATCCAAGACAGAGCGGCTATTCGGCGAACTGAGTCCTGACTGTATACATTTGAGAAGTGACGGAGGCGGTGCTGAAAACTCAGCAAGATGTTCTCCCGACGCTGAGGACCGTGGTAAACTCCCTGTAGGATAACTTAAAGCGCGCTTCTCCCCGGTTGGTGAGTTTGGTGTCTCTGCTGGTGATGTGTCGCGGAGTTTGAGCGAGGCAAAAACAACATCGAGTAGAAGGACTTGGATGTATGGATCAGGAATATCCAGTGACTGAGTAAGTCGATCGATTAAGGAGGTTTCTAATTTAAGGGAGGATAGCCCACTAGCATACGGATTCAAGAGAATCTGTTGTAGCAGTGTGAGGGCACCGCGATGAAGTTGAGCTACGCAGAGCTGTAGTGCGCTATCCTCGGGGAATTTGTTCCCAGCTATGCAACGTAGGCAAACATGAACGAAAAATCCTTGGAGCGAGAGGTCTCCTTCAATACCGGCTGTTGGGTGGTCAGCTGAGTTTGATGTCGCTAATTCAAGAGTTAACTTACTGATTTCCGTCAGATTTCGTCCAGGTCCCTCGATGGTCTTGGTAGCTAATACGCCCCATAATGCGTCTGGGGCCCATCGAAGGACGTTGGATAAGGTACGGATATAATATAGGCCTAGATCGAGCTCATCTTCGCTCGAGAAGCTGACTGATACATTTGATGTGGCAGGATTCACAGTCTTCGGCAGGGTACGAAGAAAGCGAAGTTCTGACATTTTTGATACAAAAACTAAAAAGAGCCTAGAGAGGAGGATTAGCATACGTATTAAAAGCTAGAATTCCTACGTACTTTTCGATGCCAACCACGTTATTAAGCCAATGCTTTATTACCATGAATAGTTGGGTTCTCTCGTCTAGCAAGGCATCTAGTATGAGAAAAAGTGGCCTTGTTAGCATTACTTCGTAATAATCCATCCCTGATAGCCGATGAGGATGCTTAGGCTCCCCCAATGGCGTTTTAGGAGCTCTTCGGTCAGAATACGAGGCATTATCTTGCAATGTATGAGACCACAAAAGACTGAAACTTCGGCCTGGGTCAGCTGTGCGAACCGCGAATGTTCCTGTGACATCACTTTCGAGCATAATACTTGCTATGGCGGCTTCAATGTCGCGGTTTGAAACAGTAAGGGCAGTCTGTAACTGCCATAGACATCTGACAGCTTCAACGTGATATTTCGGCTCTGCTGGCGATAGGAAACGCCAGGCATGCCGCACCAAAGGGTCAACCAAACCGGACAGAGAGTCTGTTGGTATGAGATCACTGTAGTAAAGCTGTGTGGAGAGTGATAGGACAGATTTAAAAGAGGCGAAGGGTATAGTGGGATTTGCAAGTTGGGTATGCATTGAAGAGAGCAATCGCTTTATGTCAAGAACATTTTCCGGAGATGTCTTCGATAATAGGTGAGCCAGCAGACGACTTCGGGTAGAGGCGTCAATTAAATGGCTTGTAGATATTAGGCTGTCGCAGACTAGGCTGCAAGCCTTTTGTACTAGAAGACCCCCCATTTCGGGAGCAGAGAATGGAATGGACCCAGCTTCCAAATTTCCTTGCTCAGATACGTAGAAGTGCCTGATCTTGTTAAGCAACGCACTATTCGACATAGACATTAAAACTGCAGTGTTCGTCGACGCGCCTGAGTTTTGGTGAGACTTGGCTGAAAACGTGCGCTCTGGCACAAGGTCGATCATGCTCAGAGCAATGTCAAGTGCCTGTGATATAATAGGAGCAATATCGTCCGCGAACGGATACTGCGACTTTTCAGTATGTTCGCTGACATCTTCCACCATAGCAAGCCCAGATAACGCAGCAAGAGGGGCGTGGAGAGTGATCATTTCCTCTTCTCGTATGTTAAAATGGGTCATAATAAATTGGATGAGTGTCAATTTCTCAACACGTTCCGAGGCCAAAGTGCTTCCGGGACCTATAGCTTGAGCCATAAGCCCTACAAGCTCACCATAAATAAGCCCACTCTCGACACCATCAAAGAAGACGCTAGCGCTGCGAAGTACTTCGGTGAAGGCGGCTTTATCACTAGCTTTCGATTTGAAGTCTCTCACATTCATAATCACGGGGAGAAATATTTCCGGTACGACAAGACCTCCAATCTCCCACCTATCCATGAGAGACAAGCAAATTCGATACGGCTTGGCTTTTTCCGTAGCATCAGTATCGGGTGAACTCTTGATCATGGACAATAATGCATTAATCAACGATTGGAGACCATATTCCTCAAAATAGCCAGTTTTTGAAGCCAGGTAGGCGTGGTGGTTCTCGGACGGAGATGTGGGCGACTCTGGGCCGTTCTCTTGGTCTTGTTGAGGCTGTTCAGGTCCAAGGAACCAGACCCAAAGTCTTCGATTTAGACTCATGTCTCGCCTGGTGACAACTCCTGCAGCCGCACGGAGAAGTAATTCCAAGTCATCCGACTTTACACGTTTCTGGAGTACTGTCGAATGCAAGGGTAAATTGGTCACGAGAAGATCAAGAAAGCCCCGTTGGATTAAGAGCTGTTCATCTGCGAGACCCGCGGCAAAACATCTCAGAAGCAATCCAGGCTCAGGAGAAGTCACCATGTTCGAAAGGGCAGCCGTAAGATTACTAGCATCTGTACTTTCGCTTTTGTTCGGCGAGGGGTCGGGACTTAGGGGTTGTCCAAGCAGAGGCAAGTTTCGAGATAGGTATGCCAACGCGCCTGGCCGCCGACTCCCACTCGTGATGGCAGCCAAGAAAAAACACTGCCAGAAGAAGTCGTCACCAGACGAGTGCTTTTCTGTAAGGGACCTGCTGTTTGGTGGCCGAATAACAGTCTTAAACCGCTCTACCAAGCTCAGAGTACGATCAAAATCCTCACTCGTATCATCCTCCAGACCCGGTAAAAGGGCCATGATTATAGATTTCATGGCAGGACGCAGTGCTAGAGGCTCTACGTGCAAAAGATATTTCTCGAGCAAATCGAGGAATCGAGTTCGGACGGCTAAAGAAGCAAACGAAAGAGTCGGGGCCAAGCCCGAGAGATACAACGGAAGATCCTTGGATAGCCCATGTTCGCCAATGACGGAAAAGATGTAGTCGTATACTTCGATGGCCTTTTGGTGCACGCCGGAGGGGAGTGAGGGATCAAGACACTGGGAAAGGCGCTTTGCGACTAGGGCTTTCGAGGGTACGGCGGTGATATTCGCTTGCCGAGCTTGGAGGGCCTAGGCGAACCAGTCGTGTAAGTATCTCAACGAGCAATGCGCAAGACGAGGAATAGGACAGAGCACCGACTTTGAGGAGTCTACTTAGGAACGAAATGTAATCTGCCCATTCTTCCAAGGCCGTATCGAACAGCGCCAGGGCTCGCTCAACACCTGAAGCATATTTTCGATAGTGCTTATCTTTGGGGGCAGCATCGTCTGATAATTAGGCCTGTCAGTCCACCATCAAAGCAATTCGAGGGGCAAGGAGCGCAGCCAGCCTATCGCCAGCCAGTACCTACCTGCACTCAGTTGGTTTCGCCATTGTCGCGAGGTGGGAGTGTTGCGTCCAGAGCTGTCGGGGGACATGGAGCGTCGAGGACCCGACTCGAGTGCCATGGCTGGCTAGCAGGTACTAAGGAGGCACGGATTGAAGAAACATGGAGTCGCGCGGGCGGCCGAGAGACAGGTCAGGGCGCATTGCTTTCGCTCGTCGCCAATGTGTCTTTGGTGTCTTCGTGAGGTTCTTAAAGTTGAAGACACGACGCAAGAGGGAGCCGTAGGTAGATAGACTAGGCAGGCGGGTATATTTGTCTGTTACAGTAATGTAACCGCGACCTGGGTTTCATATTGCGAATGGCCGCCCCTTCCAGTATCAGTTACAGTGAGACTACTTAAGCAGTACCTATCCATACCTACCAGACGACATTTGGTGGGACAGGACAGCTCAGACCTGGCCCTGGGTAGGTACTACCTGCTACCAGAGAACGCTAAGTCTAGGTATGCAGTCTTCTATAAGTTCGGTGGGGGTTACAATATCATGCTGCATCCTGCAAGGCTGTGGTGGAAGGTACCCTTTCCCGAGGACTGAAACGGGTAGTGGAGTATAGTAGCCTAATAGGTGCACAGTTAGCGGGCAGGTATGACGTGCGGGCAGGGATCATCAAGTATACACCGATAGGCTGAGGTAACAACATCTCCCTGATCTAAACATCGTGATGCCATACCAATTTAAACAGCGCCTACCTACATACCTACGTACCTACCTACCCACCTACCTAACTAACCTACCATCCCTATTATCTACTATGTAGTACACTACATACCTCCTACACACGTGTTAGCTTACCTTCATTTATATCATAGACCCCTTCACCACTATCCACGTTCCGTGGTTCTTAACGAGATCCACCTTTCTCCACGCGGACACGATGAACACAATGAAGAGTGGGGACATCGACGCCTTTTGATGTGGGCGCAATCCGAAAGACGATTGGCGCAAATACGTGTTGGGTTGTTCCGAGAAGGATGATAAAAACTCGCCTTGGATTGAGGATATGACGGGCAGCAAAGACGCTGGCTCATCGGCCGCCGTCGCCGCCGATGGCGAAGAGCGCCCTCCCCCCTTGCCTCCAAGGCCATCGCTGCAGCCCACGCCGAAAGACCGAGCGCCTCTGCAATCGAAACCAACAACCGCACTGTCATCCATGACGATCCAGACGCTATCGTTTCCCGATGGGTCTCGCGGTACTTTCTCGACGACAGCCGATGGCCCGGCAGCCGAGCAGGGCGCATCCTCTCCTACAGAGGCCCACGACTTGTCTGGCATTGGATTTCATTCCATCGGCAGTGCCAAGAAGCAAGATACAGACGAGTCTATGAGCATCATGAGCATGGCCCCCACGTTGCGGCCACCAGGAGATCTTGAGAGTTTGCTCGTGGGAGACATGACTAAAAAGAGCCCGGCGTGGATGCTTTTGCGTTCGCAGTCAGCCGCTGTGCTGCCATTCGAATCGATTCGACCGGGGCAGAGCACTGCTCTCGCTGGGTTTGAACGAGAATTTGACGATATTCCCGACGAATCGGACAAAGACTGGAGTGACGGAGACAGGCTTCAGCTCTGGAAGTCCAAATTAAAACACTACATGATTCTTTCGTCGGCAGGCAAACCCATCTACAGTAGACATGGTGATTTGGGGTTGATCAACTCCTCAATGGGTGTGGTCCAGACCATTATATCATTCTACGAGAGCGCCAAGAATCCACTTCTCGGCTTCACTGCCGGGGGTGCGCGCTTTGTTGTTGCCACAGAAGGCCCTCTCTATTTTGTAGCCATCAGTAAACTCGGCGAGAGCGATTCTCAGCTAAGAGCTCAGCTCAATGCCCTATATATGCAGATACTATCCACATTGACACTTCCTGTTTTGACTAACATCTTCGCGAACCGACCCTCTACGGATCTTCGAAGGCCTCTGCAAGGGACAGAGACACTACTGTCGTCATTAGCTGATAGCTTCACCAGAGGCTCGCCATCTGTTCTTCTGGGAGCCTTAGAGTGCCTTAGGCTACGAAAGTCTCATCGCCACTCTATTAACAATGCTTTTCTTAAAGCCAGGGCTGATACGCTTCTCTATGGCTTGATAGTCGCTGGCGGGAGGCTTGTTAGCGTTATCCGGCCTCGCAGACATTCACTCCACCCAAGCGACTTGCAGCTGATTTTCAACATGTTATTTGAGTCTGGTGGGATCAAAGCTGCAGGTGGTGAAAACTGGATCCCACTTTGTTTACCAGCTTTTAACAATCGAGGTTATCTTTACATGTACGTGAGCTTTCTAGACAGCCAGCCAGACAATTCCGAACCTAGAACAGATGCGACCGGTACGAAAGAAGCAACCGCCATCATCCTCATCAGCCCGGATAAAGAAAGTTTTTTTGCCCTTCAGAAAATGCGAGACGATGTCGTAACAGAGCTAAAGAAGAAAGGGCTCTTGGATCTCATCAAGACTACAGCGGTAAAAAGTCGTCCATTGGTGACGGAAATTGCTCCAAGCACTCATATCTACCACTTCTTATTCAAGTCGAAAGCTAATGTACAATTTTGTATGCCTTCGCTAGAGCCCATTTTCGGCAGTCTCATTTTACATCGAAGGCTCATGTCCTTATATTCCCACTTGCATGCCACCATGCATACCAGACACTCGCCCCTAAAGGTACTCCATTGCGTCAGTGATGATGCCACATCTCTCGCCTGGGTAACACCCATCTTCGAGTTTTACTGCGTTGCTGGGCCCAACACCTCCCGGGCTGTCATGACACAGGGTGCGAACAAAATCATGCAGTGGGCCAAACGGGAGGAGGAACGGTTGTTCATCATTGGCGGCGGAGTGTTCTAAGGTCGCCTCGTCCCGATACCAGATGATGTAAAATCCACCGCTAAACCACGTCCCTGGTGACACCCCCTCGGAACTTCTTTAATGGAGGCACTTCATCGTCATCTTCGCCTCTATAACTCTCTGCATCGCCACCAGCGGAGCTTTCAAGTGGAGCGTTTTCGTAATCGCTGCCACAGGAATTTCTAAGCACCACTAGCTGTATCGCCTGTTCTAAAACTACTGAGCCTGGGGCTTCATTATCGACCGCTTGTACGCCATTCGGCGTGCTTGAAGAACTCGATTGTCCATTGTCCAGGGAGTCCTCCGACAAATCTGAGGCATCAAGTAGCCCTTTCTGATAGAGGGTGGCCTGCCATTCTCGCTTCCTTTTCCGGGTTTCATTCGATCCTGAGAGTGCTTCCGGGGGCACGTCCTGGTCTGTAATTTGGTTTGGTGTCGGTGACGGTGACGGTGACGGTGTCGATGACCGCGTCGATAGGGACCGCGTCGAAGGTGCCCGCCGTTGTCGATTACGTGGGGGAGGCACCCATCGCCTTATGTAGGTGTTTTCATACGCGACATGCTCCTGTTCCGACTCCGGCATGGACTGAGGAGACTTCCGGCGTCGTCTTTTGAGAAATATATTGCGCAACCTCCCTGGGATATGTGGGCGGGGTATACGCCTCAGCAAGGAAGAGATTGCCCAAATAGCCCGTCGGCAAAAATCTACGTCGTCGGACATATTTCTACGCTTTCGTATGCGAGGGAAAGATACATGAATAGAATATGTTGGACCAAATTTATAATAAGCCGCCGAGCGTGCAGAGGAGGGCGAGTGGCAGCTATTTGTAAGGAATCCAAGATCGCCAAAGGAGATATATACGGAGTTACAGCTGTTGGATTCGTCATCACCACAAGATCGGGTTAGCCACGCCAGGAAGAACAGGGGAGAAAATGAAGAAGAGGGTTGTAGCTAAAGCAAGCCAACCGGAAAGCCGACGTAAAACATCCTACTTTTATATATATCTCCTAGGGTTCAAATCCAAGGTATCCCGGCGAAAAATACTTGATAAAACCTGTCTCGCATGGAAAATTCACGTAATAAAGAAGATTCGTTTGTATATATTTTCGCCTTTCACCATGCCGATGCCAAGTACCCTAACCCAACAAACAAGAATACATAGCTTCATCACATTTCGTCTGCCGCGCCATGTGCGTTATGATTCACTCGGACATCTAGATTGATAAAAGTTCGATATAAGCACAGTATCACGGTGCAATGTCAAGGTTTAACAACAGCGCCGCTGTGGTGAGAGCGAGGCCTGCAGTTACTCACACGAGATGACAACTATCTTCCTTAAAACGCCTTACGCCTTCGTAACGATATGCTGGGCATGTAGCTTACCTAACTAGAATGAGAGGATCGCCTCATATCGATTTTACCTAGCGTAAATTTATTAGTTGTGAGGCACACTCTTCATTCTCAAGGGAATACCCAGATTGAAGATTTAATATGATTATCCGTTGTATATAACAGATAAACTGAATGGTGGCATTTATTGGATACGGTAAGTAATCTATCTAGAGAATGAATCGCTTTCGATCTCTTGCCAAACTTCCGTTACCCTGGGTTTGAAAGCCTTACGCACCATTCTCGGCCTATACCAAGGTCACAGCCAATCGACTTGCTAAAAACGAGCAAAGACAAGGCAAAGATGCTAGTATACGTCAGCCTTGAAAGCTGGTCCAAAAAGGTTCCAAAATCAGTCAGCGAAGGACTTCTGGCTGCCTTCGATCGAATCCAATAATGTTGGGATTCTTGTAACACAAGACAATCATATCATACGTAGCTAATACTATGTCTGCTCGGTCCCTTCTTGTTCATGGCGGTTATGCTTCTTGTTCACGCATCTTCGCATCGCGGTCTTAGCACCTTTAACCCATCTAGACAATCTTGCCCGAATACGTCGACCAAATCGTCGCTGAGTGACTTCAGTCGTTGAGGATCCGATCGTCTTTAGGGAGTTCTTGATGTCGAAATCAGCATTGTTAGAAGCGCAAGTGACTTTATGTATTCTCAAACTGCCTGTAGCTCGAGCTCGGGGTACCGACGGGGTAGCGGAGGATAAAAGCGCACGTAGGTTCGATAGGCGTTTTATCAAGCCGTGAGGCGGCATGGAGCTAATTCGCGTGTCTATTTCAAAAGCAGGCATCTCATTATTGCCGGCGGAAAGGTTTGAGAGCGCTTGGTTGCTAGCTGAACTAACTATCTCGTCCGATGGAACTGTACTTGAGACATCGGGGGCGGTAATAGTGACAGCTTCAGTACAGATTAGTTGGGGTAGAGGTTTTCTACGTTTCCTTAACACCATTGCCTCCGATTTTGGAGGAATGCTGAAAAGATCTTGGGGTTTCTGCTGCAGGAGGTCCGTCACAATTCGGCGCGTCTCCATGCCTGGGTTGTGTCGAACCGTAGAATAGTGAGAAGAACTCAACCTGGAGCGCCGAGGGGACCTGACTTTGAGCTTATTTTTGTTGCGGCTTCTTACCTTCTTCCGAGAAATCTCGTCACTAATATCGGTGTCTGATACACGTTCCAGCTGAGGCACGTCTTCATCCGCATATGAAGTCTCGGAGCTGCCATTTGTCTTGATCTTCAACCTGAACTTAGGACCATCTCTCTGCGCATTCGGGACCGTCCCAACACCAATCGTAGGTCCCAGATTAGCAGCTTGCGGTTTGTTAGGTTGCGAAGGCTCATTGGGCTGGTGAAAATTAAATGGAACAAGAATCTCAGCAAATTCGTCTTCTTCCGAGACATCAGTTGTAGCTAAGGGCAGGTCGTAGCCTAGAGCACCTGGCAAGGGAGGCAAAGCTTTCATAAGCTGGGGAATGCTATTCTTAACCTTGAGTTGGCGAGCAGGAGAAATGGGCTTTGGCGATACGAGAGGAACCGTAGAACATGTTGGGGTAATGTGTGGATGTCCTTCATTATCTTTCCGGGGTAGAGTCGTGGTACTAATCCTTAGCACAGCATGGTTCCGCCTATGGCGGCGAAATTGCTGATTGTGACTCGTCTCTGATTCGTGGCTCTCTAGTTTTTGCTCGGTTTCTTCTCCTTCCTTTTCGTCTAGTTTCTCTAATGTCTCTACCATAGGTGAGCTTACTACTCGCCCAGATCTAGATGAATCCAGCGCAGTTTGGGAAGCAAGCTCATTAATACAACCACCCGACATTGCATAGTGCTGTGATTCATGCTGGATCGAGACTTCATGGTTCTCGGGTATCTCTTGACTCGAAAAACAGTTATTCAAAAGTGGTTTGCAAGGCTGAGTTGGTGAATAGGACCCGTTTATTTCAACCTTAACATGAGAATGACAGCTCTCGGGAGTCTGCCGACCGACTGTCTCGCAATCACCATTTGTGTCATCTCGAAGAATAACCCCTTGTTCGCTTCGGATAGTGAGAGCCCGGCCACCTAATACTTGCACGTGTCTTTCCGGGGACTTTGTCTTGGTCTTTGGAGTCGTGTTTGCATGATATGGGACATAGTGGTACGATGATGGTATGTCCTTAGACTCTATATCCAGGCTCGGATTGAATGTATCAATAGAGTCTCGCCCAATCTGTGACGGCAGTAGGTCTATGTCGCTGCCCCTCCTGTTTCTGTCACCAATATCCGAGGCTTCAAGCTCGACCGTGCTGCTTTGAGACGATACAGAGTCTGAGCGACGATGAGCTGTTGACCTACCCGATGGCTCTGCACGGTCCTGAATCTGATTTGCGACTACTGTCAAACTCGGGACCCGAAGCACGTCCTGGTCATCAACCACATGAGTCTCACAGTCATAAAAAGCTGAGTCCCCTTCTCCAAAAACTGCGGTAAGGTGGCCCACGGCGAGATGATCGTTATCTTCTCGCAACATCATGGACTCAGGGTACCTAATTGTCTGTGGCACCAGAGGCATGACTGCCTGAATCAAGGGGGTCAGCTGAGGAGCCTTATTCTCGAAGTCTTCGGT
Source organism: Xylaria telfairii (assembly GCA_022495065.1). Classification (NCBI taxonomy): domain Eukaryota; kingdom Fungi; phylum Ascomycota; class Sordariomycetes; order Xylariales; family Xylariaceae; genus Xylaria; species Xylaria telfairii. The sequence goes on from MU383846.1 coordinate 131,839, forward strand.
GTAATCGTAGTAACGGGGTGGGGGCTCTACGGTGAAGCCTGGGCCGGTTCTGAGTAAAGGTGGCATTCGGCGGTACATGTTCGTAACTGAAGTAAGGCTGGAGGTTCGTGTTGATGTACTATCCAGTCTTTCATGGAATTGGGGATTCCAAGATGTCATTGATGCGGGCGAATACGTTCGAGCTGACGGCGGACGAGGGGGGCCATGAAAGTTAGGGGGCGGGCCAGGAGGAGCTAATGAGGGAGTTGACCGGTTGACATCTAATCTCAACCCTAAGGGATAGGGCTTCCTTGACATGGGAGAGTACGCATGCTTGAAGTGGCCGTGAACTGTCCTCTGGATTTTAGTTAGCTTAGTCTGACAGTCGGAGTAAATGAGTATGCCCACGTAGGAGACTCTGTCGATTTCCACCATGCGACTGTAATCGATCTGACCGTTCTCTGTAACAGCTGGAGACGCTGGGCGGACTCCTGGGCGCTTTAAGCGTGTTGGGTACGGGAACGGAGAGCGTGGACGCTGAAGATTGCTGCCTCCGCTCGCTTGGCTCTGTAAGGTGTTGGTTGACCTATGGTGAGATAAATGCCGAGAGCCACAAGTAGTCATGGAATAGGAACGCTGTCCCGGGTCCTCTGTCGAATTCGGAGAAAGCGTACTAGTGCCCGACTTCAGACTGTCTGATCCGTAAACGGAGAAGACCTCGGATGTGGCATCCCGGTGAGAGGGTGGCCGCATTTGTTGGTCTTGACGATATAGATTGTCAACGGAATGCCGTGGCCTTGGATGTAAATGGCTAACCTCCGAGATCTTGTCTCTTGGCACGAGAGGCGAAGGCGGTACGGGTCTGATGGTGAATATGCCGATATCTCCAGTCTCCGTAGTCGTCTTGAGCATGCTCTCCAGGGCGCCAGGCGAGTGCAACAGAACAGAGTTCTCGTTTACACTGCGAAGCGGCTTATGAAGAGGACGATAGGGGGGTGGACCGACACCTTGACCGCCATGGGACGAACAGCTACTTCGTAGCGTGCCATGACTTGCACTGCGCCGAGGAAAGTGATGCTGCTCCATGATAAGAGCAAGTACTTCGAGGATTGAGTGGGAAACGCAAGCACAACGACGTTTGGGGGGGCGAGCATAATATGAAATAAAACAGTACAGAAATGGGTAAGAAAGACGAGTTGCCAATAAAACGGGGACTTTAGTTGGATTCCGCTCGTCTTCGATGGCTTTGTCAACAAGCACTGGGATAGCAGCCAGCGGCGCCAACAACAGCCGTGGTTGGAGTACGATATTCGGCGATGGGTTGGGGCATGGAGGGGAGAGAGGCAGAGAACGGTAAGGTTCTAAGAAAGTTATTAAGCCGGATGGACACAGAGTGCGGATATGCCACTTGTGTCTCTAGAACGGAAGGCACCCCATTTCAGGGGAGAAGAAAGGCAGGAAAGCTCAACCGGAGATGGCCAGTAAGAGAGTCGGAAGCCACCACGGCCTTGACATAGCGGCTGCCAAAGTAGTTTATCATCCCTAGTATGTCCTACTATAAGTGTCGATTTCAAGAAGCGAAGACTGGGAGCCGACAAGAGGTAGGTACCGGAGCACTTGAGTATTCTATACTACCTATGTAGATAGCTCATTCTGCTCTTTCATTACCTACGGAAATACCGTAAATCTAAATGATTGTCTATTTTGCTACATTTAATTCTCAACACGGCGACGAAATACCGAAAGTATGATTCGTTTTACAAGCTTGGACATTGAGGATGCCAAAATAAATAGACGGCAAAACATTATAAACCACTGGCCCTAACCATTATGGATTCATCTGCCCCAGCAGACATTCTCCTATCCTTCGCCATCCCAGGAGCGAATTGAAGACAGAAACCACGACTGATAAGCATGTAGACTTTTGTGATCCATGACCACAATTGTACCACAGGCCGAGCCTAACCTCGGTAGCTTGTCTACGTGGAATCACGTGGATGTGAGAATGTAAAGTGACGGCATGTCATCGACTCCTGATAACACTCCCAGAAGTCTAGTGCCTCGTCAGCTTCTATTTGTTTACACGAGGATGGATCAAGGTTGAATCGAAAGTAGTCTCCAGCGATGTATATGAACATCTGAAAATAGTAAACAGTGAAACCTATTTATTCCATGTGAAACCAGCCCTATTATTGATGGGTTGTCGAGCTCTTGCTTGCCTAGGTAGGGAGATAGAGAGGAGAGTTTCTTGTGGCGTCAGATTATTACCTGGTAGTAATGCGAAGATATATTAAAAACTATGTTCGTCGTAGGAAATTCACGAAATTCATTAGTTCAATTTGAATTTTCAGCCAAATCATCCATGAACTCAGACCAACACGAGTAAAACAAATAGGTAGACTTGCTCTGCTAACTGGGGAATTCCTGTGCCCCCTAAGTAGATACCATAGCTTGCGAAGTTTCGGGTGAGATTGCCGCTGAAGTATAAAGACTTCAATATGATTGGCTATGAGATAGATGTGTGCCATGACACATTTAGAACTGGTTTATCTGAAAGGGAAGAAGGTTAGAGCGAAGACACGGAGTCAAACACGGCGTATACAAGTATATACCTACCCTACATGTAGTCGAGGTACCAGGTGGTAATTTAGAGACACTACATGTAGGTAAATACTCTAGGTAGCTGTCTAACACTGTATACCTACTAAGGTACAGGCACAATACGATGGTTGCAGATCACTGCGTTGAAGCAAGAAGGGTTCAAGGAACTTAGTTGCTCTGCTGTAAGTACCTAGGTAATGGTTGGCGGCGTGCGTGAAGACAATGGCCAGCTGGAACCTTGGAAGGAGGTGAATGGTCCGCTAAAACGAAGATGTAGGTAGGTACCTAAGGTAAGTACATACCTAAACTCCCCACTGTACCAGTTCCAGTATCCGGTTGTCGGCTGCAGGTGAGGGCGACTATCATAGCGCACTAGCGGCTAGACACCGCCGCCATAGTCCACATCCCTGAAAGTGGAAAGAGAACACCTGTCATCTGGACCGGAACACGCCTCAGTGTTCCAGAGACTTAGTGGAGCTTAGAAATCCGCCCTGCCACGCCCCTCCACGCCCCTCCACTCCCCCGCCACATGCATCTACCATTGGTGGTTCTGTTGGGAATAACAGGTTCAATTCAGCTCTACGAGTGGTGTGGACAGATTTATATTCGGAGCATCAGCCTTCTTTCCCCATTGATCCAAGGTACGCGAAGGGGACACATCTCCATTACCTCTAAGCTTTGTAGCGGTTGCCGAATAAAGTCCTTGCTCTGTTTTTGCGTAATTGGATTGTTCACTTTCCATCCTACATTCTCTACCGTCCCCCAGTCCCCCCAGTTCCGTTACATCTACATAGAGGTAAACCTACCCCAGCTTATTTGCCATATTACCACTATCTTCGCCTTTCCTGTGCTGTACCTGGCTGCAAACGCAACTGGTCGGTCTCGTAGCTAGTCTTGTAGCATCACACCAGTGACGGCTCGTCACTTTTATTACGAAAGCTCACTTGCTAATCTACCATATTCGACACAGCCCGCCAATATGCGTTCGGCACGGAACATCGCCCTCGGCCTGCTTGCGGCTGTTGCCGTCGTATCTGCTTCTGATGCGCCTTCTGATGTCGTCCAGCTTAAGAAGGATGACTTCGATGCCTTCATCAAGGAAAACAGCCTTGTGCTAGCAGAGTGTAAGTGAACGGGAGAACGGCCCATGCTCTACGAACCGCAGCTAACTCATCTACTTCTAGTCTTCGCCCCGTGGTGTGGCCACTGCAAAGCCCTCGCACCAGAGTACGAAGAAGCAGCCACTACATTAAAAGAGAAGGACATCAAGCTAGTTAAGGTTGATTGCACAGAGGAACAAGACCTTTGCCAGACCTACGGTGTTGAAGGATACCCAACACTGAAGATCTTCCGAGGTCCCGAAAATATCACCCCATACTCTGGCCAACGAAAGGCCGCTGCGTGAGTCCTCCTAATTCATAGTTTTGTCTCCGCCATACTAATAATCTTGTTAGCATCACCTCATACATGATCAAACAATCCCTGCCTGCCGTCTCAACACTATCCGCGGACACCCTCGAGGACTTCAAGACCGCCGACAAGGTTGTCCTCGTTGCCTACGTCGACGCCTCCGACAAGGCCTCCAACGAAGTCTACAGCGCAATTGCTGAGAAGTACCGCGATAACTACCTTTTCGGCGCCACCAACGACGCCGCTCTCGCTGAGGCTGAGGGTGTCACTGCCCCTGCCATCGTTCTATACAAACAATTCGACGAAGGCAAAGCTGTGTTCTCCGATAAGTTTGAGGAGGAAGCCATTGCGAGCTTCACTAAGACCGCTTCCACTCCCCTAGTCGGCGAGGTTGGCCCCGAGACCTACTCTGATTACATGTCTGCCGCTATCCCCCTTGCCTACATCTTTGCCGAGACCCCCGAGGAGCGAAAAGAACTTGGTGATGCTCTCAAGCCTCTCGCCGAGAAATACCGTGGCAAGATTAACTTTGCTACTATTGATGCCAAGTCATTCGGCGCTCACGCCGGCAACCTAAACCTTCCCACCGACAAATTCCCCTCTTTTGCCATCCAGGAGACCGTTAAGAACCAGAAGTTTCCTTTCAGCACTGAGGAGGAGATCACCGTCGAGACCATTGGTAAATTCGTCGAGGACTTTTCAGCCGGCAAGATTGAACCTAGTCTTAAGTCGGAGCCTATTCCTGAGACCCAGGAGGGCGCTACCACTGTCGTCGTTGGCAAGACCTACGAGGACATCGTTCTTGATGACACCAAGGATGTACTGATCGAGTTCTACGCCCCCTGGTGCGGTCACTGCAAGGCCTTAGCCCCTAAGTATGAAGAACTTGCTGCCCTGTATGCCGACAGTGAGTTCAAGGACAAGGTCGTCATCGCTAAAGTTGATGCTACTGCCAATGATGTCCCCGACGAGATCAAGGGCTTCCCCACCATCAAGCTGTACCCTGCTGGCTCAAAGAGTGAGCCTGTCACCTACAGTGGCGCTCGAACTGTCGAGGATCTAATCACCTTTATTAAGGAGAACGGAAAGTACAAGGCCGTCGTCGAGGAGAAGGAGAAGGTGGAGGAGGAGACACCTGTCGCCCCTGCCGCAACCGAATCGACAGCTAGTGAGGCTGCCAAGGAGACAGATCATGACGAACTATAGAATGTATACCTGAATAGTTTTTCTTTATGCGGTCACGGCTACACGTCAGGCAGTTCAATCGACTGCCATATGAACATCACTTTGGGATTCTTGTAAAAATGCCGGCTTCGGGTAGCTAGCATAGGTGTAATGAATTTCTTCCATAATCAAGTTTGCACAAACTCTTGGTCTGTGACTGCGTGATAAAGTGAGTATGCAGAATAAATTAGTGATTGCATGCATCAGGAAGCTAGGATGCAACCTCAAGGGAGGTCAGAGATTTTCAATGCAACGTGAAGCACAGTAATGATGCTGGTATCAGGAATGGACGTAGCCGGGGACGAGGCGATGATTGGGGGGAAGGGGGGCAAAGTTGAAAGGGGGGGTCATTCGCTGTCGGTTTTGCCGATCAATAACCGCAGACCCCTGGAACGCCCCGATGCCTGTGCCAATTAAAGCCAACGGTCAGCTGTCAGCAACATACGTTGATCTGACTTTGACTGGTATTTCTAGCCACCCTCGTCGGCGCCCCTCGATCTCCAGGTCCCATCCTTTTTCTCAACGCCGTTCTCTTCCAACCCAACATCGACCACACTCTACTACAAACATACAATGGCCGCGCGGATCGTATCTACGGGGGCCCGAAGCGTATTCGCGGCCTCCACGACCTCCACCGCCTCGCGCGCTATCGCCCGCAACTTCCACGCGACTTCACGAACTCTTAACGATGCCGCTGCTGCGCTGCCCGTTCGCAAACCCGTTGGTGCCTTTCGCGGAGGGTGAGTTTTATAAATGCATTAGATGCTATGATATTCGGAACGTGCAACGAGCTAATGTTTTCGCATTTGCGTAGCCTCTTCGGTTTCCTCTTGGGCTCGACCCTCGCCGGCGGCGGTGTCTACGGCTACACCCTGTGAGTCCAGCCTATTTCCCACCTTCTCTTCCCGCTCGGGTGCGACTTGGCCGTCATGGATTTTCGATCACCGAACCCAAGCCGACTGTACTCGCTGGAGCGGTCATTTACTACGTCACCTACTTATCACCATTAAATCTACTCTTGTTGGACACTCGCTGACTAGGATTGCGTGCAGGAGAGACTACAAGGCGTCGAACGAGCTATTGACGGAAGACATCTATGTGCGTTATTGCATTTGATTGATCCGCTTTGTCGTCGCCTGGCCTCTTGATTCTTAGGAGAGGGAGGAGAGGGACGGGGGCCCGCTTCATTTCAACCGGCGCCGGCCCCCAATTCTTTGCGATGTTTTTCTGTGAAGAAGCCTTACCCATTTACACCCCTTTGCACACCAAACACACCACCGCCTTTTGCCTCTATATTTATCTATCTCCATCAACATGTCATCGCAGCGACCCTCTCCATTCGAATCTCTTGCTAACGAATGTCTATGGAACAGGCGCTGCAGGCGGCTTGCCAACGATTGAATACTTATGTCAAGGCGTTGGAGGAGAAAATGGATGCCGCGGAACGGAAACGGAAATAGATGGGGGTTGTTACTTGGGGACTGTCACCTTCATGAAACACACATATACACACGAACACGGAGGCATACGGAGCATGGGTTTGAAATGATGAGTTCAACATCGATGCGATATTTCAAGGGATTGCCAATTCTATCATCTAATCTGCACAAAATGGAGGGCCGACACCACCAAAAACAAGAATACGTGAGAACTATTTTTCTCTCTCTCTGAATGGAATTTGCTAGCGGGAGTTGTTGGCCGAGCCGAATTTGGCTAAGAGATTCCCCCCAAAACACACCAGTGTAAAACAGTTATACGCATTCTTACGGTTGCTCCAGTCAGGGTACATCAATTGACGCTCGCGCCTTTCTCATGTCATATTCTCGTGGTCTCACGTAGCCTTTGTTTATTGAGATAGTAAATTGGTAGAAGTACGGGCCGAGAAAAAGTACATCGTTGCTTGATAGAGATATCTACCTAGATGCCCAAGTAATTTGTATATCCTTCTCATATAGATAGTCTCACCGCGCCAGTGGACCAATCTGTTACCCAAAGCTAGCTCAATTAACTTAACTACTGGGTATAAAGAGGGTAGACATTGAGACTAGGCATTGAGAGTCGGCGTCGTCAGGCTCATCCTCGAACATTATCGGTATAGCAGGGAGCAGCAAGTCCATATTCTACACACAAAATAAGAATGGATACCTATAGAGAGTCTCAATGATAAGGGTTCTTTCACTCGGTAATATTGCTATCAAAGAACAATGTACGCGTGACCTACTTTCCTGGGTACACCGCGACATTACGATAATAATTACTTAGTCGTGCCGAATAATGAATACCCAGACCTAGTAATGTCGATTATCCCTTGGAGGCGCCACAAGGCTTACGCCCCTTTTTATCGTGAATACTCCCTCATAGGTCTACGACACATCGGAAATGGTGGACGCCGGTATATCTATTTACACATGTCTTCTCTTTAGCATGTGGCTCTGTATTCGGGTCTATTTAGACCCAGGTTTTAACTAGTGAGAGACTGCCTTGCTTACCTTCATGCATTGTTTATGTTTAACCTGCGTTAAAAGGGGCGTGTCTCGTGGTAAATTCCAGACAGACTACACACATAGCATCGGTTTTGTTTGTGGCTTGGTATGCCCAAGGCGAATAACCCCTTACCCAAGGTACCCGGCGCTGAATTAAGACGCTTTGTTAGACATGCTCACCGGGAAACATCGAAGATAATAGGGGAAGTGCCGTACTAAACTCTATTACCTGTGCAGAATGATAATGTATACTGCATCCGTGAGCATACTAGGATTAACACAAAATGAATATTTTCTATAGGACGTATCCAAACCAGATCATTGAAGTGGCAGGAGGGGTATCTTAGGTGGTAGTAAAGGGCTCGTGCACTTAGGCAATCCATTGACCATGCTAAGCCATGCTAGGCTTTGTAATGCTAGCCCAACCCGGGAAGAAAAAGAAAAAAGTCAAGAGTGCACCTCCGTATTATGCAAATTTATTTTACCCTCTATCCATAACGCCAATGTAATCATAATTTCTCGCCCCCCGCAATGTTGGAAATGAAATCGGCCATAGTCTCGAAATAGCCCTCCTCTAGAACACTAGAGTTATGGTCACCACCTGGCAATGGCTTCCAAATTTTGGTTGGGGTGGTGGTAACCTCGTATAGCCTTCGCATATGAGCAGGTCTACGTCGTGATTAGTTTCTATTCAATCTGGATGAATATAGGAGACACTTGAAGTATGCAAAGAATGCATGTATAAATCAGGAAACAAAAGTCATAATCCGTACCCCTTGATGGGATTCAGGTTTTGTGGATGGTTGTTTAAGTCATCATAAGACATGGTGGCCACGTATCTTGAGGAAGTGAGTGGAGGATGGTGACTTACGGGACAATCTCGTCTTGCAGGCCACTTAAAAACAAGATCGGAACTTCGGTAATGCTTGGCAATATAGACTCACTGGGCCATATTTGATGACACAGCATGGTCAGGTATCTGGCTGGTGGGATGACGGAAGGTATCAAGGCTCGCATCGATATGAAGGTGTTCTCTAATATGAGTCCAGCGATATCGCCCGCTTGCTGGTTCTTAGCCACAAGTTTAATGCTGACAGCCCCTCCTAAGCTTTGACCGTACACTATGAGCTTGTGACTCCTTGTCTCCGCTCGGCTGCGCAAATAGTCGAGGGCGGTTTGGGCATCCAAGGTGATGCCTTTCTCGTCTGGTTCACCGGTTGACAGGCCATAGCCGCGATACTCCAGCATGAATACATTACAACCGATGGAGTTGATTATCATGCGGGCAATTGGTAAGCGGTGACCAATATTACCCGCGTTACCGTGGAACATCAGCACGGTACAATCGGCAAACCGACCACGCTTTGGCCCACGGATATAGAAAGCAGACAGCTTCTCGCCATCATTGGTTGGTATTACAAGGTCCTCAAAGTCAATGAGGCCGAATTGTGAGGGTCGAGGCACTTCGGTTCGAGCATTCGCGGGGATGTTGGAGGGATAGATCAAAGCCCTGGCACCGGAACAAAACTGGTCAGCTAACCTAACCACATCTCCATCGTGTCACACGAGCAGTGTTCAAAAATGGCACCGGAGGGTATGCAACAAAAGTAGACAGCACGCGACTCACTTCTGCTTGAAATATAGGAGCGATGTTAGGACGGCAGCAACGCCCTGGGCAACTTCGGTTAGCTCTGCCGCGTCACGGCGACAACTTGCAATTGCAGACTGGGCGCGATGGTAGGCTCGGGTCAAAGACGAGCTACGGGGCGAGGCTGATGTGGTTGACCGAAAGGACAATGAGCGCAGAGGCATACCGAAGTTGCCAACGCCGGAAGGCGTATGTAGCCGGCAACGGTACTGAGCAGCGAGACAGTCTGCTGCAGATAGGTCGGATGTGACATTGAGGCTCCCGGAGGAGACATGTCTGGGCCAGGAGGAGGAGGTGGTGGATTTGTCGGGTCTGGCTCTGGTTGCGGCGGTGCGTACTGTAAGTAGGGGGTGGAAGTGGAATTGTTGATCTATGAAAAGATGACGGGAAGGAATTAGGAGGAGCTTGGCACGCCTATCCTACATACTGTATTCTAATACACGAGGTACTGTATGTACATGAGTGGCTCCGAGGCCTATATCCGTTGCGTAATTGCACCGCTTACCCGGACCGCGACTAGCTACTGTACTCACTACCTGGCAAACTTAAAGTCAGCTCTTTCCTTGGCCCAGCAAATTAGTATCTGCAGGTGTATACTGTAGTACAAGGTATACGCTAGAATACCGGTACCCAGGCATCTCGGCTGAAGCTGGAAACGCGAACGGAAAAGACAGGGCTGAGAGGAACCAACCCACCTTGGCAGCACTGCCGATTTCGCTGTCCAGATCAGCGCGTCGACACGTGTACACGTTCCTGCAGGCGAAAGGGGAGGGATTGGATTGGGTTGGGTTCAATCATGGGGTGAATTGCGACTGGTGGATCGCCCCGGGACGTATGAAGCTCTCATAATTAATTACTCATTATCGGGTTTGCCATAATGAAAAAAGTGATCCATCATGGGCGTTGATGAGACGGCCCACGGGATGTGACGGGTCGTGACGGGTCCCGACCTACCGATACTTTGGAATGTGATTGGCCGAGATCTTTAGGCTTTCCATAGAACGTCGGTACCTAGGTATTCTTCCAACCGTTTGGAACCAAAAACAGGAGAGACAGTCCCAATGGAAAGGTCATGAAACATTGAGGCCAAAAACCCCCACGTTGCTTTTGCATTTTGACTTTGTACCTGATGTAGATTTAGGTACTATTGGGTAGGTATCTTCCAAGGTCACAGGTATGATGCTATAAGACTGCATAATTTCACTTACAGTAAGTGCCTCCCAGGTTCGTTACGATAGTTGTAAGATGTGATCTTATGCCTACTCACCAGTATAGATAAGTAAAGGGGCTGGACTATGGCAGTAAATGTATAGATAATTGGGAGATGGAGCAAATCGGGAAAGGCAGGGACATTTCCAAGTTAGGGAGGCCATTACTACCGTCCTATGCAAAGGAGACATGGAGACGTGCCAATTTGGAAGTTTACTCGTCGACGACATCGTGATGAGTTGCCTATTGGAGATCACACACGCGCGCGCGACTTGTTAAGTCGCGATTCTCAGGAGGTGCCAAATTAGAAACAACCAGTGCCGCATTCTGATTGGCCTCTTGCATGCATCATGCTGCGTCAGGTGTGCCAAGGCTGTGTTGCTCGATTCGTGTCCTTTCGCTTCACGCTCGATCTCCGGAGAGCCAGATATCGCGACTGTGGGCGTCGATCTCTCAGTTCATCACTGTAGTAAGCCCCATCGCTGAGCTTTTGATGGATGCGTCGACGGATTGGCTTCTCAGTCCTGGAACTGAGCAGCCATCTCAGATGGGGTGGTGTAAGACTCCCATCGTCATACTAATATAAGTCCCGCATTCCCAAAAGAGATATAGCTTGAAATGGGTAGGAAATCCGAGTAACCCCTCGACTAGTCTATAGCACGTTAGCCCACTAGCTGAAACTCGTACTATGTAAAGCAATGCAGGGTCGAATTTCTGACCAACGACAACTTGGAACTGGCCGAAACCTCGACGCAGGTTTTATCCAACAAGTACGCTTTGGGGTATGGGGGCTTTAAAACAACAATCATATATCACCCTCGCTGGCTTTCGTCATCAATATTTATGCATGCCATGCCCAGGACGAACAGAAGGTCGTATGGAACCACAAGAGATACCAAGTCAGTTGATGAGAGGAAATTAACAAGAGGTCATGTGCGGTTGCTAGTCCTCCCACCTGCTTTGACTATATGGAGATGGCCCGGCCAATAGGAGAGCAGCTACTCGAATAACATCTGAACTTCCCATGAACTTCCTGGGGCAGGCCTGGGGCAAGCTGATCGACGGGGTTGGCACGAACAGCATCTAGTAGGTATAGTCCTGAGATGGTGTTAATGCTATTGATATGACCTGTCTTGGGGGGTTTCATGCGGCGTTTGAGCTTCTGGCGACGTCAGCCCATCCTGCATCCTGGCAAGGGTGTGGGAGTAGCACCATCCCACAGGGAAGGACCACCGGCCCCATCCCATCATTCTTAGCTGACCAGCCGGACTGTCGGAGCATTGGCTGGCCCTGGCAACACCTGCATTGGACCTGTCGTCCTAGAGTTGACGGCGCGGCCTAACCCACAGTAGGTCCCTCCCAGCTAATTATCTGCCGTGCATAACACCTAGGTATCTTGACGCCCTGTCGCTGTTCCGACTGAAAAAAAAAAACAGAAACGAGAAAATTTCATTGGTGTACACAATAACAAAGCCACTCGCTACTACCTACCGGTACTATCCACTACTGCTGCGGTTGACGGTTTATCTTGCTGTTCAAACATACTCGTTACCTATTAACCTACCTGGTATTGAGTTGCGTGACGGTACCACACCCTTAGCTTGAATCAGGCATCTTATTATGATTCCCGCTGTCGAAGCCCTCTTGATCCATCGTTGCTCAGCCCGCCGCCACACTCCTCTTATTGCTATTTACGTCCTTCTTCCTACGCTCTGCAAGCAACCCCAGACCTGAACGGGCAATTGATTTGCTAGACCCCGCCACAATTTTCTAAAAACAATCCCCCTAAAGGCTTGAAGCTCGGAACCTCTCCAGTTGCCGGAAACCCCCCCCAATATTGTTTGGAGAAGTTTATCGGGGTGTGTACGACTCGCTCTACTCTCCACAACGCGAAGACGCGCATACATACCACGGCTTGGTTGGTCTTGTCTACCTGATACGGATAGAGAAGTCTATCCGCGTCAGCATCTATCTTCTACTAGCGACTGGAGTGGCTGCCATACCCTGCTTTAGAGCTGTCCATTATAGACCAACGCACACGGACGCTATTTGCGGGCATTGAGAGTCTAGAGCACGGCATAAAGTACCTTGGCTTCGTATTTTGGCGTTCGAAATTGGCAACCAGTTCCGTCGCTCTCGTCACCTTCACGCCATTTGCCTACTACACACGAGCGCATCAACAATACTATTACTGCCTCGCCGGTCAGCACCTTGGACCACCGCGTACAGAGGGAATTCTGCCCAATCAGGGTTACAGCGGTCTTAGACCATTCAAGGACAATGGTTTCCTTTTCGTGCGAGGTACGTAAACTTAATAAGCCGATGCCTGACATCACCTCTGTCCTTCTATCCGTCTGTACCCAACGTCGTCCAGTCTCGTCTGTCTCTCTGATCACAAAAAAACACCACGCAACACGCAACACGCAAAACGTCGCGCTGTTGCGTTGCCCTCCCCCCCTTACAAGTCCGAGCATACCCACACCTACTTCACATCCCTTCGATTCCTGTTTTGTTTATCGACCACTATTGATCACCATTCACCCACCCTTGATATCGATCTGCCATTCTTGGCCCCTTCCCTGTCTCTTCCGTAGGCGCTAAGTCTGGGGCCGCAACCTTACCCCTGGCATGCCCTGGTCTTCCCTTGTCGTCCCATCCCGTGAAGCAAACCACCTGGACCACCACCGTCATCTCCTGACCTATTTCACCCCTCCGCCCCTCCAACTCGACCAGACACACCCCCCTAAGCCCAATTGTATTCGTCTTTTTTGCCACGCTTGTTAAATTCTATTCTTTCTATTCGTTTGTATAATCTGACTGTAATTCTTTCTGGTCCACAGGAATGTGGTGATGTTTTGACGAAGAAGAAGCTCGATCCCCATAGAAACCGTTGTCGAGGCGCATCATTTACCTGCATCGATTGCATGGTTCATTTCCCTGGCACTGAATATCGTTCGCATACGGTAGGTTGTGTCAAGTCGCAAGAGTCCTATCGGCTCATTGCCCTATTTCGCTGACACTTAAGAAAGAGCTGTATGACAGAAGACCAAAAGTATCAAGGCGCGCTATACCAACCCAAAAGACAAAAGCCCAATCATACAGAAACACTGGCCAACCAACACGCCATGGCGCATCACGCCTATGTTGAAGATGCAGTGGAGGAATATGAAGAGTACCAGGAGTATCAAGTCGGCGAATCAGGAGTGGAGGTTAGCTATTCGTATAATGGCATGCCACCCGCAGCCCCTATGCCGCCACCAGCTGTTGCGGACGATGCAAATGTCAATGTTTTCGACTATATGGTAGATGCGACCCCGAATGCCTCGAAGCTCAATTTCGAATCGCAACAAACTCCGATGGGGTTTGGAGGAGGCCGTCAACTCATACGATTCGACCAGGACGTGAGTAACTATGTTGATGAATCCGGTTATATGGTTGATGATGGCGCGATGGGCCAATACGCCACTGCTTATGAAACACCGGCACCCAAATCACACAAGAAGAAGGCTAAGGATGCTGAACGTGAGCTTAAGAAGGATAAGAAGCGGAAGCGACTACACATTGAAACCAGCCCGGCCGCACTCACACGTACTGATGAAGTCATGACGGATGCTCCCCCCGTTCTACATTCCGGTTTAACAGGTGGCCTTAACCGTATGATGCGCCCCGCGCAATTCCCACCATCGCCGGATTATTCTGGAGGTGACGCTGGCGAGCCTTCGCCAACAGGGTCGATCAAAAAGAAGAAGCATCCGAAACCGTCCAAGCCTAGACGGTCAGAGAGCTTTGGAAGTAATCTGAAGGCTCTCGTATCTGGATCCTCAAAGTCCAAGGTGTCTAAAAAGCGGAAACATTCGTCAGAAAGGAAGGAAAAGAAACGCCGAACTCATCGTCACTCCACCCCGGAGAAGGCCCCGAAGCTTATTGAGTACCGGGCCAAATCGGGCGATGAAAAGGGCGATGAGAGTGGCGCACTAATTGTCTATCGGCCTCGGTCTGATTTATTCTTAAGCTTCTGCAACAAAGGCCCGGAGAGTAACCGAGGTTGTAGCGTAAATAAAGCCCTAAAGCGTTACCACCGCGAACGGACAGCGTCGGGCACCAGTCTCAGCAAAGGGATCGAGGAGAAGGAGCTATGGAGGTCACTACGTATGCGCCGCAACGATCGTGGCGAAATTGTTCTCTTCTCACTCGAAGAGCCGGAATAGGGCATAAATGCATGGAAACCTAGACTCGGATACGGCGTTCTAAACGGGTTTGCTTTTTGGAGGGGGGTTGAGGGAACCTGGAAACATCAATGATACCTACTGAAGTGCCTACAGCGTACGATATTGGGGGGCGGAGCTGAGGATGTACGGTATGTACGGGGGTACGGTTGCTTTGCTTACGGCTTTGGAGTGAATTCATCCTGGGAACGCGTCACATCATCACCCCCTTTCTGCTCTTGAAGCTGGACTTGGAGCCCTACTCATAGAGCGAACTGGGAAGAACTGGAATGATGGAGGAATGGCGACACGGAGAGGCATCACCTAGGCCACCAGCCTGGATCTAATAAGGGGCACAAATGAGCATTGGCGTGGAGGCATTTCTACTCTTGTAGTGTGTGTTGCCATCTTTGAGGAATCTATTATTGGACGGGGAGGTTTCGAGCGAGCGATCCGATCCGATCTGGTCGACTCGACTCGACTCGTTGGCTGCTGCTATCCGTTTTGTGTCATTTACTCTACTGCTGCTTGCTTGCGTCTAGGGTACCCAAGGTACTCCTGATCATTCACTGTCTGTTTATGTGCTATTACTCTCTGATCCGCTTTCAAGAACTTCAAGTTGTTACTAATTGAAGATCGTGCGAATTTCATCCTTTTGTAGGATAGATGTGCTAGATAGGTACATATATGCACCACTACCTAATATGGTTGGATTCCCAGTTCAATACTTGAATTCGACTTCATATGATGAATACTTGTGATTTTGGTGGAATAACAGTAATCTTACACAGCAGAAGTGATAGCGACTGCGGAATTACATAAATCTTGTGTGGATTTTCCATCCCCGTGTTTTTTTCCCCCCTACTTAGAATGCCCGCAAGGGCAGAATATGCTGCACCATGGCCTCCCGCCGACAGAGCGGACACTCGGGCTTCTCGCGAACCCAGTCGCCGATGCAGGCCCAGCAGAAGACGTGTCCGCACTGCGTCGCGGCCGGGTCCTTGAGCTCCTCCAGACACAGGGTGCACTTGCGCTGCTGCGCGCCCTTGATCCAGCGCATGGCGCCTTCGTCGGCGAGGTCGTAGCGCACGCCGTCGCCGTCTCCTCCTCCGCCCCCTCCCGTAGATTGTTTGGGCAGTGGTGGTGGCGGCGTGTGCGTCACGGCGGCGATGTTGACCCGCGTCGCCTGGCTCTGCCCCGCGCTCGTGCCGGGCGTGCCCATCTCCGTGAGCAGGATCGCGTTGTTAGCGCTGTACGCGTGCTCGTCCAGCGAGACGTCGATGCTACCCCCTCCGGCGCTCCGCTCGCGCGATGAGGCAAGTTGTGCTGATGATGGCGAGAACGACTCCAGCGTCGAGCGCACGTGGAGATATGCCTGCACACTCATCTGCACCACGAGCAGGACCCCGAGAAGCTCGTACCCGGCGCGGTCCGCGGACGGCTCGTTGCTGCCCGGACCACCCCCCGCCGGCGCCCGCGACGTGAAGATGTACCGCAGCCCCGTGAGCCGCTTGGCTAGCTCGTAGTACGACCCGCTGAAGTAGAAGAGCGCTAGACTGAGCGCGTGCACGGGCGCCGGGGACGTGAGTGTCGAGAGGTGGGCTAGCAGGTATGTCTGTAGTTTATAGGACCATCTCTCCGTCGCTGGTTTGCTCTTTTCGCTGTCGGGGGATGGTGGTGATGATTGCGCGCGCGCCTCCGCCCGCGCTAGATTCCGCTGTAGACGCGCCCGGATCCGTGATCGTATCGCTGGTAACAGCTTGGCGAGCCCGTATGGTAGCAGGATGCTCCCTGCGATGTAGGCCGCGCGCCGCTGGATGGAGGGGAGGCGCCGCCCCTGGGTGGCATGTTTCGAAGCTGGCGAAGGCGCTTCGACCTGCACTAAGCCGCAGTACTCTTCTCCTAGCGTGCGGTTCCCTATCAGGGTTGTGAGACTCAGGTATAAGAGGTCGGCGAGTGTGCGCGATTCGGTCGACCATGCGTGGGCGGATCGCGCGCCTAGGAGACGCCGGTGCAGGTCTGTGAGTTGGTTTGTGAGGAGGCCCTGGAAGTAGGCATCTTTCTGATGGGCGCGGATGATGTCGGGCGCGAAGGCGTATGGGTATGGTGGGCTCGCGAGGGAGGATGCGGGTGAGGGAGTCGGCGCGGATGGTGATGATAGTGACATGGTTGTGTATTCAGGTTATTAATCGCCCGGTTTCGTCGTCACAGTGGCATTGCTGGCTGCCAATGGATCTGACAGGGTATTCGTGGGTAACAGAGTACGTGACAACTTTAATTGTTTAGATTAGAGTTATGCGTTTGAGAGAGTTTAATTGTAATTTGGACTGTCAATGGTTGAAGTCGTATTGGCCGGTTTGATATGTTCTGATGTACGAAGCTTGTTCGAAGTTTAAGCAGCTTTGGGAGTGCGGCTGCTTGGACCTCGGCGCAACCTGAGCAAGCAAGCATCCATGGCGATTGCCCACATGATCCACTTTTAGCCCGAGACTCAGTGCCCCAATTTTACTACCTACCTAGCACTAGGTACCTAAGTGCTTCAACACTTGATATTCAAGCTCTACATACCTGCAGAGCATAGAAATGGTATGGAGAGAGCGTTTTTTTGATATTTAACTGCAACACAGAAGCATTTTAACTCTAGATCTATACTAACACGCTCTTTGTATTGGTGGTAAGGTTGAGTTAGATAAGTACCTGATATCCAAATTCCGACTATTCGACTACCTACATGTAGGTATGCATGAGAAATGCACTCTCCATTTCCAAGGTTATTTGGGTTTTTGTCATTAGAGGAAAGTACGACTTCGTAAGAAGCCATATCCTAGGAATAGTAGCAAGGTGATTTAGGTAGCCGGTCTTAAGCCATGATGTGTATGCTCAAACTACCTATATAATAACAATATTTTCAAGATTGCCTTGTTGTTTCATTACAGCCCATTTTTCTGTAATGAGCCGCTTCAGTCCCGAACTGTCGCCCTCCGGTTCTATTATTGTTCGTCCAAACCCGATCCTTTGAAAAATTGGTGCTGCGGTTTGAGAATGGTTAGCATAGTCAACGCGCTTGACAATCAAGAACCACAATTCAAACTTGTAACTTCGCCATCCCAGTGGGACAACTAACAATTCCGTTTCTTCCATGACGGATAATACCAACTCTCTTATCCTAGAAGTCCCCAACAATGACCCGTCCCAGAGACATGAGGATGTGAAGTTAACGCCATCGTCGGAGAATCTTAGATCTCCATCATCAGTGACGGAGTCTGCACAGGGCTCTAGTTTGATCACTTTCATTGAAATCCAGCCGCCCAGAACTTTACCAAAACTTCTGCCCGGGGACTCAAGGTCTACGTGAGTATTTTCAACAACCGCAAGTTCGTCCCATCGGGAGTCAGGCCTGTAATACTCTATGGTCCCATCTACAGACGCCCATGACCATGACGGGGCGCGGTACTTCGTTGGATGTCTTCCACCAGGAGAGATCCAGCACAGTCCAAGGATGATATCATCTGACCACAGACCAGCTAGATACTGGTTAGATAGATCTATAGCCGAAGATTTGGCGGAGCGTTCCCTAGAGAAGTATGCTGCCAAGCCACTGAACGCTGGAAGCTTATCATCTTTTATTGTGAATACCCGCAGTGAATATTTTTCGACAAGCTCATACCATGTTGTAAAGTAACGCGTATCATCCATCTCCCTAAGGCGGCCTCTCGACATGATCTCCGAAAAGCTAGGGTATTGGTAGCTCTTGAAGGTGTCCTCAGCTAGGCAGAATTTCTCACACTCGAAGAATATTTGATCACTCGTGAAGTGCAGTGTCCTCCGAGACAAGTAACGTTCCTGGAATGTCCATCCACGATGAGATAGAGGTTCGTTCTCCATCCAAACCCTTCGGCTTAGATACCCCACGTGAGTCGTGGGGAGAGCGAATGCTAAAATTCCGCTAGCTATTCCTTGATGATGGAAAGGAACCGAAACGTAAGATCGCTCGATCCGGTTTCCGAGAAAGCCTTCTGAGCCCTTGGATGCTCGGCTAGCAGCTATACTGAAAAAAGCATTGTTATAGACATTGTGCATCATTGCCGATTCTTGCGCCCAGTCGTCAGGATCATCCTGAACAATGCAAAGGCTATCAATCCAGAGGAACTGGGTTTTGAGTTGGTGCGTTAACCAGATAGCATCCTGAAATGTCTGAGGGAGCTCTTCTGTTCGTATTCCCGCTTCAAATTTATGAAGGCTACGCGATGTAAGGGTCGTTGGCTGCGTAGACCCCCAACAGTGGCTGAGAGCTGCATACTTGCTGTGCTCTGTACTTGGAAAATACAGGCGAACTTGACGTCCGAAATTGGTAATTTCCAAGACCCTGGTGGGCATAAAATATGCTTGTGGTGTATGTTCATGCTTCTCGGTGCATTCTTCAACCCAGCCCCTGATCCTCTCCAGAACTGAAGAAGACAATGGCGAAAGTGGGACTGGTCGTCTTTGGATGATATCCTTGAGATGTGATTCTACTATAACGGCCATTAGCCATCTAGTTCTATGCGAGGAGTCGTACGAGGGTTTGCTATATTCACCGTTATCGAGGGCAAATCCAAAAACCCCCAGGATGTGGTAGTAGTGCCTAGGGCAACGCGGATCCTTTCGTACCCCGAGTATTTGGAAGCCGTCGGCGTCAGCTCTGCCACTTAACCACAGCTCATAATCCAATGTTTTAACGCCAAACTCGCTTTCGCGACTTTTTATATAGAGATCTATGTTGCTTTGGATTAAGTAACATAATTTGCACGATTTTGCATTAATACTCAAGCGGCTAAGCGAATCATAGTGTGGCGTGAAATTGTTCTCGGTTTTGGAACTTTGTGGGATATAGATATAATAAGTGAGGGCGAATTCCGTTAGTTTGAACAGATCGCTAACTGGTGTTCGAGAGATAGCGCCGAAATCAAGACTTGAACAGAGCAGGCACAAAGGCATCTTTATAATGGGAGGGTTGTTTTATAAGCAGTCTGGGGTATTGGACCGCGGACCTGCTGTAGTAATAGTCCGGAGCATAGAGGAATCTACGATAGGCTAGGTCCCTCACCGCCTCTGTTATATGAATTGTCGCAAGAGTTGGGCTCAAAGCCGCTGCGGGGTAAAACATGAGGTTGTATAGTCCTGCACGTGAAGCTTCCCTGGGTGGCACAGCCTCGTCTGCCGTAAGCTTAGAATGTTGATACGAGGACTTCTCCCTCTAAACCAGCCACACAGCACACTAGCTTAATCATCAACCATACCACACGCCTGACGATTACCCTCCAGCAGCATCATTTTAACATCAGGCATAGAAGGCGTTGTGCTTAGATAGTCTTTGTAAGCCAAGTTAGATGAGCAATCTAACAAACTGCTATCTGGACACGGCAAGCCATAAGGCGATACAGACAATAAGTGATTGGTCGAGGCAGCTTGTTCAAGGAGGCATTTTTTACATGCTTCTGACACTTTTGAGCTCGCTCGAGTCGAATTAAGATGCACATCTCTGCTGAAATACGCCGCTTCACGTTTTCTGGTTTCTACTGTGCGCAACGGGTATCAGATTGCTATATATACGTATGGCACTGAGCCGACTAATACTACACTAACCTAGCGTAAACCTGTCCTTTTAGCGGCCGGGTTCCAGGGACCGTTTTCCATTACCTTTAGCGTGATCCGAGAGCCTGCAGGGATTATGCGTGACGTCGACCTCTCCACAATTAATATTTGTGTAGATTGCGTTGTAGCTCAATTGACTTCCACCTGCAATCTGTGCCCGTTGCTGGCCTCACATTCTTTCAAAAACTCTCTTTCGACTCCCCGTTTGGTTGCGCCCCCCAGCCCTCTTCGAATTGGCGAGGTCGGCCGACCGGCTCGATGCGCATTTTAACCACGCCTCGAAACCATGGATGGTGATCCGGCAGTCGAGTCGGAGCTCGACTCCTTCAGCTTAACCTTCCCCCTGCCGTACCGCGTGGCCTTTATCGTGGTCCTGGGTGCGTCAACCCATCACAGTCCATATACACGTCCGTACACGTAAACGCTAACATGACTCCGTCGCAGCGGTCTGGGGCTGGGGCATCAACCTGCACTGCCTTTACCTTGTCAAGATCGACGTGCCGGCACTGATCGGCTATCCCGGCCGGCCGTCGCCACACCACCCGCCGCACCATCGCTCCGTGTACCGTCTGGCCAGCGTCGTCTCCTCCATCTTCGGCTTCTCCCTCCTCGTCTTCTGGGTCTTCACCCGTCGCGACCCCGGTCTCGTGCTGGCATGGGATTGGCTGCCGCTCACATACCTCGTCGTGCTGCTCGCCCTCTTCGCCGTCCCTCTCCCGCGCACGACGGGACTGCCACATGCCGGGCGCACCCGCCTGCGCTCGATGCTGCGCCGCATCGCGTTGGGCGGCATCGCTGAGGCCAAGGACGGCAAGTTCGGCGACATCCTGCTTGCCGATGTGTTGACGAGCTACGCCAAGGTGCTGGGCGACCTCTACGTGGCATTATGCATGTTTCTCAGGACAGACGGATCGGCTACGGCGCGTCCTGATCGCAGCTGCGGCGGCACCGTCGTCGTCCCCGCGATCCTGGCGATCCCCTCCCTCATCCGGCTGCGCCAATGTCTGATCGAGTACGGGCGCGTGCGCCGCGGCCCGATCAGGGAGTCGACGGGCTGGGGCGGCCAGCACCTCGCCAACGCGCTCAAGTACTCGACGGCGTTCCCCGTAATCCTGTTTAGCGCGCTGCAGCGCAACTGGGCGCCCGACTCGGTCACCGTCTACCGCCTCTGGGTCGCCGCCTGCACCGTTAACAGCTTCTACAGCTTCTACTGGGACGTGGCCAAGGACTGGGACCTGACCCTCTTCGACGGCGCGCGCGCGCGGAACAACCCCGAGCATGCCTTCGGCCTGCGGCGCACCCTGCGCCTCGGGAACCCCGGGTTGTACTATGGTGTCATTACGCTCGATCTCATACTGCGGTGTACGTGGAGCCTGAAGCTATCTCCGCACCTGGACCGCGTCGCTGATTTCGAGAGCTCGATCTTCATCGTGGAGCTCCTTGAGGTCGCGCGCCGGTGGATCTGGATCTTCTTTCGCGTCGAGACCGAATGGATCCGTAATAATATGCCCCCTGTCGGCCTCGGCATCGACGATATCCTGCTCGGCGATTATCAGGGCGGCAGGTACGAGGACGAGGACTAGAGAGCACTACGTCCGTGCCCGGCGCCTGGTATTAAGAGAATCTGATGAATGTTTTCTGTTTGGTTCGGCTCGATTTCGTCCTGGCCCTGACGTTTGTAGTGGTTGGTTTGTACACATATCATGAGGAGGCAGGTTTAGAAGAGCTTCAAGCGCTCAAGGGGCTGAATGATCGATATAGGCGTTCTTGATTGCATTTATTGGGGCGTTTGTATAGATGCGACAAGGTGATGAGGCCATATTACATAATACTGTGTTGAAATAATATAAACTAGCCATGTAGACATAGCCAATGTGTGCGTTTTGCACCCTGGCTATCGGTTTGAATTTGAACAGGTTTATTTCGGAGAAGTATATATAAGCACAACCAAGCCTTTGGTATCTAATACGCCACTCTAACCCGTCTAATAAGAGGCATGATATAGGTTTCCATGATATTTCGTCGGCATAGGATCCAGTCCTCTGCTTTAAGGGTCTTCTACTCATCCAATTATATGTCTCATTAATCCTCGATCACCCTGATCCTCCACGCCCTCGGCTCGGTCAGGGGCCTAGGCTTCCCAGATGATATTAGGAGGTTATATAGAGGAAAACTAGCCGGCGGCGTCAGGGAGCGGGCGCGATTCTTCAGCATCCAGTGTTAAACTACTTTATAGTTTGAAGCCTCCGTCGATGAAGCTCAGCAAAGGCACAGGAGCCTATTGTCTTGGAGTATTTGAGGTATTGCTGTTCTGAATACGCCTGGGTTCTACTTTTTGTTGTAAACTGCATAGTGTTCGCCATGTTCTGGCTCGGCGAACTTTCTCTTCACGAGAACCATCCTCTCTTAGGAGTGTTCGGTTGTTTGAGCTTGTCAAGACAGTAAGTACCGTAGTTGCGTATCTTCTTTTTACCGGTACATTTGCATCGGCACCCGATACCCCCTGCGGCCTCGGGCGTCCACGGCTTGTTCTCGGCCAGAGATAGGGAGTTGGGTAGTTGGCCGTCTAGAGCGTTTATTGGACATTGATAGAATTTATCATGGCGGTATCCGAAATCTTCGAAATGGTGCACCTGCTGAGGGTCTGCTAGCATAGCAACGGCTAGCGAATGAACAGCCGCATCACCCCACTATCATCAAGAGATTTTCGTCAGCACCGTGAAAAATGATTCAGGAGGGGTCAAACAAGGGCTCAGATGAGGGATTCATCTGTGCATAGGTACATACTCGCTCATTGTAAAAGCCGCCCTTCCTATCTAAATAGTCAAAGTAGTCCTGGTACGCCTTGGAGCGGAAAAAGTCCATATCAGCAATTTCAAAATTGCTCCAATAATGGCATAAACTCCAAGCATCGCCATAGGCGTCGCGATGGGGCACCCAGCCAAGAAAGCGGCGGAACGGAAACGGCATCCAAGACGCCTCCATCATAGCGTTCCACAGACTACTCGTGGTCACGCCCCTCGACTCTTTCCAGTCGGCCGTGGCGCGGAAAAGGCCCGGGCATGACTTGCCAACCTCCCATAGCGCAATTGTGAAACCGTACACCTTTTTGTGCTTGGCCATCTGAACGAAGGGGTCGTATGTGATGGCGCAGGTAAAGTCTACATCTGGTTCTAGCCGCCAATACCATTTGTACTTCTTGAGAGCATCAAGTTGGTAGAACTTTCTAGCGTTTATGACATAATTGGTTAGCCGGTTCACACCAGTATCTTCATTGCGATTCGGCAGCCCAGACTCACCCCGAATAGAACCGACACATGTGATGGTAGCCCTCCTGCCCAGCGTGGGGTGCGCCGGCTTGGCCTTGTTGCTTTATGCTCTTCTTAGCAGCATCTTGGTCTAGCCAGTCCGGATAGGTCCAGTGTTCCTTTGGGATAACCTCGAATATGCCCTTGCCGCCGGCGGTCTCGTTCAGCTCGGTCACAAAGCGGGGGTCCCAGGGTTCGTCATTGAGGAACAGGATGGGATAATTGAACCATTGGTTGAACTGCGCCTCGACTGACCGGATCGTCTTCTTCGCTCTTTGGCGCTCCTTGTTGCGCGCTAACATGACGAAGACGGCATTCTCGCGCTCGGCTTCGACGTCGGGTTCCTGGCAAGAGGTAAAGAAGGGAGCATCAAGTTCGGTGGTCGGTCGCGGGACCTTGTACCCCCAGATATGGATTAGGACTTCGAGGATAAAAGGCGCGGCAGTGATTAGGAGGAGTGACAGAGGCAGCCGTCTTGCGGCGCGATTGAGGCGCCTCAACAGCATGGTGTTGATGATATGTTGAACTTAGGGAGTCGTGTGTTTAGGGCATTTCTCGAATACAGCTTATAAGTATTGTTTACGGAGACAGCCGTATAGATGACGTTAATAGGTTTACGAAACGACACTATGCGCGGGCATGTGAATGCTGTGTGCTTTGTCGCAAATGTTGTCTGGAGCTGTACAACACCAAGATATAGGATCAGGAGGACGGGTAGAGAGTGAGTATGAAGGGGAACAATACGAAGCTACCCATATTTCACAAATTGACTCTGAGAGTCCACCCCTGACCATTATTCAAACCTCTTAGACCCTGCATCACAAGCAGAAGACAGGTGCAGATCTCATGAACCAACTTTTAGGAGCAGGCAGACAAATTAAGTACCACTCCCACCTCCGATAAGGCGATGGAGCTACCTTAGCGTGGAGCTTACCGTGCCCGTCATTTTAAGGTTAGATGCATAGTACGTACCTAGGTAGGTATATCGCGGATGGCGCAAACGCTTCAGCAATCATGCTAACTTGGAATTTTCAAAACAAACAAATTAATTATCATGCTCATCTCTCTAAGTTATTTTATATATTTCTTAGGCAAGAGAGTGTTATTTATATAATATTCCTCGACAACAGCGTCTTCCAGTAAGACAGCGATATCTGGAGGTACTTTTTGGGATCTAGGCGGGGATGGTGGGCACGCAGATACACCTAATTGTACCTAACACAAAGCTTATCTACACTACTAAATGCCGGCGTCTAGGTACCAACCAAGCCTTTTACATGCGACTTGAACTTTGTTGTTAGAGGGTATGGGTGTTGTCTATGGCAAATTATATATGCGCTTTAACGCTATGTTAAGCAAGCCTTAAATACTGAATTTTTTGGAGATTAAGAAAGATAACCGCCTGTCTGACTTCACACTTAAGCTAGAGCGTCACTGACGTAATGGGTTTTATTATTTCATGACTGGCTCGAGAAATATGCGCCTAAATTAGGTGCTTGGACCACCAGACAGACTGCGGGTTGACCGGAGACTCGACCCCACATTCTCCGACTTTAAGATAGGAAACCCCGGGATTGATCTGACTTGACACCCGTCAACGCTTTCAAATCCCACCAAACCATCGATCTCTAGACTAGGGACAAGGAACTTTTTGCATCCGAGAAAACAACACGCGCGATTCAGACGCCCAACATGGACTACGTTCAGGGACGTGTGCTGCAAGAGGCCGCCAAGGGGACAGCTGATCTCTAGTTCGTGATACCTCCCGCTTCTTCCAGATTCCATCGCCGACCGACCTGGCTAACAAACAACGCGCAGCGCTGGACCCGTGACACCACTGAACCTTATCCTCCTCGCCATAACCCTGTACACAACGTACCTCCTCTACAAGCCCTCTCCGCCTGCGACGCTACCTCGCGAGCCGCCCGCCGTTGTCTTCCGCACCTTCACCCCGCGCATCCTGCTGCCCTACAACGGCACCAACAACATGCCCGTGTACATGGCTGTGCGCGGTCGCGTCTTTGACGTCACCAGCGGCCGCAACTTCTATGGCCCCGGCGGTCCGTACGAGAACTTTGCCGGTCGAGACGCTAGCCGTGGCCTTGCGTGCCACAGCTTCGACGAGGACATGCTGACCAAGGACCTTGACGGCCCGCTCGATACTCTGGAGGGTCTCGGAGACGAGGAGATGGAGAGCCTGCAGGGTTGGGAGGAGAGGTTCCTTAGCAAGTACCTGGTTGTTGGCAAGTTAGTCGCTCAGGGTGAGAAGTGAAAAGGCATGTAAGCGCTCTAAAGCTGCCCTGTTTTGGGCCTGTGTGATCGAATTGGAATGATTGTGAATAGATTTCTCACACCGATGACCAGTGTAGATTAAGGTATGACATGAGACATGGCATGATCAAAGAGGCTTCTATTTATGCACTCAATGAAATTTCTCTCGTGATTTTAGATTTGTTGTTGAAATGCTGCTAAGATCTGCCTGAACTAGCTCTATCCCGTAGGTCTCCGTGGCTCACAACTTCGCAGCCTACAAAATAATCATCGGGTCTGATTCAACAAAGCTGGCATTGGTGAATTATTTATCACGCTGCACAACCCCCTTGGCTAACCCAGCATACTCTAGACAAGTCATACTCTCTCCTAGATTACAGTGGCAAAGCACTACTTCTGATTAGAGGCGAAACAACCATCTACTATTACCTTCAAGCAGAAGCACACCTTACTTCCGGTTGCATTTTCATGGTAGTAGTAACATAACTAGCTAGTATCCACAGGTTTCTATCTATATTCTGCTAAGTCATTGCAGCAATTGCGGATACACTCATAAATAAGGCATATGTCAATATTGACTTTGGCAGGGAGCCTTGTTTCACAGTGGTATTGTAGATGATGATATTATAGGCAAATTAAGAAAATACAAGACCACATCTTCAACAATTGGAAATACCAGTACGTTTATCGACATGTTTGTCTGTTCCATTGTCTTAGCAGCTAGAACTATATCAAATTTGGCTGTCGCAATCCATCACAATTCCTTCTATCTCATTTTCCTATGTGGTTTTCACATTTTAGTTTCCATTATATTCCCCTCAGAATACCTAGGTATGTATTCATCTATGTTGGCATTACCCAATACCCAGGACTAAAATCGAAAGTTAGCACTTCTTTCCAGATATTGAAACTAAATTCTGCAACTCGGCGAACTTCACAGTACTCTAGTATCAGACTACATGATTGAATTTTTAATGTTTAGTACCACCATTGTAAGGCTATGTGAAATGGACAACAGTTGTCACAATCCGTACATCCGTAGAACAAAGGACATGTATGTATATAGTAGACGTTAGGTCGCGTAGATTAGGTCGGTCTCCGTGCAACAACAGAAGTCTTCGCATACACCACCTAGAGTTCCTAACAACAGGCTTGTAGCTGCTAGTATCGTGCATTGTTTGGAATGGAATAATAATATCGTAATAACGGACGGTTATAACGCGAACAAGCGAATGAACCTTGGGGGGCTAGAGGCCCATAGGCTATTCACTACGTTCACTGATTCACTGTTGTACACATTCAATATTCTACGCTTCCCCTCTCAACCGTTCAAGTATATCAACGGACCACACAGCCATTCAACCTTTCCCTCATTTCCTTCATACATTTACACCTCTTGACAACTTTCTTCATCGACTCCATCTCTTTGCACCAGATACTACACAGCTATAGAGCAAAAGTCGCTTCCATCATCCGTAAAGATGTTGGTTCTGGTTCTCTTCTTCTTATCTGTGCTTGGCCACGTGGTTGGTCTTCCTACCACCGACGAAAATCTTGTCGCGAATGATCTGAACCTTGTCTCCGATTCCGACAATGCCACCATTGTGTCCCGTGCCCTCCCGATCTACGGCAGTTCTTGGCAGTATGACAGAGAAGAGTGTATCTGGGTGCGCCAGTTCAACCCCGTCGTTGCGACCACGTGCACCGAGTACTGCATGGCCGGCCTTTCAGGCTACAGATCTCGACTGCGATATCACATGTAAGCACCTCCTGCATGAATTACACATCAATTACCATGCACACAATTCGAAGGAACGAGAAACAGGCTGACAGAATGGACAGCATGATGACAGGCAACGGCCAGGACATCGACGCATGGTGCGAGAACTTCAAGCGCCGAGTCATGTTCAAGTGCAACGTTGACGAGCCCGACTTCTACAACTGCAACACGGGCGTGGCTCCGAAGCTCCCCGAACTCGAGACGTACGCATATGATAACTGGCAGGGCAAGGTTGTGACCATGCCGGGCATCAACCTCCGTTTCGACTTCCACAAGAGCTGGAATGCCGACGCCAATCATCAATGCGTCGCCGAAACCATCAATGAGGTCACTTGCGGTTAGTCCCCTGGAGTCATTATTTTCCCCTTTTGGCAGGTTTCGGGCCTCATAGGTCCTGCATGCTCCCGAAACATGAGCTGAAATCTTACTCTTTTCGGTAATTACTAACTCCAGCGTGTAAACAGCGGGCTCAAATCAACGCCTGGGGCTCCGGTGTCTCCCCATTCTATGGATTGCACCTGATGGCCAGGTAAGCCTGAGTTAATTCAACCACTTTGGCTCTCTTGTTTTCAAGTTGATTTGAGGATGGTTCTGCTAACCATATATTCTTTATCCTCTGTGAATAGGACGATGAGGATACCACGCCGGTCGCCCCTGCGCCTTGCCTCAGCGATAACCAGGTCCCACCTAGCTCGATGTAAGGAAGATAAGTCTGTGTGTATCGAACCTACTATGACCGCATGGACTTTGATGGATGTGGCTTGGTTGCTCAGACTTCTATGCAAAGGGGAGTAGGAAGGGCTAATATGCGGCATGAATTGGGAGGGATATGATGTTCTTCGCCGATGTATTGGCTATCATAGATAGATCATACTTCTCGTGGTCCAAATATCTATGTTTTTAGGTGATTACCACTGCCTTAAAACCCCTCCAGCTCATCTATTCCTGACCATGCACGATCATTTCTTGTTGCCCGTTCTTAAGTATTCGAGCATCAAGTACACAAACCACCGTACATGGCCAACTAGCAATCAAACCCAAGACTTTGCGAGTTTCTAATATTATCTCTGTCTCCCGCCGGTCTGAATGACGACCTTGAATAACGTATCGTGGGTTGCCCGGGGCGTATCTTCTGGTGGGGCGATATCGTCGATGGTATTGAAATATTAACAAAAACTGGAGAGAACAACAACGGAAGTCAGTTTGAGAACAAGTCGAATAGATATGACTGTGGAATTCACAATATTAATACCTCGAACATGAGCCCGGAATGTGAGAAGCCCCGCGAATGAAATGACCTATCGGTCGACCTTAATTATAGCCGCTTCTACTTTTCCCTCGCGTTGTTTGGTTTTCGGTAGTATTGGCTGTCGGTACGCCATCGACGGCCGAGTTTCCAGAGTTAGGCATCTTTTCAACAAAAAGTATCGCGCTGGGTATAAAGCATAATATTTGCAGTAATAATTACTTTGCGGACGAAGGTCGCCTCAACGACTTTTATAAACTCGGGAGGCCTAGATCATTTTGACTATAGATATAAACCCCCAAACATATTTGAGATAGGCAATGAGGCGGTGCTAATTATACGCCTCCGGAACCAGCTATACACGTACCTTCTGAAAGAAGACACCGGAGAGGGTGTATACTTACCAGCAGTCGCTTTTTTAAGTAGGTGGTTAGTTGGGTAGATTCTCAACTTCATTCCAAACACAGCTCGAAGTAGACCCCTGTTCTTATTGTCACACCGAGTAAAGGTCCCTGAAGAATGTCCGATCGGAGGGTGATACCACCATCAAACCGTGGCGTTGGAACCATGTCTGGATCAACCTTGGTTCTCCAGATAGGGTGGGCAACTGGTACGATTAACAACAAAATAGGTTGGTAGATAACCTAGCTCGCGTAGGATTAATGGCGACGTTGAGAATGTGTGGCAGCCAAGATACGCTACCCGCTGGCAACAGCTCACCGTAATTATGCATGTTAGTTGTGGGATGGCGCCAACAAGGCAGAGTTCTATCCGCCCGGGGCACCTAATCTCGGGAACGGGTTTCAATTAGTCGGCTCTGTGATTTTAGGACATTGTGTTGGGTGGCTGGAGACCCTCTCTTAGAAAAGAGGAATTAGGTGATATTAATGTTGTAGAAGTTATGGAGGTCTAGGCTACAAGGGCCACCCAGATTTTCTTTTGTATTCCGTGTGCTCCGCACCTTCCGTACACAGTAGCCATACCTGCCCACTACTCCGGATGGACAAGAGCCGCCCCCGGCGATCTAAATGAAGCCATCACCACCACGTACAACAAAAGCCAACCTTACTCCGCGTCCGATTAAACTTCCGTATTTTAGAATCAAGGGGAAAAACACCACTTCAACCCAGCACAGTCTCCAGCCCAGCGGGCACTTCAGAGAGCCGATGAAGAAGGGTTAACACACGACATATACTACTTCAACCCAGCACAATCTCCAGCCCAGCGGGCACTTCAGAGAGCCGATGAAGAAGGGTTAACACGGAACGAAGGAGGGGGCACGTCGACCCCAAGGATGAAGTGAAGTAATCGCTGACAGACCGGGCATAAGTGCTCGCTATACGTACGAAGAGATAACCACTCAGAGCGACGTAGCGCTCAACCATGCCGTAGTGTAGTGTAGGGCAAATGGGCCAAAACTGTAGTTGGCAGAGGGAGACGGCTATAGAGGGAGACGGCTACAGGGCGTCAACCGAGGGGTGCCGACTGGCCAAAAGCCGTAAAAGGCGAATCAGATCAATCAAACGAAGCAATTAGACCACAATCCAAAGGCATTGTGTAGCCGATTAGAGCCTCACCGAGGACACCAGAAAAGAGGAATTAGGTGATATTAATGTTGTAGAAGTTATGGAGGTCTAGGCTACAAGGGCCACCCAGATTTTCTTTTGTATTCCGTGTGCTCCGCACCTTCCGTACACAGTAGCCATACCTGCCCACTCTCTTATGCAGGTTAGGCCGGGCTGTCCTAGCCTCGGAGCCGGTTCCGGCCCCCAACAAGATTACCGTTGCTTCCCAGACATTCGGGTTGTTCTCTAGCCTCTTAGTATGGTGGCCCTGCAGACCTTATATTATATCCCTGCACGCACGCGTCGCAATCTAATAATAACACTCTAGACCATCAGCCATCTGGCTAGAACTATTTGTCATTATCTATAATAGTTCAAGGCTTGCCTGTTGTAAAATCCAACGAAATTAGGAGAACGATACAACCCAGGGAAAAAGAAAAAAGAAACAACTCAAGATTATACTTCTCCGGGTCTAGTGAATGCATGGTGAGAAAATTGGGGGTCGCTGGCGCCAGAGCGTCTCGCTTACCATGCTTTTTGACTCCCGGTGTAGAGTATTTAAAGAATATTGAGAGATATTGAGAGATCAAAAACATTTCGATTCAGCCGGCGTCTATGTTTATGGGCAAATTACTGTGTTTTGGTCACTAAGAGCCATTATGGGTGCTGGCCCCTTGTTTGACGTACAAAATCCCCAATACTACTTCTGTGAGCGACTTAATAATAGTTTATAGATGTCATGAAGTTGTGCAGCTAATCATCGCTCGAGAGTAGAGTTATTCTTAGATCTTATAGTCGAAGTTCTCAACAGTGTAAAACAACAGGGAAAAGCTGTCGGTATCACCTAGTTAGCCCAGGTGGAGTAGTCATAGGACATATGTCAACAACGTTCTCAGGATACTTATTGACGCTATTGTTCTATTAGTTTTCGTACGTAGAGTGCTACTGAGCAACAATCAAAACTTCTCTTCGACATGGGTTTTCTCGGAAACCAGTCCTACATGAAAATGTATTCCCGATTCCGTAGCAACATCTGTTGATCCGAAGAAGATAATGGCCTAGTAAAGAGGGATATCAAATGTCATGAACCAAGTATACGGTAGGCAATAGACTCTTGTTGTTGCACGAGGGATCTCAAGGCTACGTGAGGCTGACCTAGATACATATACAGGAGTCTCTTTGTCTCCATGCTTTGTGACATCAAACGTGACTGAACGAGCCTAGAAAATATTCGGATTACAATGCTCTTCTATAGAGTCATGGGTTCTATCCCTCTATCCCACTAAATGGGAGGTCTGTAGTGTGTACGATGCGAATAGTGTCACCTCTAGCTACTAACATTAGTTCCCCATTGCCTTTCTCGTTTTTGTATAGTTGTTTCGGAAGATCAGGTGGCACACGGGTGAAGTGAGGGCTAAAGTCTTGTGCATAGATGCACTTATATTATTATGTACGCATTATAGAGGCCCAGGATGGGTATGTTTGGGATGAAAATCCTAGTTCCTCGGTACGTGGGACAACATAGTCATACAAGTACAAGACTCTGTCAGAGACTTTGCAAGGCTTCGCCTTTCAGCTTGCCCATATTCACCTGATCTCATACAGTACTTTGAGAACACTAATAGGAGAGTGAATCCGGGTCTGTATATCGGCAACTAGATGCGAAATTATTTTTACATATAGCCAATAGGTCACCTACTTGAGAGAATAGGGGTTAAGGCCTTGAAAGCTTTCTTGGCGCATACGTTAAGCAGAGTATATATTAGTTTAGTCTACCATGCTTTCGAACTAGGCTTTAGTTTTCTAGTCACTTGTAGAAACCCTCATCAACCTGTAGTAGAGATCACGAGCTGCCATTGGTGATTCTAGATGAAAGCCAGCGTCGTTAGCGCTAGAGAGCGCATTACCATCTAGCTGAGAACGAGCTCGGTTAAGATTTAATGCTTTAACGTCATCATACATTAATACTAAACTTGACTCAAACGCCCTTCTCGCTGGCCCCTCTCTTGGGGCATGGCAAGAAGAGCCTGTATCTGGTTGCGAGGCTGATTTAACATAGTGTCTCGTAAAGACTATGACACGGAGGAAGGATTCATGCCGTATTGGTAGAAATGCCTATTAAGAAATTCTTGTGCTATATGATAGTTATTGATAGTAAATAGAATGTCTAAAATTCATCTTTCGCACCAAAAGATAGCGTTCCGCTAATTACTTATACCTCGCCGAGCTAAGAATTGCTTCTCTCTACTCAACCCCTGCCCCTCCCCCCGTTTGCTTTCGCACCAACATTCTCACCATGGAGGTTACCATCATTCAGGAAACTTGTACTTAAGGTGGGCAATAGGCACTTGTTGTTGTTGCGCGATGGGCTTTAAAACTACCCTAGTTAATGATTTCTACCCTTGCATTAAATAAGGTAATTATGCTGTTTGGGTATCGATAGGCCGTGCTAAGTCTATAGTATAAGCTTAAGAGTGTATTATCAGGAGAGATCGAATGGAGAAGAGGATGTGGTTAATGCCTTGCATCCAGAATTCCTACTGTTGGTCTGCGCCCCTAAATTAGCCACGCATGAATCCAGATGATGACAATGCTCTAACTATGTACTATGTACCAATAACCGTACATCTCATGGACAAATATGGCCCCACTCGTTGGAAGAAAGAGAAAATGCACCTACAAGTACAGTGTACGGTGGATGTGCCGTCCCTTCTCGTTTCGTAGTACTATTTGTGTCTGACACAACAAGATGACAGCGGATCTCCCAAAGCTAATTAGGGTGTGGATTACACGTAGGTGACGACCTGCTGAGGCTGCGCCCTTTGTGGCTAATGCTAATTGTGAAATGGTCCTCCTGGGCCAAATCCGTGGAAGGCAGATTTGTAATATCATATATGGTAGTGGCGGCTATGGTGGGCGCTAGGAGACTTCAGAGCATATAGATAACTTCTGTCGTTTAGGTGGTATTCCTATTTGAGGAACTTGGACCGAATTACGAGATCAAGGCCTTCTGGTCCGAAAACGTGAAGAAGAAGCTCTTCACAGACATCAAACCGTGTGTGACAAGGGCTTATGCAAGGGCTTGGAATAGTGTGCATATTCAGCTAATAATTCTCTTTGGGTCTAAAGGGTCCTTGGCAAAACTTTATGTGTACCCATGGGCTCTATTGGTTTTGGGTTTTGGGTTGAATTGTCTAAGCCTGTAACAGTGTTCTATTCAACTAATAATTCTCTTTGGATCTAAAGGGTCCATTGGCCTTCCAAATCCATCCTTCGATGCAACCTCGACCTACGCCTCATATTTATAGACAGCCCGGAGGCTGGCGCCTTAGCCATCTAGCCATTACCCCTCTTTTGGCTGTCTCAGATCCAGTCCGTAATACGAGTCCTGTAATAATTGCCGACCAATAGTTACAGCTTATCAAGGATGTATGTCTGGACGGGAGGCTAGCAGGCGTGGGCACCTAGCTTGGTCCGTATAACATATATTATCATTGTTCCTATATCCCTAATTTTCCCCCATTGCCTCACTATCCACGCGAGTATTAACCGGTCGCCATGCCCCTATTACTTCCGACCGTTGGCTCGCGGACCCCTCAATATTACCATCAGGCTCTGGTCGGCTTCAAAATTTGGTCCATATCTTTCCGCCATATTCGTCGGAGTTCAAGTAATAGCCAGCATACGAGCCTGAGGCTTGATCTATCAAAAACGCGTAGCGACCATCCCGTGTCCACTTCCATCTACAAGCCTCCTAGGGCGGCAGATGTTGAGAGACAGGCCTTTCGTGCCAGGGGCCGTGACGCTTTAGCTACTCTCAAAAACATTGAGGATGGTAACATCGGTAGAGCGTTGTTAATGGGAACCATTTGTTTGCAGGCATACTACGACCGTATCTGTAGGCTTTCGGTGGAGGACGCCCAGAATGTCATCGCCGCTGATGGCGCTGGCCAGATCGTGGAAGACTGGGTTAGTCAGCAGAACATATGGGAAAGAATTGAATGCAACATTAAAGATGCCGAGTAGGAAATTCCGACTAACACTGAGTGGCATTGGTGACTAATTAAGATTTTCGTTAGGATTCTGATGTACCTTGTTACATATATTCTAGTCGGGGCTAGGCAAATCGCCACGATCGAGACCTGGATGAAAGATACTACGAGTATTCCCTCACTAGACTCGTCCTCCAAAATACGGCAATTTGAGGAACAATTCAAGTGGAAATCGATTATGATGTCCTTGGCGACGATAGCACTTATTTCGGTAAGTAACCCCTAGAGTCATTTTCTTACTGTTTTGGCTGCTTGCGGACTCGAAGATTTCCCGTTAGAGCAATGGACGTGTCTCGGGAGCATGTAGAACTCCTAAAACCTGTGCCGATCTTCCCTAAAAGAATAATTACCGACTCTAGTGAGCCATAGTGGCACCCAGAAGGACTTGCTGATTCTGGTTACGACTTCTTCTCGAGGAAGTTTGATGAGTCTTGGCTTGGCTTAAAAGAAGCCAATAACCGCAGCTTCTCGAAATATCTATGGAATCGAACTCTAGTTATATTAGAGAACAGGTATATTACTACAGCGTACCCAGCGAGTTCGAGAAGCTTCGAAGGCTGTGCGAACCGTATCGCTGCGTATTGGAGGTTACTTTCTCCCTTCGGGCATGGTTTTAGAATCGGCACCATGGCATTGAATCACCCAAATCGTCCTTCCGCAGACCATTTTCTCGCCGCTTGCCGCGAGTTACATCGCGATCGAGATCACCCACTCAGGTCTTATCATCCGATTTCAAAGTCGGACCGAAGCACGTCGATGCGGGATTATGCCTTGTTTCGCTGCGCGACTGCCATTGAGGCATCGGGCATTTTAAACAACGAAGGGCGTTATATTGAGGGGAAATTTGTCTGGGAGGTTGTTCATAGTATTTGGGGTCTTGACGGTGAATTTTTTAATTCCGATAGTAATCTGTACCCGAAACGGCTCGAGAGATGGAAGCTGCGAAACGAAGAGACCATGAATTCTCTTCACCTCAGGTCTTATACTCCAGTTGTTTTCTAGATAGAAGTGAGCTTAAGGTTAGGAAAGGGTTATAGGGTGTCATATTACTACGACAAACCACTCTTCGTCATGGTTTCAACCGCAAGCATATAAGCGACTGCAGGCATCAAGGCACCCACCTTCATAACGTTCTACTTTTGGTATCCCCCCCACCAAAAAGTTCAGTGCCGCAATTCTGTTCCATGACACGCTTTTGGCCTCGTCTCTTTCGAAACCACGTGATGTAGTGTCACACGTATGGGTACGTCTTCTGTACCCGAGGGTTTGGGACACCCGATATTTTGTAAATAGTCTTATGCAAGGCAGCAAACTACCGATACGAGGTTCGGGTGAAATCAGATCAGTTCGGAAGACATGATCTGATTTCTTCCGAAGTCTGAGATAGTTTGATTCTACGAAAATGCAGTCGGATATTTTGGGAAGTCAGCGATTTAATCGCTGACTTTAGGCGAGGCTATTCGCATATAAGGACTGCAATTTGCCCGCCTTCGAAAAGGGGAGCCAGAGATCTACACGGCCCCCTTGACTGCATTAAAAGATTATTACTCTTAAATAAATATTATTCCAAGCTCTACATAAGCCCTTGTGACATGTAGAGAAATGATAACAGAGAAAAGGGGGAAGGGGGTACCCAACACGACTTCAAATGAGGACGAATTATTTTTACATTGCATAAATATTTATTCTATAATTCTCACTCAGAGAGACATTGCAGTGGAATAGATGGGCAATATCAGGAAATTAAGAACACGTTTCCTCATCGATTATAACCCGTAAAGATAGACAGTTGTAAGTCCTTCAGCTCATATGCCCTGAACCGGTTTCCAGAGGCAGGTCCAGACCAAAAGCTGTGGTCCATATCCCCGTGAAAGAGTCTGCCGGATCTCGCTACATCGGGGACATCTATCTCGTCCCATACGATAATATATGCGATTGCCACA
Organism: Xylaria telfairii; assembly: GCA_022495065.1. NCBI lineage: Eukaryota > Fungi > Ascomycota > Sordariomycetes > Xylariales > Xylariaceae > Xylaria > Xylaria telfairii. The sequence continues at coordinate 168,397 of MU383846.1, forward strand.
TGATACACATTGGTCGCTCCAGTGATGATGGCGGCCTTGCCAGCTAATCTTGCTGGCGGGTCGACCGTCGGTGGAAAGATGTCGGCCATTGGGTAGGGGAAATTGCCATTTTAGTGCCCAGGCGACAATGGCTTCCATCTCGCTTCGCTTGTTTTCGGCTGTCTCAAAGTCAATAGTTAAACTCTTTAACTTTGACATTTGCGAAAACGCGCTTCCCCACGCGCCATTCGCGAACTCGACGTTTCCAGTCTCTGCTGACATGTCGCGGCGCATGAGGTCGACAGTGTGCACGTGATAACAGTTGCCTCTGAAAGGATTGATCCTGAGGGTCGCTTCCTTCTCCCACTCCCACCAGTCGCCACGGCGCAGCGTGATTCGGAGATGCTCGATGTTCGCAAACCAAGCGGGGTCGTTCACCAGCTGCGGGAAAGTGTCTTCTAGCCAGAATTGCTGAGTAAATAGGCGCACTGATCGCACCAGATCTTTCTGTTGCAGGCCTGACACCGGCGCGGGGTTGCTTAACCGGTCTATGATGAACTGTTTCATGTTCGAACGCTTGCCTGCCTCCAGCTGACTATCAGGAGGACCGCGACAACAGTAGAAGCGCTGCTCTGTCTGTAACAACGGCAATAATCTAGTTTCGAGATAGACTCGTCGACAGGTCAGTAGCAAGGCAATCTCGAGCTTCATTGGCTCGGTGTTATCAAAACGAAGCCAGTCAAATCCCTCGTGCGCCGGCCGCCGAATCTCACCCGGTGCGTACCCTATGACATATGAGTTTCGATAACTTAAAGAGTAGCGTGTTAGATGGATAAGAATTGAGCTGATAGAATCACACGGGATTAATCGCGCGAATTCACATTAAACTCTATTAAGCTCGTAGAAATGTGACTAACCAGACTGGTATCCGGGGGCTTCCGGTGGAGGTTCTGGGTCGTGGGATTGCTGAACCGACTTGTCGGGTTTGATAGGGGCACGAGGATTTAAAGACTCGGTTACGGCGAACTCGAATATGATACCCCTGATCTCGGCGGGGAAACGGCCATTGTAAAAGGGGGATGAGAGCTGGGGGTTGATGATATTTTCCGTCTCAAGACGCTCACATAAGTCGCACCATTGAGTCTGTGGTGCCATCGCCATGATTGAGTCGAGGTATAATCAGTGCCTCTTGTTTAATTGAAGAAATGATATGGTGCCAGCTAGTTTGCCTATAGTTGTCCCATTTATGTTCACGATAGAAAAGGCAATGAGGTCAAGAAGATTAGATGTGGATTGCGCGAAACGATCTGCATACAGCTTGCCGGCGTATTGTTTCAGGCAGCAGCACATCGGGTGTCACTTCGGAGAGGTCCTCAGTCACTATGTGTTGCATTGATATTAGATATGGTCGTTCAGGTATCTCTTGGAACTGCCGTGTAAGCCACAGACGATCTACTTCCAGCTTCAGGGAAATGGAATAATAATCCTTTGAGGTACAATGAATGAGCGATACTGTTACCTGGTGGATGGAATCTGCCGAAGTGTACCGAATGATGTGGGCGATGATGTACTGTGTTGTCCTGGAGGACAAGGGCGTAATTATTATTTGGGCCGATAGGTTCCCAGTCCCTCTACATAGGCTACAGCTAACCATGAGATTGGGCCTCTTTCAAGTTACTGCGGGCGTATTTACAGTGATCGAGGGTGAATTGTGATAAGTTGATGCAATGATTTGACAACTGAGAGAGGGGCATCTATGACAGCTACTAGGGTGCCTCCAGGCTAGGTGTAAATTACGTCGTTGCTGGATAACAGAGGTGTACAGGAGATTGTATAACTTCCGATACACGTCATTATTACCGTAAACGCACTGTAGATAATGGAACGTCACCATTTATTCTAGAGTAGATTTGCGTATCTGTTGAGCGACTTCCTGGGAAGTCGAACGTAATCGCAACAACACAAGCAGCAGACAGTCACAGGCAATCTGGCCGTGCCAAAGACCTTGCACTTGATTTATCTGCCAAGAAATCGGCATCCTTAAAAGCTAGACTACGCTTAGCGACGCCAACAACGCTACCGTATACGTACATGCCTCAGCTCATGTAACGATACCTGTCTTTTAGTGAGATTAGTACCGACACCAACGCTCATGTCTTTGCTCTATTGTCCATACCAATCCATACATATCAAAGGCAAACACAACTACTCACTTTTTCTCTATGAGATAAAAAGCTAACCTTGCTCGCTTGAATCGCATGATAATTGTTTAATATAAATAACAAACATAATAGGGCCGCGTGAACTAAGAGTTTGATTAAGCTCATATTCAGATTCCATTTTGTCAAGCAAAATACCGGCACAATGGCACAAACCCAAGAACTCGCTAATCAAGCGTTTACGGTTTTATTATTATTACTATCATTATTATTAAACCAAACGTGCCTTGAAATATTTATTTTATTTTATTTTTTAGCAAGGAAACAGATTAAATAAGTCGTAGAATTTAAAAAAACTACCAGGTAATGCTATACACATAAGTATCAAGTATATAGAACGCCCAATATGATATAAATAATTATGTAAGTAACAGGCTGCCGACTAGATCCTTCTGTGAGTATTTGAGGGAACGCAATAAGCCGAGTGGTTAAAGAGGTTGCACCAGGAACACTTGTGTGACCATACTTATGTCACATGGCCCACCATAGGCCAGGTGTCCACGCCTGTCGGCCTTTCGGCAAGACATACTGTACAGATCTGGAGACTGCGACCATTGGTCGGCGACTGTATATATAATCATTAGTTAGCTGAATATAAACACTGTTGGCAGCGACGGTTTATTGCTATTACGTGGTCTGCGACGCTTCTCTACAGCCCGTAAAGATAAGGAACCACGTCTAGAGACTACGATTCAAGCCTCGAGCACTGTCTTCGTCTAATAATGTCCTCTTCTGCATCTCTTGCATGATTGATGGCTTATGAGAAAGGAGTTGTTTGATATAGTCGAGACATCGCGTATAGTTACGGGGATGAGGACGCGAATGAAATTGAATTGAATATGATGCTACATCAAAACTGGCTGTTTGACAGTGGGAGTGATGCACCACCATCTACTACTAATGTATGTCCATTTACATAACTTGAGGCCGAAGATGCGAGAAACACGACTGCATCTGCAACTTCGCCAGGCCCAACCAGCCGTTTCATGGGCAGGTCTCCAAGCATGGTTTTCTTGGCCTCCGGAGAGATGGCAACGAATTTGTCCATCATAGGACCTGAGACATAGGAGGGGGCGACAGCATTAACTCGGATGCCCCTTGACGCATTTTCGACTGCAGCCGCCTGCACCATCCCTTTCACTGCATGTTTCGCGGCAATATAATTGCCTGCCCCCCAGAATGTGCGTTCCGATGCAAGGGACGTGAGCATGACAATTGCGCCCTTGATCGGAGGTCGGTCGCCAAATATCGAGATGGGCTCGACAGCAACTTGCTTGTCCATGACACGGAGAACAGCGCGGGTCAACAAAAAGCATCCGATATTATGCACCTCGTCGAGACTGCGCCAGTCGGCAAGGGACATGTCACGGAGAGGAGTCTGACTGGCCGCTCCAACCTTAAACATACATCAGCCGGGAATGGTAAGCTAGGTATCACAAATGGGGAGCGGAGCGAATGACTTACACCGGCGGTGTTGACAAATACATCGATGCGACCGTACGTCCTGGCTATCCCGTCTACCAAATTGTTGACGCTTGTTTCGTCGCGCACATCTACCTGGTGTGCAGCCGTTTCAAGATTACCCAAATCGCCAGGACGCTTTACATCTTTGCACATCTCTGCTGTCTCCTGGGCAGCCTCCATTTTGAGATCGGCGCAGAGCACAACTTTCGCACCGAAATAAGCCAGCCGCTGGGCGACCGCTCTGCCAATTCCGCTGCCTGTTAGAGGTCAGCGCCAGACTTATAGATACTAGAACTATTTACGATTTAATAGGAGATAAGCAGGACATACCGGCGCCGGTCACAAGAGCAATTCCGTCTACCTGCATCGTGATATTTGTGGGCGAGTAGTGATTTCTCCTAGCATTGACACCGAACAATTTGGGGATAGAAACACGAGGGCTTGGGGATGTAGTGCCCAAGTGACTTTTCTGGTTTTGATCCTCAAGAAATGATGTGCTGTTGTAGTGGCACCTGTGAGCACATAATTGTGAGGAAGATAGCTCCTGGGGGTGTATGAACCTACCAGTGTAAAAATATTTAGACTGCGCCCATAATTCTCGTCAGATCAGTTCTATACACAACTTTCCCCTCTCCATTCTGACCCCCAACAGTAACAAATCTGTAACATTTTGCTTTTTTCTTTTAAGTAATATTATTGGTGAACATCATTCTGCCAAGATACCCGGCGTTAAGTCAGCAAGATTGGTAAGAGAGGAAATCCAATTCATCCCTACTCTAAATAACTATTAAAGTCTTTAATTGCCTAAAAAATATTCCCACAGTGCTATATTTTCAATTGAATTCAGCAGGACCTACAATGGTGTGACACGAGACCGACCAGAAAGGCGTCTTCTCACGATCGATCGGTATGAGGCTTTTGGGTGGCGCCGAACTACGTCTCAGCTGTGAGCACTGGTCGGTCAACTCTACCGTTACTATCGTTCCTACTGGTTCCATGGCGTCTCATTCCCGTCGGGCCTGGGCATATCTGCGTTTTCAGCATCTAAGCCTGATAGCTGAGAGCGCCCCTGACAATAAGAATTTCACATATACCGTACCAGCTGATGGAAACGGGCTCGATGATTGGGTTTCCTCGACCTTTAGCCTCACTTCCGATGCCCTTCTTCCGCTGATATAATCGCAACATTCCAGCCCACACCTTACGCCAAGCTCGTATACACAATCGGGCGAGCTCCTCGGCCATAAGTTCGCACTGGCGCTCGAAGGGTATTGGCGTTAGTCTCCTGCTTGACGCTTTGTTTTTCATTGTCTCGGAGCTATTGCTGCATGCTGATCCTGCCTCCCTCCCCTGGGGCTCCGAGGTCGGGCGTCTCACGCCCTCAATCAAAGACGCTGCGATGAAACGGAGGAGGCGACCCCCCGAGTGACGTCGACATCAGCGTGACGAGACTCTAGTACACCCAAGGCGGGGTTCGATGTCAAGGCTATCAACATAGGGGTCGAGATTATATCTCGGAGGCCGTGACTCTTGTGTGGACGTTTCGCGGCCGGCTGAGTCTTAGTGCCGTCTACAACGAGTCGTTCCATCCCGCCACCCAAATGGACCGTTTTATTATTTGGTGAGATAAAGAGCCATCTGCTAGACGGCTTAAACATCTTAGATTCTAAAACGAACTCGCCCCAAATCACCCGGGAGGTAGAAGCAGTTACGTTAGGGGATTCTTAATTTGTAATTTGTCGGCAATGTTCCATTGTATTAGAGATATGGATGTCGAAGAAGGGATGTAGTGACTGACACAGTAGGTAGTCACCGTGAGAGGTAATCTGATAGCACTGTCCATCGTCCACCGCACCCGCCACAAAAAAATGTGTAGAGTGGAGCACATGCAACTGCTAGAAATGTGGCTGAACATGCTAACTTTGCTAGGTTAGCGCTGCTTTACCAAGCTGCTGCAACCTCCACCCCAGTACAGCACAGGTCCAGCCTACAGCAAGGTTCTTTCGCGAATCGCGACAGGTTTGCTGACCAGGTCCTCTGCCAACCTCTTCGACAATCCCACGTAGTCCCTCTTACGGCAGAGTCCCGCACCAAAGGAAGTCAAAATGCCGGTCGTCAAGGGAGGAGTGTGGACGAACATCGAGGATGAGATCCTCAAGGCCTCGGTCTCTAAGTATGGGCTCAACCAGTGGGCGCGTGTGTCGTCTCTGCTGCCGCGCAAGACCCCCAAGCAGTGCAAGGCGAGATGGAGCGAATGGCTGGACCCGAGCATCAAGAAGATAGAATGGAGCAAGGAGGAGGATGAGAAGCTGCTGCACCTGGCTAAGTTAATGCCGACGCAATGGCGCACCATCGCCCCCATCGTCGGCCGCACGGCAAATCAGTGTCTCGAGCGCTACCAGAAGCTCCTGGATGAGGCCGAGCAGCGCGAATCATCCGGCCTGGGCCTCACTGGCCCCGAAGGCGGCGAGACCCAGGCACCCACCGCCGATGACGTCCGGAGACTACGCCCTGGCGAAGTCGATCCCGATCCCGAAACCAAGCCTGCGCGACCCGACACCATTGACCTCGATGAAGACGAGAAGGAGATGCTGAGCGAGGCCCGAGCCCGCTTAGCCAATACGCAAGGAAAGAAAGCGAAGCGGAAAGCCCGCGAGCGTCAACAAGAGGAGTCGCGTCGTTTGGCTGCCCTGCAGAAGCGCCGTGAGCTGAAGACGGCTGGCATCAACATTAAAGTTGTTACTCGCAAAAAGGGCCAGATGGATTACAACGCAGATATTCCATTCGAGAAAGCACCCGCGGCCGGTTTTTACGATACAGTGGATGAACAGAAGCGGAACGAATTCCAGCGAGCCAACTTTGATCCCCGTAAACAACAGCTTGCGAACAAACGCAAAGGGGAACAGGACGACGAGGCTGATAGGAAGCGGAGGAAGAACGAGAAAGATGCACCGTCAGCCGCTACCCAAGCTGCCATCAAGGCCGGCCAAATGCAGAAGATCCGTGAAGCGGAGCAAAGCAGCAAAAGGAGGGCACTCACGTTACCGGCACCGCAAGTAAGCGAAGGCGAACTCGAAGATATTGTTAAGATGGGCATGATGGGCGAGCGAGCCAACCTTCTTGCACAGTCCAGCGAGAATGATGCAACAAGGGGGCTGGTCAATACATATTCAAGTCTGAACATGCAGACACCAATAAGAACCCCGATGGCGCCCGCACAGGAGGATAGAGTAGCCACAGAGATCAGGAATATTCGCGCACTCACGGAGAACCAGTCGGCCTTGCTTGGTGGTGAGAACGCTGACCTCAATGAAGGATCTGGGTCTACGGGTTTCGAAAGTGCCACACCTCGAAAGCAGGTTATCGCGACCCCTAATCCAATGGCTACTCCATTGCGTAGCGGAATGAATGGTGTCGGTGCCACCCCTCAAAGAGTTGGGCAAACACCTCTAAGGACACCTCGGGATAGCTTTGCGCTCAATAGAGGCGATGGTGAAATGGCATTAGCAGGTGGAGCTGCAAATGATATGCGTCTTCGCGAGTCGTCCATGAAACATCAGCTTAAACAAGGATTGGCGTCGCTACCGAAACCCAAAGAAACGGAGTGGGAACTCGAGCTTCCTGAGGACCAACAAGAAATTATCGCTTCAGATGAGCTTGAGGAAGACTCGGAAGTTCGAGACCAACGAGAACGCGCTATCCGAGAAGCTCAAGAACAGTTGGAGTTGAAGAGACGAACCCAGGTAATGCAGAAGGGCTTGCCGCGACCAGACTTCGTAGACATAGAGGCTTTGGAGAGAGAGGCGTCAGAGGTTAGCGACCCAGCTGAGGCGCTGATCGCAAAAGAAGCCGCTCTTCTTATTGCCAACGACGCTGTGCGATATCCGATTGGAGACATGAAGGTCAAGGGTAAACCAACCCGTCTACAACAGATAGACGATGCTTCGCTGGCCGAGGCTCGCCTCAAGATATTGATGGAGGTTAAAGGCAAGCCGAAGCCGGAAGAGGTCCAAGCTGTCTGGGAAAGGGAAAATAGTAATGCACTATTGTTGGGCTTGGGATGTTACGAGGATGACGAGGAAGAGGAACAGGTGGCCGCTATGAAATCTGCGTTTGAAGTAAGCCCTACCTCTCACAATTCTTGCATTTGATATCTTTAAAGTAGTACCAACTAATAGCCCTTGCAGATAGCGCAGGAATCCACGATAGCCACCGCAGAGCAATGCTCCAAGTTGGAGAAGAAGCTTAACCTCCATTTAGGAGGGTATCAACAGCGAGCAAAAACGCTACGCTCAAAGATGGGAGAAGCTGCGGAAGCACTCGAGAAAGCTACATCTGCGCTAGGAGGCTTCAAGACCTTAGCTGTGTCGGAAGAAATCGCCATCAGGAGTCGTCTAGACGCGCTCCGAGAAGAGGTCAATTATGTCAGTCGTAGGGAAAGAGAGGCGCAAGATGCGTACCGCCAAACCAAAGAGGAACTGGATAGTTTCGCTGATGGCGTCAATGGGTATCACTAATGCATAAGTATCAATCGGGACATGGAAAGGAATTGTATGATAAATAACAAATTGTATAATCATGGTCTCGAGGAAACGGAATAAAGGACAGACTTAGATACCCAGGCCACCTCTTGGCTAAGAACTTGCACGTTTTCTTAAGTGTGCTACGTATGATATTAGTTTTAATTCTGTCCACCCAACTTCTTTCTTGACTGCTTTTCCTGGCCTTCCTTCGTGGGCTTATTTCCTACTTAAACGCGGTAGTTTGATGGGCAAAATTAACAACACGCTCACCAATGCGAAGCCCAGACAAACCAAAAACGTGGCCCTGCAGGCCGCTGCGTAACTCATAATGACTTGGTCCTTAGCCCGACCCTCGGGCAACTCGGACACGGCCTCGATACTACTACGCACGCGCTCGATGAACCGTCTCTTCCACTCCTCACCGCCATCTGGAGCGGAAACGTACGCAACGAGATAGTGCAGGAGCGCGTTCTGGAAGACGAGGCTGGAGCAGGCGACGCCGAGCACATTACCGAGCGAGCGCCAGAGCTGCAGCGTGCTTGTGACGACGGCCTGCTCCCGGTGCGCCGACGCCGCGAGCATCGCGATGAAGGTCCCCGGGAACTGCAGCCCCTGGCCCACGGCCGCCGGCACCAGACACAGCAGGTACGCCCACGTCGGCCAGCCCGCTGCCATCCCGGCCAGGAGGGCCGTGCCGAGCAGGTAGAATGCCGTGCCGCTTACCAGCGGCCATTTTAGGTGCCCCGTTCGCGAGATCACTACCCCGGTTATCGCGCCGCTTACGGACGCTGTGATGGTCGGCACGACGAGGTAGAGCCCTGACTCTGTTGCTGATTTTAGAAGCACGGCGCGGAAGAAGAGGGGACTGGAATGTAATGGGGGTTAGCTGGATTATGTTCTTTTTCTACTCGTTTGTTACTAATTCTGGGAAGGGTGGGGTTGGACTTGATTGCTAGATAGGGGGATAGAGAGCGGAACTGACACGTTGAATAAGATAGCGTTTAGGAGGAACGAAGCGATAACATTCGAGAAAATGATGTTGGCCCGTGGTGTGCTGTGTAGCAGAGCAAGGGGCATGATGGGTCGCTCGACGCGGCTCTCAACGTAGAGACATGTCGGGAAGCAGACGGCGAATATGGCGAGCGAGGTGATGATGAAGGGATGAGACCCTGTAGATGTGTCAGCCATCCTCCATCCGTGATATAGGTTCACAGGATATTTTTATAGAACCAAGATAGAGCCAGCGCAATAGGAACGGGTAATGGACTTACACGGCAGGACATTGCCTCCAAGATTCTACAACGTGAGACACCCCAATGTTAGCGGTTTTTTTCAAATGTGATACGGACCTGGGATATTAACAGGAGACGCCTACTCACAAGCCCTAAAATTAGAAATGTAGTTGATATAGTCAACAGCACCGAACCCTTGGTGTCGAACCCGCGTAGCGCCTGCATCAGCGTCTGCTTCCCCTCTCCCTTCTGCAGGCCCAGGTCAGCAGGCATGCCAAAGACCGCCGTAGTGAAACAGAGTGTCAGGGGGAGTAGCTGGATCCCGAACTCCCAGCGCCAACCTAGCGAGTCCGCCAGTAGCCCGCCGAACGCGGCGCCCGACGCTGCTGCTATCCCGTAGACGACGTTGATGACGCTTTGGTAGGTGCCTCGTTGTCTAGGAAGGGGGGTATCAGCTTGATATTTACTTTCGTGTTGCATTATGGGGATTAGAGTGTACGCCTAAGTCCTACGTTCTCTCTACAGATGGTGGGTGCTACTGCGCTCTACAAGCTGATCACTGCTCAAGCACCCTTTTTTTTATTTATCAAGAAGAAACCAACTAAAGAAGGACAGAGCTCATAGAAAAGGAATCAACGGGCATACTCAATAGGCACACAATCACTAATCGCAATAGCGCCTAGCGTCATCATGCCGCCTGCGCCGAGGCCGCAGACGGCGCGCGCCGCGACGAAGCTGGCGATGGAACCCGCGAGCGCGCACCAGGCTGTGGCCGCCGCGAACATGGCCATGGTGAGCAGGTACAGAGGCTTGCGGCCGACGGCGTCGGACAGGCGGCCCACGAGGGGCTGGAAGGCAGTCGAGGCGAGGAAGAAGGCCGTCGTCAGCCACGACGCCGCGTGCGACGCCCCGAAGTACGACGTGATGACCGGGTGCGACGACGCCATGATCGTCCCGTCGAAGTTCGCGATGAAGTACGTCAGCATGATCCCCCCGAAGACGACTCGGAACCGCCCCGGCTGCGTGTTCACGAGGAAGCTCGTCGGCGGCGGCGGCGGCTCGTCGCCGTCATTGGTGCTGTCGATGCTGGATGCGTTGCTGCGGTCGTCTTCCGGATCTTGCCCGGGAATAAGCCTCGGCGCCGCCGTCGCTGTCGCCGGCTTATGTGTCTCGGGAGTAGCACCCGTTGCGCCCTCTAATAATCCCGAGTCGCTGCGTGCCAGGAGCCGATCTTGCTCTGTGGCATCTTCCGCTGCATCTTCTGGTGTATCAGCACCTGTCGTGAGGGTCTCATACTGGGCCTGTTGCCCAGATCGTAGGAGGGTGGTATGCTCGTCCGGCCCATCATCACAGTTATGTATCTCTCTAGTTTGGTGTCCATCAGGTGTCATTGCGTTGATCTCTCTTTCTCTCAGAGTCCTTTGGTGGTAGAAGATTAGATGGCATCAACAAGTTTCTCAATGACTAGTGACGAGGCTATGCTAATGAAAAAATTTAATTAATTTAGAGTAAGCTGACCCAGGCTGTGCTACTTCACACTACAACTAAGACTATTCTCATGGCCAGTGAATTTCTCATATAGCCACCAGAACTGTTTCTCTGCTTTGTCGTTCTCGTCATTGTACTGTCCGGAATTCAATGTCTCGCGGCTTTTAACCGTTCGGGTTTAAGGTAAGCAGCATATACCAGCCCCATATTTCCTTCATAGGTAGAGCAAAATACTCGCTTACTGTTACATCCTACATGTACCTACTTGTTGGAGCCAGTTCGACATTCCTCATATGAAGAGGGAGGAAAAAAAAAAAAGGATGCATACCAGTTAGTCGCTGACAACGTAGATAGCTACCTTCACGTTATATATAACTAGTAAGTTAACATGCACACTGTTTTATTTAAGCATAGTGTACACCGCTTCATGTCGGCAGAGCCGTGAGAGTATCATAGCCCATCTATTCTCTATTCCATGCCTCGGGGTATTCATTCGTCATGGCATCGTACAATCCAGTTCCACAACGAAATATCTTACACGTCTTTAGATTTTGTCTGAGAGGCACCACACAACACGCCAGCGCCTATTATTCCTCCATCGTGGCAGGGACTCAGTGTCAGCCGGACTGGGGCGTGATCCCCGAACTCCGCATCCATAATTGAATCCAGAAACGACTGGCAGTCCGATCGGTAGTTCTGGAAGTGTACAATACACCCGCCAGTATATCCTACCACTAAATTCATCTTGTCAGCGTGACCATTTGTTAAATATTGGTTCGCCTTGTCTCCTAGCGTCTTTGAGAGGGGTATATCGTCAGCACAGGCTAGGAGTCCTATGATGGCGGCTGCAACAAGTGCCGCGGCCCTGACCTCAATGGATTTGGCAATATGATACAACGTTACTGCGATCTCCTCGGACCATCCGAATGGCAGCTGAGAAGTGTTCGGCGGAAATTCCACTTCAAGCTTGCGTAGCAAGGTAGGTGGGTGTGGCGGGTGGTAATGGCTTAGAAAGGTGGTTGTCAGCCCGAATCGATGCAGTAGCTGTGTGGGTAGACTGTGCTCCGACAGGTCTGAGTGGGACTTGATGTAATCCAGGAACATAAGGCGTGCCAGTTCACCCAAATATCTCCCCGACGTCATGTATTCAAAGGGTTGGAACCCGGGGGCTTCTCCTTGGGCATCAAGCTGAATGTCCCACTTGCTAATCAAGCCAAGTTTTCGCAGCGGTTGAACAGCGCCGTTTATACTCCATTCAGTATTGACTGCGACTTTGACATCATCAACCTGATCTTCGGCCCTGACCGTAATCTTTCCAGGTAGCTTTGCAGGGTTGAGGATGCTTTGTCTTAGAGGGATTGTTGCGTTGGTACCTGTGCCGCATATAAAACCCATTGCTGCTTTATGGCTGCGGTCTTCTTGAAACTGGTAAATAAATGACACCAAGGTAGCTACTGCATCGTTCAGAATCGCAGTGACTTTGATGCGTGGGAGGTCGGGAGATTTCGACTTTTCATACCCATTCACCAGAAGGGCTCCCAGATCCAGCTTTGAGTCGATCGCGAAGCCTTTGCCCATTGCCATGATAGTAGCATCCGACAAGGTATGTTGAACAACGGGGAAGCTAAAGGCCACGCCCATTGGTAGCTCGCTGTCTCGTTCCAAGTCAAACGCCTCAACCCCCTCTCTAACGACTTGGGCGATGCAGCTGCCGATCCAGGCAAACAACGAATCAGGATTCCCGTTCTTGAGCGTCTCCTGAATCGGCCATAACCTCTCTAAAACTCGGCGGAGGTTCGACGCTGACCGATCATCGGAACGATCCGCGTCCTTGGTGTCTCCATTACTAGTGGGTGCATTCTCGCTACCCAAAAGCTCAATAAATCCAACTCTCAAATTCGTGCCACCTCTGTTTTAGCGTTAGTCAGCAAAATACCACGAAACATAGGTAGCTAGTTTGTGGGCCGCACATGTCTATAGCAAGGTATCTAGCCAAAAGGTTAGCGATTGGAGAATTAATATCCGAATCAGCCCCTCCAACAATAGAACATACCGCCCTTTCTCGCGTCCCCCTGTCGGACGCAGAATAGACTCGGATATGGGAGTCGGCAGGAATTGTGTCAGGGATTCAGCAGCCAGGTGTTGAAAGGTCTGATACAGCTCGTGTGCGAGCACGTGGGCCTTTGTCACATCGATATAGAGAGGTTTGAGAAAACGCTCCAGCTCCGGCGTCATCGGGGCCGAAGTCGACATATTTTCTGCTAATGCCTTGTCCTGTGCCATCCGTTTTCCATATGACGTACATACGTGTGGCGTATAAGAACAAACCAAGACGAGGTAGTCTATCGAGGTGGGTAACGAACGAAGCACCCAGCCTGCGATGATCGATCCGGATGGCCTCGCCTACAACTTATATATACGCCTGGAGGATGAGGTTGTGGTGCGTATAGGGGACGTGCTTATGTACGTACAGCAGACACATATAGACCGGCCCAGTATATGTAGACGTACTGCAGCGAGGATGCAGCCCTGGAGATGCACAGTAGCAAGGGACAATTGCCGACTCTGGAAACGTTGCAGTTGCAGGGGAAACGGTGCTGGGCAGGCCCTGATCGGCGTGGAGAAGCTAAGTCTATCAGGTCAGATCAGGTTATGTGCACTGCCATATACGAGATACCGAGCATCGAGGTACACCTGTAGCCAGTCTAGAACGAACAGACATATTAAGGCCCGTCCATGCACCGATCACGCAAGAAGGTAAGGCAAGGGACGATGGCCGGTGTGCATGTCAGGGGCGTCTCTGGCCACCCCGAGGTCCTCGGCCACGCCTTACTGTATTGTACTGTAATACCTAGGTTAGATAAATGCTGGATCGGGATGCGTACGAGAGTATCAGAATGAGTGCTTGAATTACCAGACACCTACCTACCTGGGTAGGTAGTTGAGACAGGTTAGGTAGCGTGCGTACGTGGTGGGGAGGGGGGGGGATGGATGTATCACGAACTTAAGCTCTTTAGAAACCACAGGCTAGCATATGTAGAAGTATGTAGGTATGTATGTATGTATGTAAGGTATATAGGTATAGCATAGCAGCTAGTAACGTACCTGCAGTGGATGTATGTACAGCAGTACTGTACTTACCGTGCTATAGTGGCAGGTAGAGGAACAGTAAGGAGGGTTCTTTGGGATAAGTTATTTCCGTGCAGGTGGACAAAAAACTGTACCTGTGACGCACCCGCAATCAGAGGGGCAAAGAGGGGCACGAATCAGCTTCATAGAACGGCTGCTTTGCTGGTGTATTGCCACGGGAGTGGGTTGCAGTGTGCGTAGGGCAATTTCAGCCACCCGAGACAATTCCTCTGTGCTGGATCCTGTGCTGGAGACAGCCTGTTAAGCCTCTACGTGTCAGACGCTGCTGAGCAGTCGAAAGATAGCCGCTGATTGGCTACAGCTTTCCGCTAGGGTCCGGGTCAACCCTGGCCATGTATAACGTGCCCCGGGTCAGCTGCATGCCTGCCGTTATAGGTAGGTAGGTACCCCAGTAGGAGCCTGTAGGTGTCTATACATAGATGTTGCCTATATTCGGAATTAAGGGGCCTGCGTGTTCGCTATCTAGCATCGATCCGTCATCATCATCCCATTGCTACCTACCTACCATTATCATCGTGCAACAACTTTGCTTTGCGCCAGCCGCTTTACGCCTTCTCCCTGTACTATACGTATCATTATGGTTTACTCGGCAAATTGAATTCGTATCTACCGCAACCGAAACCCCTAATCTACATACCTTAGGTACTTTAATCGACCTGGCCAACCATGGCCGCCAGAATTACCCTCCCCCTCAGTGAGTAACACCGCGGATTATTTATTGCCTTCGCCTGTGCTAGGGCCAGTCATCGTATCGGAGGCGGTATTCGCCAAAGTACCACGACGTACCATACATCAGCCACTGACTTGTCTTGCTGTAGTGGAGGACAAACGGCCGATACGGAACCGAGCTCGCCGCCGACATCGACCATTTCTGCTGCTCCTGCTTAGCGCCATAACTCTCTACGGGCTTTACACTTTTGGCTTTTTATCGTCATTCAATACCGCTTCGCTACCTCATGGCTTCAAATCAGTCCAGACCCCCCACTCTTCCACCGAACACGACAACAAAAATGCCGTACCGGCCGTCTCTACTAGGGAGTTGGTCCCGTTGGAGGCGCACATCATAAGCAAGTGCCCCGACACGAGAGACTGCCTGAGAGAGCTGCTTCTCCCAGCTATGATCCAAGTACACGAAAAGGTGAACTTCACGCTCACGTACATCGGAACGCCAACAGAAAACGACGGCGTCGAATGCAAGCACGGGCCCGGGGAGTGTATGGGGAACATCATCGAGCTATGTGCTCACCAGCTGTATCCAGACGCCAAGATCTGGCTCGGGTTCACCATGTGCTTGACCAAGGACTATCATGCAATTCCTCAACGCGAGCTAGTGGAGGACTGCGCCCTGGAGCATGCCGTCGATTTTGAGAAGCTTAACGAATGCGCCACTAGGGATGATGGCGCTTTCGGCATGTCCATGCTACGCGAAAGTGTTAAGAGGTCTGCTAGCGTACGTCCTATCCTAGTCCTCAAACAAACATCTACACAGGTAACTAACGTATATTCGTGCTACAGCTGGGCATAAAGACGAGCTGCACGGTCCGTTTAAACGACGAGACTTACTGTGTACGCGATAACGGGGAGTGGAAGGACTGCCCAAGCGGGGCATCGGTCAACGATTTAGTCATCGCGATAGAGAAGGTCTATCGTTCTTCTTAATGGTCTCAAATATATCCGTCCACAGATCTGACGCCTCGCCCACCGTATACCCTATCGAAATGCTTTCCATCCCTATCTCTTCGTCTCCCGCCATGCTCTCGAGCTGCTCGATGATACTATCCAGACCGATTGCCTTGCCCAGCGATTGCGACGAGTTTGCCTCCAACATGACATGAACGACGTGAATGTGGAAGTGATAGTACGTCGGTTGGTAGTGGCAGAATAGCTTCAGCTGGTCCTCTTCGATCTGTGGGTACGTCTTGACTGTCGCGTCGATCAACTTGGTCCTCATGTGTCTGAGCCAGGGAAGATGCTTCTTCTTCAGGTCCCGCAAGCTCCAAATATCTCGGCGCTCGACGATCCCTAGCAAGTGTAACGCATCGATTGTCTTCCGATCCCAATGCAGATTGGGCAGTAATAAGAAGCCCTCGTCGCCATCCCGTCCTAACGGCGTTCTATATATCACGTCCTCAACCTCCTTCCGCCCCTCAATGATATTGTAGACCCAGTTCAAGCGGCCCTCCTCACGGTTTGCTTGCATGAATGGCCGCACCTTGTCGCGGTATATCTCGGGCGTTTCGGTGACAAAGCGGAATCCCTGGCGACTATGCTTTTTGATATGCTTATCGGTACAAGGGCAGATGAGGTCGATCTTGAAGTCGGCAAACTGGTCTTTCTCGTCATTTTGGAAAATGGGCCCACCGGATCCCAAGAACCAGGAGTAGATGTCATTGTTTCCTAGGTTCGTTATGCTCCGCAGGTTGGCAGGTAGGGCGGATAGGTATTCGGGTGCATCGGGGAAGGGAGCTCGTTCGAGAATCAGCAGCGCGGGCTGTGAGTCTACCTGGCCGTAGAGATTGATGCGTCGGCCCGCTCCATCTATCGCGAGTTAGCCTAGCCTCGCTTTGTATGTAAATTGCACGGGAGAGACCTGCCTTGGTTTAAGATGCGTTCGAATTGAAACTTGGGAATTAGCGCCTCGGCACGTCTCTTGCTCTCTTCAGTTGTTGTCATTCTCAAATACGAGGGCCAGATATCGATTAGAGGAACGACGAGTTCCGGCAAACAAGCTGGGTAATGTTGCTACCACTAGAACCTTGTGCTAGGATAGCTAGCAACTTGTTATTGATCAGGTAAGTTGGATTGGGTTGAGGGTAAGGTTGTTGGCATGCGGGTAGCTATCACAACCCCTCAGTTGGTGCGACTTGAGATCGGCTTGCATGCAGGAACCTGACCCAACTACCCCGCCATGGCGGACTAACAGTACTTGATGCATCGTACCTACAGTAGATCTGGCGTCTCTTACCCGGGAACAGTCTTAACCTGGATTGGAAATCGACACAGCTTAGGTACCTGCTCAAGCAGACGATAGAAGCCACCGCCAATTTACTTTTTAGTCAAGCAACCTGCCTAAGTTACATATTTAGAGGTCTGTCACTGATATGCCATTAGTACTCATCGAGTATTAACGGCGTTGTTTTTACTCCATCACAAGGTGACAGTGCCCAGGTGATCAAGTTTCGATCCAGTGACCACTAGAGAGGCTTGCCGATGAGGATATGATTATTATATACATACAGTAGCCATATCAATACCCTAACAGACTTCACAACATATGGCTATTTATCATATAGCAGTATATGGGCTTCTCCCAGCAGCCTCTCTCAGCACGATAAGTATCCTCGAGGTTAGAACCCCCCTCCCCCCCAACGTCACTAAACCTAAGATATGTATTAACCACTTAACGCATTACGCTAGGGCCTCTAAAGTAGCTTGTGGGCTATACAGAAAGCTGTTTGTTTTATAGCTTTGACCCTTATAACAGTCACTGTCCTGATTGTCTGTGGGTATGTAATGTTCTTTGGTAAATGGTACATAACCGTCTTAACTAGGTAGGTCCATACGACCTCATCCAACTATCTACTTGGAAACCAATTAGTTATTAAAGGTGGCAACTTTAAGCTATCCGTCTGGGTCAACCCCATTTTACTTCGTGGCTCAACAAGATAGTCACTTTTATGTGCACACATGCCATCTAATGCTACCATAGATACTTTAGTCTTCATATGTCATTTACTTATGGTCACAAATACCAGAATAGCTAAGATTTATATCCGATAGAATACAGACTATAACCTGGGATATTATGTATATCGTCATATAAGTGTCAGATTCTGTGCGAGGCTCCAACTCCTAGCTTCCCCATATATTGTGTGGACATCCGAGATAAACTATACGAAAGCGAAGTAGGAAAGGGGAAGCGAGGCCGGCAACTAGAGGCGAGGCTATTCAGAACATATGGTCTGTGGGTCTCCCACTTCACTTGGTAACATAGGGGTACAAGACCTTCATAGCCCCCGCGACGTTCTAGAAGTTTACTTGCAGTCTGAATATCCCTCCAAGCTCTTGTTCGCGAGCCCTTGTTACACTTATTCAAGATTAAGATTTCTAAGCGTCAACGCTTGATTGTAACGTAGTAGATATCTAATAAATGAAGAGCTAAATATAGGCCCCCTATAAATGAAAATGCGACTACACACATCTTCAGCTTGCCTTGAGTTCCTTTCTCCTAGTCGCTTCGACTCTAATGCCATTTTTAGCGTCATGAAAGAGGTACCCGGATACTTTTCCCTTTTATATAACATAATAGATATGCAAAGCACGGTTTCCATGCATGCTTGATTCGTTCGTTTACTCGCATAGGGAACGTTGCTACTGCCTAGTTATATCCCGGGTAACACGGCCGGCGCCCGTTTCCTACTCCCGCGGTATCCTCCCATTTCTTAGAGCAATCGATAATACTACGTTAAGGAGATAAGGGCGGAGAAGAGAAAAACGACAGGGCATTTCTCTAGGGCATGTCCATGTGGTTTTCTAGGAGAGTACGACACATCTAGAGATTTCCCATCAATGAGGTACGGAGTGTGTGGGATAACATGCGTTTCTGGTATCCATCGGAGCCTAGAGATACCTATTCCTTAGAAACAAGCCGCGCAATTAATATAACAGGTTCCTTTTTGGGGGTGGATGGTTGATAGGCAAGTAGGAGACAAGTAGTATCCTATCCCCGTCCTTCTCTACGGTACGACAGGCGCCGTCGATATTGTGAAAGCTCAACGCGTCTAGCTCCCTTTACGTGAGGACATTCCGAAAGCAGCTATGCTATAGCTCACTAGCTTGCGTGGCCAGTCAAAGATAAGGACGAGTATGCATTGACAATAGAGGGGTTCCGGTTACATCGACCACTCACCGTCGGGCCACATATACGGCGTGGATGAAAATAGCCCACAATGGTAAACGTCCTAACCTCGGCCCTTGCTTTTCCTGGTAGCGAGCTGGCGCCGTCGCTCACCACCTGCTGCGTCATTGGCTGCTTGCCAAGTTTCCTCTCTCTATCTTCCTTGTGCGTAGTACCCAAGGTCCCGGGTGGGTTGCGCTTCGGTAAGCTTCTTGAAAAGAGCCTGAATGCTGAGTTGACAAATACTGACTGACAAGGGCATGTATGTGGTCACGAGAGCTTATATCGTCGAGTTTCGAGACATCAGCTCCGTTTGCGCGTGTGCTTAAGTTGGACTTTGAATCGTCTTTAATTTATTTACTTAATTGAACACCTTTCTAGTTCTCAAACTCGCGCAACTTGAGCAACCTAGACAAAAAAATAGTCGGCTCGCAAAAGGAGTGACAGGAATCCCAGCGCAAAAAAAACTCTCCGGTTATGGTTACATCTTCCGACGAATTGTATAACGACCTCCCTTAACCATCCAATGTTGGAATCACTTACAACCCAAGCCAAAAGACCAAAACGCAGCAAAAAGGCAGAAAACCAAACAGAAAACCAAAACAAGACAGATACCAACACATGATGAACTCAGACTCCTCGCCAAAACGTTATCTTTTAACGCAATTTAGTCGCCCAGACATAAACAAGATTAAAAACAAAGTTAGCCCACCGCAAAAACCTGTCGCCGTGTTTTTGACACCCACGAGAACCTCTCAGCCCTTAACCTGGACACCGGAAACGGAAGATTCAAAACAATCGATTTGAACGCCGTCTCATCAAAGTATAGGAAAGGGGGTATTTATGATGACGACCATGATGATGATGATAATGATGATGATGAAGAGAGCATTAGAATGGGGGGGGGGAAAGACGTCAGGGTCGTTATTCAGAGGGCTAGGCCGCTACCGTCCCCAGTCCAGCGGTACAAGGCCAACAACTCACGGCGGCGCTGGTGCTGCTCGCCGAGATCCTCGGGTATACGCCCGCGAACCTGCGCGAGGGCGCTGCGCATCACTCTGCTGAAATTACGCTATCAAGACATGTGTTAGTCCGGCGACCGCAGAAACAATGGATAGATGAGATATGGTAGGTATGAGAAAGGCGGGGGTTGACATACCTGATATTCGGTGTTCAACGTGACGACGCAGGCCTCGTGAGCGCGGATGATGGTCTCGCAGGCGCGGACGACGCTGGCGGACGCCTCGCCCTGGAGTTTGTCGGCGATGAGAAGGAGCAAGAACGAGCCCTGCAAGAGGTAGATGCCGTAGAAGAAGGGCATGAACTCGAGCCCCGGGTCGTACTCGAGGATGTTGCTGATGGCCTCGGCGGCCGACACGGCGTGCCCCGTGGCGGTGATGAAGCTCTGCGACGAGATCCACAGATCGTTGTCGTCTAGCAAGTTGATGGGGTCCCACTTGCTGGTGAGTAGAATGTGCAGCACGTGCATGACGTGCGTGCCGTAGGACACGACGATGCGCGTCTGGATGTCGGATTCCGTCATCCGCGACGTGCTGGTGTGCGCCGAGCGCACCGACGATGAGTCGAGATGGTCTAGCTCGGAGGGCATTTCCAGCGTCGCCGATTGCTCGTTCTTGTCCTCGGAGCTCGCGTTGAAGTGGCGCTGCTCGAAGTTCTTCAGACTCTCCTCGTATGTCTCGAGATGCCTGACGATCTCAGCCTGTTGATCGTCCCACTCGCGAGCCGGACGGAAGCCGACGCCGAACCGTGGGTGGTTCCGGGCGTGGTGGAGGTCGACAATCTCGCCCAAGATGGTCATCAGGGGGAGGAAGTAGCCGAAGATGCTGTGGCCAGTGCACTTGAACTGAGGTCCGTGGGCTCGACCGGCCTCCTCGGTTAACTCGTCACCTAGGGCAGGGTCTGTCGCGAATGAGCCGAAGTTCCCGTTCTGCCATTCCGTATCGTCCATGGGTTGGAGAAGGCCCTCGCACTCGATATCGAGTAGTGAAAGCGGCCGGTTATAGCAGAGAGCCAAGTGTCGGTCCATGACATAGACGAGCCACCATATTCGCCTCCGCTCCTCTCGTTCTTCTTCGCCAACCGTGCCATTGTTGCCCTCGTTCTCGAGGTCCGTCACCATGTCACCGCCGTGTTCGACTTCGTTCACATCCTGGGTCGTGGAGGGTGCATTGGGAGGTAGCTCCCGGCCCAGCTTCAATTCTCTGGCGAGAGACCAGGCCGCGTTCCACCACCGCATGCTGGCCCCCTTATACTCACTAGCCGAGACTACCGTTGCTAGGTGTATATAGGTAACGACATCATCTAGTGATCCAGCCGCCCCGAAAGCTCCAGGGTCCCCTCCATTGATGCTTTCCATGTTCATGGAATTAGGTAGGTTTACCCCGAGGCCGCCTAGGGAAACGCCATCAATAGCGGGGCTGGATAACGGCGATGTATCGCCGGACGACGTGTGAATCAAAGGCTTTAATAGATTGACAGTCAGCTCAAGTAGCTTCTGGCAAATCTTGCCCCTGGCTGACGGAACTTGAGTCAAAAAAGGAGCATCGCTTGTTTGGGCGGCTACCCAGAGCATACTCGCCAGCAATGCTGGTTGGCACTGCCGGGGTTTGCTTGGATGCAGAAATGAGCGTTTTCTAAAGATAAATCCAAGAACGTACGGTGACATTGGATGGGCGTGAGCTGACGAGGAGCTCGAAAAGTATAAATCGATCAAATCGCAGGCAAGGGAGACGGGAATTATGCTGCCTAGGTGCGGTAAAAGCGGGTTTAGCACAGGATATCTGAGCTGCTGATGGTAGGTATTCTGTGGGATGTGTGTTTGATATTGAGGCGGCGGTGAATTCATGTTTATCCATCCGGGCGAGCTAGAATCTCCGCCAAGCGGGTATGTGCCAATTGGACTAGTTTCCATGCGGAATCCTGCTGAATGATTGGCACCGTAACCAGTTGGACTGTGAGCCTGAAGAGAGTATGGGAGATCAGGATAGTTAGATAGGCCTCCTTGGCCAGATCCATAACCTCCATGGGACGGATTCCCCATTAACTGGTTTATCGTCTGCCTGTCGAATGGGTTGTGGATATTCCCGTATCCGTTGAAGTCCAGAGGTGCTGGGCTCTCCATGTGTTCCCGGTCTAACGTCAGGGAGTGGTTAACTAAGTTCTGTTGAGAGCCGAACTCAGCTAAGCTATCAAGACTCCCCGTCCTCTGACTACGGTCCATAGAATCGTCGTCAATATCGGCCATAACCTTGGCGGATACTTCGTTTTGCTGATCCTGCTTCGAGGAAACAGCGTCGTCTGCTCGGCCTTCGGTGACTGACCCATTTTCGTCATTGTGTTCGGGCGACTTTTGGCCATTCTGACCTGCAGCCGCGGCAGCTTGGGCTGCCGCTTGTTGAGCGAGATCTTTCCGTGATGCCTTTCCACGCTTTTTCCGCTCGCGAATATACTCGCACCCAAGTCCGAATTCTGTTGGCTATCAGCTGCGCTCGTCACATCCAACATCTAAAAAGCAGTAGCACCCTACCTATACAATGAGCGCATGGGTGTTGTCCATCACACTTAGTCCTGAGCTGATTACATTGGTCGCAGGCCCTACTGATCCTCCTCCTAATCGGCCCAGAAGACCCGGTTGCTCTCGTACCAGGCCCGCCATATGGGTGTTGACGGTGCTTCTGTTGAGGTGCTCTTGTGAGATGAGGGGCATGGATGCCGACATGTTGCTGAAGGTGCTGGAGAGCGTATTGAGGTCCATGGCCGAATGTCTCTAAACCAGCCGCATGGAGGTGACTTCCGGAGACATGAGCGTTGGACAAGATGGCGTTGGACGGTATCGAATGATACGGAGAGAACCGTTGAAGCGGATTCGACAGCATTTTCAAGCAGTCCGATAGTCGTAACGGTCTAAGCAGAGAGGTGTTTTAATTCGATGTGATTATCTAGTAGATGACCATGGCAGAAACCTGTAAACTTCGAACGAGTGCGAGCAGTTGGGTGAAGTGAGGGTGCATCCAGAGTGCGTGAACTCTCAACTAGGCCGGGAAGATGCGCGATGGGTAGAGCTATATGCTCCACGGGATAGTAGCTATAATATTCTCCCTTGCTTTGACTATAGTGTCCGCCAGGATGGCGGTTTGACTAAGGGACGGACCGGCAACCTCTTCTTAATGATGGGACTAGAAGCATAAGCATGATGATAGGGTGATCTGCATGGTGGACTCAAGACAGCAAGCAGAAAAAAAGATCAGCACGATTTGGACGGACGGCACAGCTCTCCACGCAGAATACAGGATACGCAGGACCCCAGGCGGGTAGCGGGGTTGGCGTGTAGGAGGGCAAGTGAGTGGGTGATGGACGATATCCAGGGGTCTGACAGCTCAGTCAGTCAAGAATTGGTGTGCTAATCTGCCACGTTCCGTCGAGCGTCTGTGACTGAAACCTCAGTACCCTCTCCCGGACTTGTAATAATAGCGACCAAGTTAACGCCAGGGATTTCTGGCAGGTTCGGAGGGACGATGGACCAAGGGAAGACCAGAAATGTCCGATCTGATCAAAGTGATGTCCTAGGTCTGGGTTGTCCACCTTTCTAACAGCTGCTTGCAATTCCGCGCGCTTGGCATGCATATAAAGAAGGGGTTCCTAGCCTTCTCCAACCCGCTTCCATTGGCGAGGGGAGGTCCCTCTCTGACCAGGGCAATATAGAGAGGCGCCGTAAGTATATATTGTGCTTAATATACGACGACGGCACAATGCTGTGCTGTGGCAAGTGAAGTGACTAACTGGCTAGGGCGGTAGGGACAGAAGTTTGGTAGCGTTTCAAGAACGACCATTTTCTGGGGGGGGAACCGCATCTCGGCCTTGCTTGTTATATGGCCCGCTTCGGGACTAGAGAACGACCAGAGACAAGGATTCGACTGGCTCGGAGGAAGCGGGCAAGGAGTAGCAGACGAGATGTGGCCCTTCCAGGCATTCGAATCGGCTGGCTACCAGCACCACGACCCACCAGTCAAGATGTCGTTGCCAGGACTCAGTATATGCATACTGTAATAGTGTAGACCAGAGCCGATGCTGAGCATCGTGAGCTTGGTAGAGGAATCCATCTAGGCCAGCTGGTTTTCTGCACTTCACGTAAATCTCTGGTGTAGACATGATGTGATAGTATTTACTGGGGTTATATTTCATGTGCGTATTTTCAATACGGTCACCCTCAGCGGAGACCTGCTGGTACCCTCGCTTATTATGGCGAGCCTAGTCTTCTTGGCCCAGGAACTTAGGGTTTTAGTCTGTTCTTTCAGCAGCATAAGGCAGACGTCCCGGCATACAGTATGCCCTTCACGAAACCCCGTACGTACAATAGGCTGCAGTTATCCTGATTGGCAAGGCCAGGAAATAACGGCGACGAAAAGGGCCTTCGTAAGCCGGATCGGTTTACGGAGTATCAATATATTACGGGGGCAAAGAAGTCCGAGGAGTAAAAGAGCTGCCCATCCCCAGCTTTTCCAGCGGATCCGTGCCATCCATGACGATCGATGCAACCCAGGCAGCCTTGGCGGACTGCTAGTTCTCCCTTTCGGTAGTTCATGGCCTGAAAGAGCGTCCTTCCTAGCACGTATCGCTAAATTTTTTTAGTTGCCTCAAGGGATTTTCTAGGGTCAGATATGCCCACCAATTACTTGACAAGTTTGGCACTTAGCAAGCAGTTAGACTAGAGCATTTTAGACATGGCGCCAACATCCGTAGTTATCATTGAGTGAATCTCCTTGCCTCGCAGCGCTCAAGCTAGGCAACCTCGGCTTCAATTCGGCCTGGGCAGGATCTGTATATACGGCGTTGACTACGGTAGACTAGGTGGTGATATGATATTTTGGTGTGAGGAGCACTAACATTGGTAGAGTTGCAATGGAGAGATCTTCGCCGTATGCCGTACGTACGTTAGTCTCATTTTGACCGTGTTTGAGGATGCACATCACATGATTGTCGACATATAACGTATTTTGGTGATAGTTTGCCGCCCCTGCGACTCCAGTTTGATGGGAGCGGCTTGATGATTCATAAGTGGGCGTCGTGACATGATCTATCAGCTTTTTCAGCGAGGCTCATGCAGGTCTCACGGCAATATCCCCACAGTTCAAAGCAACCTTGAGTTTCTAAGAATGTCGTCTTTAGTTACCGTACCTCAGCAGCTCAAAGCTATAGCCGAGGCATTCGGTGGCTGTCGCGGTGGCTGGGGATATTATCTATACCAGTCTCAGTTAATTCAAAAGTAGCAACCTATATAGGCGTCCCTTCAGAGAGATGGATTATATGATGGCGAAGGCTTGGAGCATCAGGACTATTAAACCCCTAAGCTTTTCAGTGTCAACCGTTGTGTGTCGGATACAGTTACCCTCCGTCACCTTCCCTCTCGCTGTTTGGTGATGTTCATTGTCAGCCTTTTATTGGCCATCTCGAGCTCCATTACCTACTAGTAACACGATATTTATGCGCGGTACCTAGGTATCATGATCTAACAATCGTTTCATGCATACCTAATGCAATGCGATGTCCTCGTAGGTGAGACTCGGCCTTTCCTGGAAGGCGAGAAGCCAAAAACGAGCAACCCAACAAAAACAATAGTCCAGAGTTTGGTATCACGACATGCTCATTTCTGATTATTGCCAAGGCGGACCGGCGAATACCTTCCCTAAGCGTCACCTCCATGCGACTCATTGCACCAAACCTTCTGACATGTCTACCAAGTTAAGCTGTAGAGGGTCGATGAGCCCCTCACAGCGGTCAGGCTTCTCCGCTTCATGACCTATTCGTTCCTAACCCCTCACGAGCATGCAGGCCGGGCTCACCATATGGCGCTTGCATGGCTGCATATGTGCATATGCATCACATCGATTAACGGTTTCCCGCATGCAGGAATGGGACGCTGTTCTGTTTTGGGTGACGATGCCAGACCGTTGTATTCGATCCACTGTCACGGGGCCGCAACATTCAGGTACGTCGGCCCTGTAGTATGCTATAGTATGCTATAGTATACCGGCCTTATAGGTAGACGCCGAAGATGTTCGGATTTCTGTCAGCATGCCAGGTTTTTTGGCACATGTTCGCCTCACGGGCTGGATTGATTTGAAAAACAGACGATTATACACTCAGCGGAGAGAAAGACGTTGCGTTGATGGGTTGTCTTGTTCGGGTCTAACCGCTAGCTCTATGCTTAACAGGCAGGACGCCTCAGTTAGCTACTCCCTAATGAGAATGAGGGCATGATGATCCCTGCTGTTAAGGTGTGGGGATAGATTAATTGATGTCACTCCGGGGACCGTAGGGGGACGAGACAGTGCACAAAGGTTGCTCTCGTCTGCGCATTACACCGTTCGCGAACCTGATCAATATGATTAGAGAAAGGTCTGTGTATACGTTGAATGACATCATGGGAACAACGCCCAGTACTGAGAACTACATGGCGGACATAGATAGACAGCCGTACTACTGTTTTGTTGCCAGAATCTGGGGAAAAGATCTCGATATCGCCGAAAGGGGCCGGTGGCCGGACCGAACTTCCTGGTTGTACCAAGCTTCCTGGACAAGCATCATGCTCGCAAAGAGTTCCTATTGGCTGCTCGACGAGAGAAAATTGCCGGTACCAATGTAACCATTGCACACAGCACACGCTCAGCAACTTCACGTTGAATGGGTACTTAAGACCCCGAGGTATAGAGAATCCGATTCCAAGCTATGATGCACATTGGCTTTAAATCAGACTTCGATGCTCTAACGGCCGTCTAGTCGCTGCCATTTCAACTGCCGGCCACTGAAAAGCTTAACGGCGGTACCAGTCTCCGTAGTCAGTAGGATGCTTGGTGCATGTCAAAGCATTCTTCGGAGCACTCGCGTGAATCCGTCTACGCCAAGCCAATGCATCCAAACCTCAACAGACGCTTCACTGCTTTCGTTTTGTGAAATCGGGCGTTTATAGACGGCCGAAATACTACTCGCCACCACGGATCCCTAGCGTTCAAATCCGTCCATGTCGACAGCAGCCCGGTGAACGGGGAGCCGGCAGCGTATGCGTCCTTCGCTATTGCAGCATCTACTACGGCAGTGGAATGACACGAACGACGGAAATAGGAAGCTCAGAAGCACTTGCATGTGGAGTTGAAGTCCAGACTTCGGATTCACCCAACATCGGCGACGACTAGCTTCGAGACCAGCCACAGCGCTACAGTAGCTTGGCACAGCTTTAGTTAAATATAGTACCGAAGCCTATGGTATCTCTCAAGTATGCAGTCTGGAGTTCAAAACAGTAGGTCCATACATTTAATAGGACACATTTGGTTGGGCAGGGCTGTGAAAACAAGGAGGGCTGAGAGAGCCTCGGATTCCTTGGGATGTCGCTTGATCTGTAACAGCTGCAGTCTAGTTAATTGACAATGAATCGCTCTCATCGCCTATGTCAGATGACATCTCTGCTTCTGCATCTTACCTGGCATTACCTAATTAATTAAGAAGTACCAAGTCAGATAGTCAATATAGTAGAGAGAGGCACATCTTTCATGTGCCAAGCATTATAAGGGGCGCTCAGGCATTAACGTTGCAGCGTAAGCCGCTTTCCCGACAACGGGAAACTGGACCGAGAGCCCACCGCTGGCTCGGTTAGATTCTTACTAACGCGCTGTCCAGCCATAGAGATCACAAAGACCGATACTTTTGCCAACGGCCGGCCCACCTAGACTTCCTTGCCGGTAATGTAGACGCCAGAGCCCTGACATTGTTGTGCGGGCTACGGTAGGAGCGCAGGAATGCGTGAACCGCGTCTCGCGACTAAGCGTCATTGGCCTCACAAGAGCGACAGCACCTGGGGCAGTACCCGGTTGTGAGGTGGCATCCGTACCTGTTTATACCGCCTGGTGAGACAAGCATGCTTCTATTATGACCAGGAGCATGTCTTGCGTATCACGGTTTCCCAGGTTCAGGTGCAACTTTCTCACCTTCCTGGACGCTGTGCTCACCGAGCGAACGCCATCCGTCACGTTGACGAATCAAGCTGCGATGGCATCGTGGAGATAGAGTCATGCATGCTGGTATCGTTGGTCTTGACTAACGCGATCTAGGGCTCCTCCGCCTCTCTACTGTACAATAAGATAAATGGAATAGCACGTTCCTAGCGTAGACATCCTTTGACGCGGATCTAGGTACGCCATCCCGCGCAACCGCGTCTCCAGGGTGGTGGAACAAGGACATTAAACAACTACCGAGGCGCCAAACATTTATGTCCGGCCATAGGAAATACGCGGCCTTGACAAGATTTTAATATCCAGATACTGTATCGTTGGGTTCCAGAGTCTGAAACATACAGGTATGCGCGCGTCTCATGCCTCCGAGTGTCACCAGCTTGTGGAGCTTCTTACTATTTCGTATAGGAATGTCTGCTACGCAAGTGTATCCTCCGTTGTTATTGTTGTTGTACAGCCCATAGTCATTCTTTTGCTCAACCTTCGTTAGTGACAGGACGTTTATTATATGCCGACGAGTCCCGAGCTAGTCAACGTCAATCTCACATAAATGCAGCAAGGATGAGAGAGACGTGCATTCTCCACGATTAACAAAGTCCCGATGTTTCATTCGGTAAGACATAGTGGGTAAGGCAGAAGAAAAACATCACATTTTCCACGTGTGCGTATAGAAAATATGTTCTATCCAACCTGTCATAGACGGTGGGCTTTTTCGGGCTGAATACCGGACACGACGCACGAGCTTCAATGACACTCTGGAACGGCGGGCTTCCTTCCAGATCAGTTATGCTTAAGGCAACAGGGGTTTGCTCGGCAGCCTACCAGAGATCTGGGGTACAGTAGCTTATGAAAACGAGAGATCTCTGGGTCAGAGCCTATAGACACATTAGATAATGCCGTCAACTGCCGTGTTCCTGAGGAGACTGCTTATGCGGCTCACTATAGGTTTACCCTCCTTCGGGGCATATCGACACAAGCTTCTACTTCCGCGAGCACAAACTAGTTATGGGGGTCTGCTGAGCTTGCAGTGGTGCTACATCTTATCGCTGAGTGTAGACATGATCTGCGTCCTTGGGTCGTATTCCTGCATCATATAAAGCTTTGCCTGGAGGGCGAGCCATACTTAACGCGATCCCGGGTTTGGCCACTTCTCTAATAACCTCGTTCAAGCAGTCCGTTGCCTCTTACGGAAGAAGTATGAGCCCAGAGTCGGTATTAGTTAATGGTCAACACTGTTTTTCTGCTTAGAAAAGACCCATAGTGTGGTGATCAAGCGCTTGTCGTCGGACCCCTTGCATGGGGCCACCATCTAAATTGGCACCTAGCCAATGCAACCTCCACATCCCGATTTACTAGTTGATGGTCGAGGCCACGCAGAAAACGAAGATCAGCTGGAGCTGTTGCCAACTGATGATCAAACCCCGCGCTATCTTGACTACCATCTGAACTGTGGCGACCCCGGATCGACAGCGAGGGTATCTGCCGTTCGATACTTCATGCTCTTCATCCTTGCTACTACACCATAATGGGTCTCGGGGACGAAGTAGACACCTGACGGACCAGCTGCTCTCGCCACACCACCGCGTCACGATGATCGTTCGCCACAGTATAATGCTATCTTCACATCACGCATCTAGATCGTACGAGTAGAAGGGCTAGTTATTAGAAGATATTAGCACACTGCAATATAACTTCCATCTTCGACAACGAGTTGCCACAGTCGCCCACCTCGCGGCCTAGTTTCACATGACAGACAAACGTATCAGATGACTTTAGATGCTCGGTGGGATATGTAGGTGTGAAATTCATAAGGCCTCTCGTCATGCGGCCTCGACTATGCGCCGAGTATTCATGATGGTACTACATACCTTAACCACCCACTCTTTCACGACTCACTTTGCGATGTGGATCACATTGTCTAGACCGCTGGCTTTGGGTTGCTACTTCACGCATTTTAGGCAATATGTAAGGACATTTTGTTTTTCGACGTACTGCTATTAAGAACAAACGAACTTGAGATAGCGCAAAGTGATAATAGTAAACGACTAAACTTATTTCCTTTTCCTAGATCATTCAATCTTGTCGGATGTAAATATAACTCCTTTTAACTAGATTTATCAATCACCCGCTCATTTAGATGCTGGAATAGCATGGTACGCTCCCTTTAACGGAAGTCCCTACTTTAACCGAATCGCTCGGGCTCATCTACACAGTATCAATAGTGAGTCAAAGATGCATTTTCCCAACTATGTAGAATTTATTGGTTTGCTACTAGACCATATGGGCACTTGTAGAGCACTGCACTGGCTGCTCAAGGTAGTGGCTTTAGTAGATGGTAATCTTGAGGTCCTTTCCTGCATGGTACACCGGAATAACATAGGACCTAGCCGTGATAACACCTAATTCATCTCCTAAAAACATTATCTTTCAATTTATGTGTCGATTCAGGGGCTGCTTTCGAAACCACGCTTGAGTGTTTGGGATGGACGGCTGATGAACAAGCGCAAATCAGACGAACCACACATCTTGATACAACTCGGCACGTGGAGTAGCTCATGTGCAATAAACCTCTCGATATAATAGAGAACTCTTAACAATTCGCCGTATTGAAGGAGAATTCGGTGTTAAGACGGCTATTCGTTCAAAAAACCTGGGTTCGAGATACGGATACCTCCAACACCGTGCCACTCCACGAGATAGCCAAGCCGAGATAACTTATGCGCATCCATTCGACAATCGTATTTTTCGTTCTCAAATTCCCGGATCTTCATATTGAAGTCTCATCCTATCTCTCTCCTATATATCTTCTCGAAGCTGTTGAGACGCGGAGGTAGATCTCATCCGATGTCGACGCGGCCCGCGATTGAGAAGCAATCATACCCCTAGCTATCCGTCCTAATCTTCGATCATCTTCATCTTAGATCTTAGATGTTTATATTGCTGCAGGGAGGACTGATCGACTGCACAATGGGCGCACGGATAGAAGCGAAAAACGAGGACATCGAGCATGGGGCAACTAGACACCCAAGTTGACGTCAAGATAACCTCCAAGGGATGAAAACTATACTCTTGAGCTTACGGGAGCTGACTAGGACAGTATCATATTCGCTTATCGACGGGATACGAGCCGTGTTGCAGCAAACACACGATACGTTAGTCTGAAGTTGTGGACGGACGCACATCTCCCAACGATCTATCCATTTATCCACCAGTTTATAGGGCAGCGTGAGATGCCGCTATACTCATGCTCTACTATACGCCTTATCAGTTGCCCGCCTCATATGGAATGGCTTTACCTCGGCGAGGTTTCTCTCAGCAAGCACCTTCTCGCTCACCATCCATTCCCCATTGCTCCCCAGTTCCGTTCGAGATCCGGTTCAGCTGATGCAATGCAATGCGAGATAATGTACCTTGCATGATTCTCACGTAGGGTACTAGATACCGCATGGATTCCTTTCGCCCCTTACAGTTATTTTACAACATAAGAATACTAAACGGTCAGATGTTCACGTTGCATAGGGAAGTTAGTCTCCCGGTAGGGTGTATTCAGGCGGGATGGCGTTGCGTCCTTCTAGAACCTTTCGAGTCGGAAGAAGCATCTCACATCTTTTCTAGATATTCAGTAAATCCTCGGGAACTCTAGACAACGAGCTATCGGATCTCCCACTCCCGTAGTTTGAAAGATGGAGATTGCCATATGAGGAGATCACATACTGATGGTTGTCGTTGAACTAAAGGATTAGAAAACGTAAGAATACCGTAACTGAGGTAAGAAATGCAGAAGGTTCCGAGGATCTGCACATATCAAAATCAAAGCAATTTAAGAATTAATGTACACGCGAATACCTGGTGCGTTTTGAGGTTATCTCAACCTCAGGTGAGGGCTAAGCTTTTGAATCTCTACATACCTGCATATATATTATTATATGCATATCATATGCCTATAACCGCGTATTCCTAGTCAAGTCCTTAGGAATTACATAATCGGGGCACAAAGGATCACCTGCGCCGGGTGAGGGACTTACCTAACTTAGGTTAGGTAGGTATCTCTAAGGTCAAAGTTTAATGCCACGATCTTGCATCAAAGCAGCAAGACGCCTAACTACAGGTGGGCAGTCAGCCCATTGAGTCAGTACCTAACCAGGTAACTAACTAACAAGGAAGGGCATTTTTGACATGACAAAGGTTTGAGTTTGTTACCACATATCCAGAGCTCTTATCTATTCTATCTAGCTCATTCGATTTACACCCTGACCCAGTCGCTCCCAAGCGTGTCGATCATTGCAGGACGACTAGGTAAGCCGAGGTCTCGGTAAGATCGTGAGCCGGCTTTAGTTGCCTACTATCACCGCACATGCCATCGTCAGCTAAGAACGGGCGATATGGAAAAAGTGGCTAAGTGTTTCAGCTCGCCGGGCGAGTCGACGACCACAGCGGCGGTTGTTGCTACGACCATTGTCACCACCCTGGCACTGGCCTCACTCACGCGCTTTGTGCTGTGGCCGCGGAAGCCCCAGATCATCCCAGGCGCTCTCACAACCAGCATCCCGAGGCTGTCCAAGGAAGAGCTGGCCAAGGCCACCTATAGGCCGGACCATTTTCCCGGGGCGAGAGATGTCGTCACGCCCGTATGTCCCTCATCCATCCCCGGGTGGTGCCGCTTCTAACAATGGCTATTTATAGTATGGTAACATAAGAGTCTATGAATTCGGGCCTGAGCAGGGCCGAAAGGTCCTCTTAATTCATGGAATCAGCACTTCATGCATGACGTTATCAGATATCGCAACGCCGCTGGTGGAAAAGGGTTGCCGGGTGATGATGTTCGACTTATTCGGGCGGGGATATAGTGATGCTCCCGGCGACCTGCCTTACGACACGCGACTCTTCGTGTCGCAGATTCTGCTCGTGCTTGCTTCTTCGCCGTTGGCGTGGACGGGCAACGATGCATTCAATCTCATTGGTTACTCGCTCGGCGGTGGCATTGCGGTCAACTTCGCCGTGACCTTCCCAGATATGGTCGAGTCTCTGATCTTACTATCACCCGCGGGGCTCATCCGCCCGGAAAACATCGGCCGGTTGAGCCGTCTGCTGTTCACGTCTGGGCTCGTACCAGAACGCCTTCTTGCATGGATGACTAAGAGCCGCCTGCGCTCGCCCATTGATAATGCTGTTTCGAAGAAGCGGCCCTCGGCGAGCAAAGCGCTCTCGTCCACCGAGGAGAAGGAGGACTTCGTCGACGTCGCTGTGCAGGAGGCCGTGGATTCGCCCACGCAAGAAAGCCCCACGCCTTTCGAGACTGATGTTGTCAACTTTGTACACTGGTCCCTCGACCACAACGAGGGATTCGTCCCAAGCATGATGTCAACTATTAGGTATGCACCACTGATGGAGCAGCAGCAGTACTGGCGGCTGTTGGCCAAGCGGAAACCTGGAACCACGGCTGTATTGATAGGGCGGGATGATAACCTGGTACAACGCGAAGACTACGAGGAAGATGCCTTGCCCCTAATAGGAGGTAAGGATAATGTGTTTTGGCGCATCGTACCGGGCGCACATAATTTCCCATTCACACATCCCCACAGTGCGCTGAAAGCAATCTACGAATTCTGGGGGTCGGAATGATGACGAGGTGGCGTTGCAGTCCTTAGAGGTCGTCACATGCACCGACCTAGAATACACATTTTCACGGAAACAGAGAGGAGGGGGCAGGGAGCGATCCCTTTTTATTAGAAACGGTGAAGATTTAGAGAAAGATAGGTCTTGTAAGGTCATAGATGACATAGCTCGTACAGCCATAATACATTCCAATTACAGATCTGTAATAAATACAACTAGTGAAAACGCCGAGCCTAAATCCCTGAAGTCAAAGTTCCCCCCCTCCCCCTTCGCCCCCTTCTTGCGGTATACCCGCATATAAGAAAAATTATTACATTCAGCCCGTGGAGAGAGAGGCCCTCACGCATCCATGGCATCGCGCCCATTCAGGAGAATAATACAAGTCGTGAGCGCAACGACGTCGTCGAGCTCGTTGCCGTTGAGCACCAGCACGGCATCCTTATCGAAGCCGAAGCCGGCGACGCGGCCGATCTCGACGCGCTTCTGGTTGAGGCACTTGTAGAGGATGCCGACGCGGCCGTTGGTCATGTCCCAGAAGTAGGGGATGCTGTGGCGGACGAAGGCCTCGTGCTTGGCCTCGTCGTTGGCGCGCTCGTCGACGGGCCACACCTCGACGTGGTGGCGGCAGTGGGGGCTGCCCGGCGGGAACTTGACGGTCGAGTTGTCGAAGGACACGAAGGTGATGTTCAGGTCGCACAGCTTGTTGCCCTGGCCGTCCGTCATCGTCTTGATGGTCCGCATCATGTTCCCGCAGCTCGAGATCTCGTACGTCGGCTGCCCGCCCTCCTTCAGCTTCTGCGCCACGCTGCTCACCTCGTCCAGGAACGCGTGGCTGAAGTCGTTCCACGACTGCCGCAGACGGCCCGTGAGATTGAAGATCTGCGCGTCCGTCTTGAAGTGGATGGCCTTCTTCAGGTAGAACGTCTGCGTGGGCTGTAGGACAACGTCCCTGTTGATGGGGAAGTCGTCTGGGTGGAAGGGTTGAGGCATGATGAATAATGACGATGACGGTGATGACGCTGCTGCTGCTGCTATGTAAGGTCACAGATAAGCTTATGGGTTGGTTTTTTGGACGATAGTGCCCTCGCTCTTCTAATGCAGATTATTGAATTATAATTAATCTTCAATTAACTACAGATCTACGATTCCTCTGCTCGCGAAGCTGCCCGTCCAGGTATATAATAGTCCGCCTCGTGTAGAATCTAGGGTCCTGCCTCCGGCTTTTTGCGGCGCTGCGATTGACGTCAGGCGTGATGCAAGAAACCTGATTTCGGCCCGCATTTTGGCTTACGGGTTTCGGTGATCGCCCAACCTGGCGTCACCACACTGATCATGCAAGAAGAAAGTGTGGTCTACAAATTTTTCTAATGGCGAAATTCGGGTGCATTTTTGATCAAGTTGTTCTTTGTCCTGTTGTAAGTGCAAATGCGACGAATCTGTAGTTAAGTGGATATGCGCAGAGGCACAGTAGCTTTCATAGCTTGGCTCTCTCTAGGTCGGGTTTTATTTGATAGAGTTCTAGCCCATAATGAAATATGATTGAGTCCAGATCGTTAATCAATTGACTAGGTGATGATTTTCTTTCCATACCTGCCTATTGTACTTAAGTTAGGTAGTCAATTCCCAACAATCATTTTGAGGTTGAGGAAAGCCGTCGAGTATCTGCAAACTCAGACTAACCTACACACGCAATGTATTGATTATGGTTTCTCCTTGTGGTAAACATGCTAAAGTTTGTATATCTCCTTTGACGATATAAAAAGAAAGCGAGCTGAAACAAGTTCGTCCGGCTTCAGCGGGTTACTGTGGTGATTTTGACGATGTTGACGGCTAGCGGCGCATTCCAGATGTCAGGTTCTCAGCACCCCCGCTTCTTCGGATCTGTGTACCAGATTATTGATGGGTCACCTGAATATCAATCCAGAGCCTGAGAATTCCCGGTATGGAAAGATAAGAAAAGCCTCGGCTCTACGAGTCGTAGCTCAAACCTTCCGTTTCAAGTGGACACGTTGCATTGATAACCAGCAAGTTCAACCTCCAAAAAGCTTACAACAAAATCGAGAATGGTCGCCCAAACACCCCCAATCTTGTCCAGCGCGGACCCAGCCGCGGTCGAGTCCACCTGCAGAGAGCACGGCCTTACCGAGGCCGCGTTCCGGGAGCTCCATACGCGCTGCGTCGGCGCCAAAGCGACTGCGTACTGCCCGTACAGCGAATTCCGGGTCGGTGCATCTCTGCTCTCCGTCGAGGGCGTCTACTTCAACGGTGCCAACGTGGAAAACGCTTCGTATCCCGTGGGGACGTGCGCCGAGCGCGTGGCCTTCGGCAAGGCGGTGACGGAGGGTCAGCGTAGGATCAAGGCCGTCGCCGTCGCCACCGATGTCTCTCCCCCGGCTAGCCCCTGCGGCATGTGCCGTCAATTGTGAGTAAACTTAACGAAGTCCACGTATTGGTAGTCTACACGACCCAATCAGGGCTCGCCTCTGAATAGAGTACCTACTCGCCTCATAAGTGCTGAAGGACTAATCCGTCCGTCGTCGCCACCCAACAGCATCAGGGAGTTTTGCGACTTGAACGTCCCTATTATTATGTTTGATAAGGATGATAACTATGTTGTTATGCGTCTCGAAGAAGTAAGTATATTCCATCTAACCGTAGACGAGTTTGCGACGACTGACCGAATATGCCTTTCAGTTACTACCCGTCTCTTTTGGACCCGAGGCTCTTCCCCCACCTAGGTCTTTGAGGAGGTGAAGTAATGGTGCTCGTTATATTGCATCTCCTACAGCGATATCTAAATACATAGGTAATCTCATCCGAAATAGTGGCATCACCTCCGAGATTTCCTGCATTGCATCGACTGATATGTCACCCCATTTGTAGACCAGGGCCACTACAATGAATAATACTAGGTAGTTGGTATACGTCACTCGACAGCTACCCAACAGTTTCGCGGCTTCCTTCATGGTTACTACCCGGTCGAATGTTTTGCGTACTATCGGTTTCCTGTGTACTTTTTATCCATTAAATCTGCCTAGTTCAATCTATTCCTCTTTCACCATTATGACCAATTGTTATCTTAATAGAAGATTGAAGTCCAGTTTCGGGCATACAGTCTCTAATCGCCATTACCGTTGAGACGCGGGGAATGCAGCAGGGGTTCGGTCTTCGACTGGAGAAGCTCGTAACCTAGATCCTTGGCGACTCCCCATCGACATGTATCCAGGTGTGATTTAGGGTAAGGCTGCCCATTCCAATGCCGGCAGCACAGACTAATAGAGTAAATCCTCCTGTCTATGCTACGTTCATGCAGAAGACGTAACTGCCGTCCCTAAAGTACTGCTTGCGAGACCCGTCAAACTTTGAAGAGGCTCCAATCATCGTCCGACCACATGTGATCAGAGCTATGATGGCAACTAGACTACCATCTAGCTTAGCATGGTCTATTTTCCTTTATGAAATCTAAGGCCTGCTTGTACCGTCATTGAGGAATCTCGTTCGAGTCTTCGGCAACGGCCGTTTGGATATTATCACGAGCCGTGCTTTGACATCGTCAAACTGGCACTTCGGGTCTTGGTACAGGGGCTAGGAGTTATGCGCACCAATCAGCTCAGCGCATCGATCAACCGGACGACGTTGGTGACCAGTTTCTCACCAACGGGCGACCGACCAGTCTCGGCAACCAGGCTCAACCCCAGAACCCCAAGAACAATTCGTGTCACAACCTAGATCATCCCCTCCTTCTTTCCCCAAAGTGAGCACTGTAGCTGCGGTCATTAGCTGGTATGGCGCAGGGTATCTCATCCTCTCTTCACGTCGTTAACCTAGATCCCCTGTCTTTCGGAGTTTCTGCACCTATGGCAGCTCGTCAAGACTTTGGATTGCACGATGGCGGCTTGGAAACGACCTCATGGGGAGCTACCTAGCCCGGATCCTAGTTCAACACGCAAGCGAGAGTATCATCGTAGCTATGGAGGTGGAGAATCTTTCCCAGAAGCTGGGCATGATCTCGACGTGATTGGTTTCCACCAACGCATGTAAACGTAATATTAGATATATGAGAGCTTGTCTCTGCTCAGAAAAAGCTGTCTTAGGTTACAGCCTGGGGCGAGCTTCTCCTCATTTTTCTGCTCTACTGTTCACCATTTCCCCTCCTCATTGGATACTCTTTGCTGCCCGTGAAGAGTCTAGGAGACTTGAATCACGTTCAAGATGTCGAGGCTTCCGAAGATCAGTAAGTTTGCCTTCCCTAGATCACTATGAATCAAGATGCTAACGCATTTCTAGCGAATACCTACTTCGTGGCGATTATCGCCACGGTAGGAGGTATGTTGTTTGGTTTCGATATCTCTTCTATTGCGGCGATCGTTATTACTCCCCAGTATATCGAATATTTCAACAATCCTTCGGGAGTTACCCAAGGCGCCATTGGGTCTGCTTTGGCTGCTGGATCTGTAGTGGGAAGTCTGATGGCCGGCCCAATTTCTGATAAGTTTGGTCGTCGTGACAGGTGGGTAAAAATTCCTTGATTGGCTCAAGGCAAACCTAATGAATTGGTAGTATCATGTTCGCATGTTTCTGGTGGCTCATTGGAACTGCAGTCCAAGTGTCCACAAATGGCGTTGGTTCCCTCATTGCTGGACGAGTCTTGAACGGTGTTTGTGTTGGTATCACCTCATCGCAGGTCCCAGTCTACCTTGCTGAGATTGCGAAACGTGTAAGTAGTAAACTCACCCTGAGCTGAGCTCCTGACGCGGTTCTGACATGTCTAGGAATCTCGAGGGCGTATCATCATCATTCAACAACTCGCCATTGAATGGGGTATCTTTATCATGTATTTTGCTAGTTACGGCTGTGGTTTCATTAAGGGCACTGCGTCTTTTCGAACAGCATGGGGCTTACAGTTTATCCCCGCCGTTCTTCTTATGATCGGTCTCCCCTTCCTACCTCGATCCCCTCGATGGTTGGCGAAAGTTGGCCGAGAAGAAGAAGCGATCCAGACCCTTGCCGATATTCAAGCTGGCGGCAACAAGGATGACGCATTAGTCATTGCTGAATGGGAAGAAATCTATACTGTTCTAGTAGCAGAGCGCGAAAGCGTTCGCGGCTGGAGGAAGTTCATCTCGAACGGCATGTGGAAGAGAACACTTGCTGGAATGAGTGTCCAAGCTTGGCAGGTCAGCTCGCCCTTCGTCACTTGACTTGGATGCATCACCATGGCTAACATTGTTGCAGCAATTGAGTGGCGCCAACGTTATTGTCTACTACCTTACTTACGTATTTCTAATCGCCGGCCTCCAAGGTAACATAAATCTGATCGCTTCTGGTATCCAATATGCCCTATTCATCGTGTAAGTTTGTGAGGCGTTGTTGAGTTTTGACTGGCAGGGCTGATTCGTCTAGCTTCACATCTGTTATGTTCTTCTTCATTGACCGCACCGGCCGCCGCACCCTTCTCATTGCCGGTGCCCTTGGCATGGCTATCTGCCATTTCGTCATCGGCGGCGTTATCGGTGCCTATTCTGAGCAGGTGCCAGGTGGGGTGCAAGGCAATGCCAACGTAACATTCAAGGTCTCGGGGCCGGCATCACACACCGTCATTGCCTTCAGCTACCTCCTGATTATCATATACGCCTTGACGCTGGCGCCTGTGGCTTGGATCTATGCCGCCGAAGTCTGGTCGCTCGGTACGCGTGCCACGGGCATGGCTCTAGCGGCTGTGGCCAACTGGCTGTTCAATTTCGCTCTCGGCCTGTTCACGCCACCGGCATTCCTGAACATTCAGTACAAGATCTTCATCATCTTCGGGGTCCTGTGTGTTGGCTCCGCCATCCAGACGTTCCTAACGTACCCGGAGACCTGCGGAAAGACAATCGAGGAAGTCGAGCAGCTCTTTGCCAAAGGTGCAGCTCCAGCCTGGAAGACTAAGAAGGGAGGTTCGCGGCTGGAGGCCGGTGTTCAGGCAGTCCTTGACCGCAAACGTGCTGGCGAAGTGGTGGTACATGCTGGGGTTCACAGAGAGTCTGAGAAGTTAGGCCCTGCAGAGGTAACGAAGGACGAGACTGTTTAAGTGTTCAAATGCTAGTCGAGGAAAGGACCGAGGTTTCGTTTCACGCATTAGCGGAATGTTGCCCACCAAACACACTTATACCCATAATCTGATACCAACCCTATCATCATATACCAGTGTGTTTGGTTGTAGTATAGACCGAGATAATCTATTCCTAAGGTATATTGTCTCTCTTTAAGAAATTGATGAATCACTGCGAAGTTCTAGATTAACCATATTTTTATAATATTTTCATCGTGCTCTACAACCTCCAGAGGAACTTACAGTCCTTAGGTACCTCCTATTGTACATACCTAGAAAGAGAGGTTATGTAGGCATTAAGTACCATACTTGGCCGCCTAAACCTGATATTGCTCTACTATCGGGCGCTAGCCTTTAGCGTGCTACGTACCGTACGCTACGTCCTACGCTACGCGTTGTCTGGAGGGGTTTTATTGGACAGGGCCTAGGCATTATTGTACTGTACTATTCGAGCATCTATCTAACTTGACCTAATCCGAACCACCAGGCGCGCTACAGTACATCGTACCGTACCTTGTCCTCATCTTTCTTCCCTCCTTGTTCACACAAAGTTTGGACATAGCTTTACATCTAACCTTAGACAAGCATCTGGCCTTGTTTCTGTGAGCAAATTCACCGCATACACGTTTGGGCTCTCGCCATTGTCCTTCTCTTCCCCTTGTACCTTCTCACTTGTCAGAGCGCAAGAAAAGCGCAAGAAACATGCGATACCTCTGAAACACACACAGCGCATTCAGCACACCCTGCTGTTGTGTATTGGCGCCTTCGAATCGAGTCGCCTAATCGAGTCGCCTAATCGAGTCGCCTAATCGAGTCGCAACCCGATCCGACCAGTCCTTAAGCCTTGAACCTTGAACGCCGAACCTTCCCCCTCGTTGCGACCTCGAAATCTCGAAGCTGCTGCCATCATGGACCAGGCGGAGATTCCGGCCCTCCTGTCGCGGCTCGCTAGCGATGAGGATGCTTCTCGAAAGATGGCAGTTTTCAAGCTGCAGTCTTCCATTAATGACCCCTCCTTTGCCGACGTCTTCATCTCCTCGGGGGGCTTGATTATACTGCGACGCCTTATTATGAATTCCGGCGGTAACACTCTCGCCTACTCGCTACAGAGTCTGAGCCGGTTGTTGGAGGTAGATATGGGATGGGAAATATTCGATAGCCCTACCTCAGGCGACCTTGTAGATCGTGTGGTTGAGCTCGTTGTCTCAAACCCTCTCGTCAATATTCTGCGCGGTGCCATGTCCATCCTCGTTGCGCTCGTCAGTCACTCGCCTCCGGAGTCCATCACAACGCCGGGCACCTTCGGGTTTCGCGCATTAAGACCGGCCATCGCCGTCTACCCCCAGTTTTTTGATCTCGTAGTCCAGAAACTGCAGTCTGCCGACCACGCTTTATGTGCAACGACCCTATCGCTCATCAACGCCCTCATAAGGGATGCCGTTTCGAACGAAGAGACCAATCGCGGCAACACCACTTCCAGCGGTACCGGCGAGGAGTGGCCCAAGTTCATCAAGAGATTGCAGGATCTAGGCTTGATCAAGGCTGTATATACCCATATGCAGAGTGCTGCCCTCCAAGACTTGGCCCACCCACTTTTAGAGTTCCAGTGCCTTACTAAAGTGCTGCTCAAGAAGTGGAGAAAGGTCAAGGTTGATCTCGAGAGGCCAGACCACCGACGTGCCTTGAAGAGCATCCATCTGGCAAGCGCGCCGAGCAAAGACCACTTAAGTGGAAACGGGGACGGGAAACCCGAGGAGGTGCAAGAAACCGGCAAGAAGGGAAGCCGAAAGCACCACCCAGAGAAATGGAGGAGGTTAGGTTTCGAGACGGAAAGTCCGGCCGGCGAATTCCAGAGTGCTGGATTCCTCGGCATGATGGATCTTACAGATTACGTGCGGAAAAACGAAGATGCTTTTCAGAAGCTACTCCTCGAGCAATCTACCCGGCCCTTACATGAGCGATTCCCTATTGCCCGTGCTAGTATGGCAGTCACTATAACTCTATATGAACACTTTGACTGTGGAAACGCAGATAACGAAGATGCCAAGGGACTATTTCAAATGGTGGACGCGGAGCAACAAGATAGGATGTTTCACCCTCTGCTTCTCCAATGGTCTCGACTCCATACCGCTGGTCTTCAAGCATTCGTTAGACTGTGGAAAAACACTGGTGCAGAGCAGAATGATTTCGATAAGGTTGTTGAACTTGTCCGGATCTTGGTAGACCAGGTTGTAGGCCAGGCCGGCCGACTTAAAGATGTCGTCGAAATCGAAGAAGAGCTCTTGGAATATGATCTGGCACGTCTTCGCGAACTACAAATGAACCTCTTGAGTCTATCCTTCGAAGACCAGTGGGGAGACTTGTTCTACACAGTGCGCCAAAGCCTGAAGCAAGAGGCCCTCACCTTTGTCAAAGAGCAACGAGTTCGATGTCTACTGCAAGGATCGTGGTTCTCTAAGCCTGCGCCACGCAAAGAGAGCAGGGGCGAAGACTTACAGAACCGTCGTGCTACCCACGGCACACTCTGGAGATATGCAAAATTGTCCCACAATAGGCGGTATTTACACTGGGCCGATTTCGGTCTCCGCACAGGTCAAGAGCCAGCACTCGATGCCCTGACCGAGAAGGTGGATTTGAGAACAATAAGCTCGGTCATGTCCAATGTTTCTGAACGAAAAAGTGATGCGTCGTCAACAGAACTGTCTACCTCTAAGCATTCGACGAAGATTACTATCTACGGTTTCCTTAATCCCGAAGAGGCTCGCAAAGGAGCGGAGGGAAAGGAAGAACCCGTACTTATTTTGTACCCACTCAGCGACAGCTTAGCGTCCGAGTGGCTTGATGGGCTGCTCATGTTGCTTGAGCAAGCGCCGATAACAGCAGAGACGAACAAGCTACTTGACCTCGTCGCAGACTATGGCGTGAAGATCAGACTGCTCAAGGTGCGCATGGAAGCCACTTATTCGCCTCCCCCAGCTGGTGCTGGCGCAATACCAAGCCGGGAAGGCTTAGATGACGACTACTACTATGATATCTGAAGCGGCAGCCCCCTGATCTGACAGTTTACTTTTGCATCACTTGTCTCACAAACAGGGCGTTGAGAGAGGGGAAAGACATAGGCGTTCTACTTGTACTGGATTGGAAGATTTGCGTTTGCCTCAAAGATATACCCCTAACTCAGTGTTAAGCACTGGTGTTTGTACTATAGTTGTCTGAGCAATTGATTTGTTTTGCTATGAGACGAGATAGGTGCCTGTCGAGTTAATACATCCCGAGTGGGAGAAGACAACGAAGAACACGGGATAGAAGCTTCTATCAGCTAATCAGAGGAAAGCGTACGTTAGTACAGTACATCAGCCCATGAATAGACGTTGTGACCTTGAAATCGCTACCCCAGTAGGAAGGCGCGCCATCACAGACGGGATTGGAGGCGTGGTATGAGACGCAGCCAGCTGAATGTGAGTTGCTCGAAGCAAGTCGATAAACAGGGAAGTATTGGCCAATGAGATGTCGTGAGCCGTGGAGCGGGCAAGGGGTGTTTCCGTGGCGACTCCGCCACCACCATCTGCACGACCTACCTATGCGTTCATCCAGCTAAGGCGCTCTTCCAATCCTGATACCCATGTCTTTCTGCCCATGTCGATGTGATGGGGTAGGTAGTGCAGCACAAAGTGCCCAACCACCCCAGAACAACAGGGTCACAGCCGCAGCATCTCCATATACAAATCCATCATAGATCTGGGTTTGCGCTGCTGCTGTGATAAAATGCCTGCTATTTGCGCTAGCTCTTTTACCCAGAAATTCCTTTGATTTCTCAGTCAAACATTTCTTTAGCAGTGGCTTCTTTGAGACGGCCTCAATAAAACTGGATTTAGTGAAGCAGCTATGTCGCCGTCCCCGCCGTCAACACCACCATCACCTCCGAATCCAAAGCATGGTGTGTTCCGAAACGAACGGTGGCTCTGTAAGCGCATTCTCTAGTTAAAATCAGAATTTATACATCAATTCCATCCATCCATCCATCCATCCATCAACAGAACTGATGCTCCACCTAGGCAATTGCGATCCACGACTTGATGCAGAAGTGAAGACAGTCAAGAATAGCTCAAAAAACCACGGCAAGAGATTCTACTCCTGCCCCAAATATGGTAAAGGTAACCATTGTGACATGTTCATCTTTACCGATGAAGCAAAGAAACGAGAGTGGGAGTCCCTCATGAGCAACGGCCGTAGTGAGAAGAGACAGACGACGCTTCTTGAGAGCATGACGCCGAGCAAAGGAAAGCGAAGATTGGAACCGCCGACGGCAGAAGTTGATGATCCACAGGCTATGGCCAACGGAGCATCAACCTCAAACTCAGCAACAGCTTCTACGTCCAATACAGCCCCACTACCAAGAAGCCGCAACAATCTGTCATCAATGGCCCAGCCCTCAACCTCGAAGGGCACTAACGGTGTTGCCTCTTCGCGACCTAAGGAATTCTACGACACAACATCCGATGAGGACGAAGATGAGGAAGAGATAAGCAATCACAAACCACGTATCACCAACAATAACAACTTAGAG
The DNA here is from genome assembly GCA_022495065.1 of Xylaria telfairii. Classification (NCBI taxonomy): domain Eukaryota; kingdom Fungi; phylum Ascomycota; class Sordariomycetes; order Xylariales; family Xylariaceae; genus Xylaria; species Xylaria telfairii. The sequence continues at coordinate 212,646 of MU383846.1, forward strand.
CCCAGCACGATAGCTGCAACACCTACTACCCAGCCGACCGTTTCCAAGAGGAAACGCCCGGTAGAAGAAGAAGACCTCCTTGACGACCTCTCTTCAGGCGGGGAGGAGGAGCTAGTCGCGGCGACAGAGCTGTCCAGTAAGAACGCAAGCGCGCTCGGCAAACATCGCAACACATTCATCACACCCAGCACGACGCGCACAGCCGACGTGATACAAAACGGGCTGCCCACGCCGTCATTAACGAAGAGCAAATCAGTGAAGAAGGTGCTGTTCAAGGAAGAGGTGGCGGGCGAGGGCAGCAGCAACGGCGCCACGACAAGCTCGAAGCGGCAGCGGCTGGAAGACGCACCGGCACCCACCTCCCACGCCTCCCGACTCTTCGGCACCGACGCGACCATCGAGCCCTCCCCGTCACCACCTCTGGTGAATACAAACCTCACAAACGAAATCATGGGTCTCCTCAAGGACGAGGACATCACCTCGTCAGTGCGCAGCGAGGTCCGCCGGACCCTGGAGAAATACGTGAACCAGGCTAAGGGATACGAGCGGGGACGAGACGCGTCCCGCAGGGCCGTCAAGGAGGCCGAGGACCGCGCCACGGCGATGAAGCAGAGAGTTGATGACCTCGAGCGCTCGAGGCAGGAGTTGAGGAACCAACTTATGGATCTATGGGGGAGGGTTTGATACTTTCTGATGCGATCACTGTTACTTGGGGCGGATTTGATTTAAGTCTTCGGGACGGGGAGCTTTCGGCCTCGGACGTCCGGCAGATAGCACATACACTCGGCTTCATAGGTTTAGTCTGGTATGGTTCTCGCGACGATCATGAGATGCGGGATTTGGTACAAACTAGTGTTGCGCTGAGAGCGATAGAGACGATGAGAGTGTGTAGTAATAGATACCCTTTACTCCTTTCATACCACGGCCTGCTTGTCTCATAAGGTCACCAATCACAACACCGAATATCCGGTGAGATGCGTGTATTTCGCTAAGCTTCCTACTTCCTATTATCAAAAAGAAATGACTTAATTATTCCATCGCTTTCGTGCCCGACAGGCTTCCCCGAGATGAGGCAGTGCACTTGCAGGGGAAAATATGTAGGGCTAGGATCGATCTAAGGAGACAAAGGATTGAGGGCCGCGTTTAAGAGTAAAAGCGGTAATAAGAAGCTTGGACGTTGCAGGGGAGTAGCTTCAGAGTAACTCGTGCTAGCTGAAGTAGCTCTGATACATGATTTCTGTCGTAGAGTTATTAATAGGGTCAATGATATTGGCCTACTCACTGTCCATGAAACTGTATGTTCTCGGCGGCAGCGGACAAATTAATCACTAACGAGCTACCGAATTTGCAGATTAGATTCAGGGCTACCTTCCTTCGTAAGCTGAAGACGAAAGTTGGGAGTCGTAATATCCCAGGGAGGCCCAACTCAAGCCTCGTAGGTACCTACTTACCCAGTTACATCATAAGTATCATAGGTGGCCTTGAGTCTTTACTTCCTGTGTGGCCTTTCGAAGATGAGTTTACGGTTATCACCAGACGAGGTTAAAGGGAAGATCAAACTAGCCTATGCCACCATCACCTATGTTTGACTGCCCATGACATACGCAACATCATCTAGGGCCATAGACTATCAACATTGATCTCCTTTTCACTATTTTGACTCCGCCGGAAATCCAACGTTCATCCTCAATATTATCGCTTACTTAGCACAAGTGCCGCGAACAGTCTTCCTAGTACTCTCACTATACTGTCAGCAACATCTCGCCATGAACCAAGTCAACTATCCAACACGGAGCTTTTAGTCAACCGCAAGCAAGGCAGAAAGCGCATACGCCTAAACCTCGAGATCTCATTCATTTGCCAAGGCATACTAGAGGCTTATTTCGAGGGCCCAAGCTGATGACGGGTCAAGATTTGATACACCATCGAACCTGTCCTATGGGTGATTCAAGTAGGAGCGATAAGAGCATGCCCAAGGGCAACAATGATCCCTTGCTAGAAGAGATCGCTGGCATTCAAGATATGAGAATAAGTAATATCAGCAAGCGGTCCGACACCAAGAAAGATGAAAGTAGTACCAGTGGATCTACAAGTACGTCAGAAAAAGCAACAGAAGAACAACCCAGAGATCGGCCGGTTCTTCCAACCTCAATCAACATAGAGCCGGATCACATAGAGGTGGGGTATAAAGCTAGTAGTGAGAACGAGAACGAGGAAAAAAAGCGGGCGGAGAAAGCTAGTCGGGCAAGACGAAAGAAAAAGGTGAAGAAGAAGGAACAACCACACGACTTTGACCCAAAAATGGCCGTTAATATCTCGAGCGAGAGCAGTCATAATAGTAAGAGCGAGACTGAGAGCGAGACCGAGAGCGAGAGCGAGAGTGGGAGCGAGAGCGAGAGCAGAGACAGGAGCGAGACTAAGAAAAGGAAAAGGAGCAGCAGCAGCGACTCCGCCTACATCCCAGGCTACTTATACTGCCGGGTCTACGCCAACCGCATCCACCGCCCAGGCGACACGATGTGACGGAATGAAATGCTTATTACAAGGCCTCCCTCTACTACGAGCCCTCGTCCTTCAAATTCGATTTGGAAAGACCATACGATTCGACTTGAGGGTTTCCTATAGACTCAGTCAACATGATATGCAGGGCATTCTGGTTTCTTTTGGTTTTGGATGAGTGAGCTGAGATATATCAGCGCCTGACGCTGTTTCTAGCCCGGCAGCGTATTATATAAGAACATACTTGGTTATAGACTATTAGCAACGCCCATGCGGCAATGAATAAATACAGAGCGGTTTTTCAGGATTACAGAAAAACAATACCCACGAGCAGCGAAGTATTCATATGGCCGTCATGTCTAGGGTGTACTCTATAACGGTACTTTCATCAATAAGTAACGCTTCATTTTGATACCATGGCCGGTCCATTATCGCAGGCTAGCAGATAGGGTCTCACCACAGCTTTCAGATCGTCAAGGTGCGGAACACTGTATTAATTGCCATATCTCTTCTTCTCTAACCATATGAGGAGATAGGCCCGTTTGGCGCCAACAGCTCTGATGTTTCTAGCCTTGTACACTCGCGGCACATTGCGGACTGGATGCTGTCTTGCTACCTGTGGCCAAGTCAGCCAATGATATTGGTATCAGTCATGGTCTATAGATGTTTAGATAGCTATTGACTACTGTGGATTGATACACCAATTCGAGGGGTTCATGCCAGAGAAGTTATATATCAACCGGCCCGTGAAATTGCGTGTTGAACGGTGAAAGCCACGTTACTTACTATGAAAAACACATTGTAAACATTGCTGTTCAAGCCTATAGGCAAGTAAATGGAGCCTGCCTACTTCTCTAGCGCCTGGTATTGCTCTAGCTGTGGGGTCACCTTCCCGCACTTGCATAAACAAGCTCGCAGCTATCCAAGAATGCGTGTGAATGCTTCCAGTGATGACCCCAGGTTAGGAAAGACGCCTGCTATAGCTACAAAGTACAATACCTTGAGTAGGTAATCATGAGCCAATCCATCACCATCCTAAAATGCGCTTAACATTCTGAATTGATGCAAACCGGAGGGAGTTTTCTTATTCCGTACTGATATCCATGTGGTAAAAACCCCCAGGGGGAGGGAGAGGAGTAGGCGTAGAACAATTACAAGATAACACAAACAAACAAACAATCCTCTGAAGACTCCAGCATAATAGTAACCTCGTAACTAAGCCTCCCATAAACACCAAAAGTCCACTGAACCAACCCCAACCCCCTTCGAGACCTAGATGAGAGAGAGAGGCAGCGCATCAATCTCAGCATAGGCAACACAGCTGCGTTTTCCCCGGGAGATCTGCTTAGAAACCCTCAATGACGTCGGTAACCAGGTGTGCACCGTCGCCCCAGACGCCCAGCACAGCCATCATGAAACCGAGGCCGGCCACGGCAGTCTGGACTAGCTGGTTTTGAACGAAGAACTCGACCTCGCTGCGGACCTCCTCGCCATTGATCTCGTCGTCCAAGAGCTCCTCGCCGCTAGCGCTGCCGGAGCCTTCTTCGGTGTGCGAGTCCTCGAGGACGTCGTAGCTGGCTACCATGCGTCGCGCGGCGGCCTTCTCTCTGCGGGCATGGGCTTGGGTGGCGCGTCGTTGGGCGGCGGCAGAGGAGGAGGAGGAGCTCGATGATGGTGGGCCGAAGATGGAGGGAGTGACGTAATCGGTCAGGCGGGTGCCGACGCAGAAGATGGAGGTGTATAGTAGGTAGGGATGTCTGTAGCCCCTGGGCGAGAGGATGAATGCCAGGAGGAACGCCGAGCTCGAGACGCTTGATAGTGTGATTAGGTGGGTGCTCGCTGTCGATGCCAACGATCGGAAGGCTTTGGCTGCTGTGGAGGCGGAGGAGAGCTCGAGGAGAGAGGGGATCATGAAAGTAGAGAGTGTGTAAGAAGTTCCCTAATCTAGCCGTTAGATGCTGCTAATTCAATGGCTTACTTAAAGTGGTGATAGGGTAGCGTTGAATGCTGGGGAAAGATGGCTTATCCCTAGGCATGAAGCTCGAGCGCGGGGTTTCCTGAATCTGACGAGGGGCAGGCATATCGTCATGGAGAAGTGAGAGACTTACAGTCAGGAGACCGAGAGAGACGGTCCCGACGAACTTGAGGACGGACACCTTCGCAGATGCCATGGCGCCCAGCAAGCTAGCAGGACAAATGTATAATGTTCCGAATTGTTAATGTCGAGGTAACTTGATGCACAGAGCCGGGAGTTATATGAGGAGGGTTGTGCCGATGGTGGTGTGCTCAGGTTAGGTACGAATGTACAGTACATGTTAGGTATGATGACACCAGTGTTGGCGTTGATTAGGTACCTACCGAAGGTATCCGCCACAGATAGATAGTGGGCTGATGTGGTACCTACAGCACCTATCTACTGATATGTACAACCGTACAGCATGCCCGATTTAGCGACCGATGTGGGGCTTCGATAACCCAGCGGGACCGCCGCAGAAAAGAGTCTAGCGTGGTAATAGCACTTGCGGGGTGCATTATTGGTCCATGCCTCGGGCAGGGCCTGCTTCGGGTCCACATCTACCTAGGTCTGGGTGGACCCTGTACCCGAGCTTCAATGGAGCACCTGGGAGAGTGGGTCGGCCGAGGTTTGAAAGGGTGGTGTAGGTACTGTTATGGTCTGTATTAGGAGTCTGGATAAGTGGGTTGTAAAAGGAATGGAGAGATCTACTTCGCAGGTGCTGTGCGGAGTAGCCTAAATACACTGTCCGTCGTACCTGCCTACAGTACAGCATAAAGTAATCAATCGCATTCGCTTGTAAACGACTTACTGGGTAAAGCTCTCATTGAACTTCTCACCAAGTCCGGGGGGATTCGAAAGCCGTCCTGCCAACTCCTATCTTATATATCTTTCCTTTGGTCAGCCTTCTCTGCTTCGGTTCCAATCTTGTGTGTTTCTTTGCATTACTCAGACTAAGTCTACCTCTGCTGTAAAACAGAAACCTAGGACAGTGCTCCGTACACCACCACCTGTCTTTGCTTGAGTCGTACACAGCGGGTCCGCATTAGCCAAGTCGACAACATGCCGATTCCCAGATCTGATTATCTAAGTTCCGTCTGGAAAGATGGCATTTTCGGTTAGTCAATGGCCTCGTACTGAGACGGAGCTATTTTATCGCTAACACCTGGCAACGAATAGATGGTCGAGTTGTGTTTGTAACTGGAGGTGCTGGCACCATCTGCAGTGCCCAAACAAGGGCTATGGTTTACCTTGGCGCCAACGCCTGTATTATTGGTCGCAACGTAGCGAAGACCGAATCTATCGCCGCTGATATTGCCACGGCACGGGAAGGCGCCAAAGTTCTAGGAATAGGCGGCTGTGACGTTCGAGATGTATGTACACGCATTCATCTCATTCTTCGATAAGAGAAATTACTAATAATAGATTCTTCTAGCCCGAGAGCCTGAAGAAGGCCGCTGAGCGATGTGTTAAAGAGTTGGGTGCGATTGACTTCGTCATGTACGTATCCAGTTTTTCTGCCTTGTGGTTTTCTTAGAGTTTGGCAAAGGTAAACTAATTTCCTCTTAGTGCTGGCGCGGCAGGCAATTTTGTTGCCCCTATCACCGGTCTCAGCTCCAACGGCTTCAAGACAGTCATGGACATCGACGTCCTTGGCACATACAACACAGTCAAGGCGACGATACCATACCTAATTGAGTCTGCGAAACGAAACCCTAACCCGAGCACCAACGGTCTCACCGGCGGTCGCATCATCTATGTCTCAGCGACGTTCCACTACGCCGGAATGCCCATGCAGGCCCACGTTGCGGCTGCCAAAGCCTCCGTTGATTCAATCAGTACCTCTGTGGCCCTCGAATTCGGCCCCTTTGGAGTTACCTCCAACGTGATTGCCCCTGGTGGCATCGAAGGAACCGAGGGCATGGAGCGTCTTGCCAGCAATAAGTACGACGCCGCTGAGTTCGCCAGGCTTATTCCGTTGGGCCGAGTGGGCACGATCAGGGATATTGCGGATGCTACCGTATACCTTTTTAGCGACGCGGGCAACTACGTCAATGGCGACGTTCTCGTCGTGGACGGAGCCGACTGGAGGAATAAGGGGATGGGTGTAGGGCGAGACCCTGACATGAAATACCCCGACTTCTTACTCAAAGGCCAATTTTCCAAGTTTGTGAAAACCGGCCGAAAGGATGCGCCTAAGCTATGAGGAAGCTTCTATGCCATATTTTACTTATATATCAGCCAAAAAAACTCATATAATCGAAGAGCTGAGACTAAGACTTGTTTGTACGTATTGAAAATGATTATTTAATTTTAGAAATTTCAATGCATGACGAGTTCAGTCTGCCATGTCATGAGTTACCACTTTACCTGAATGTCTTACGCATATTGACACACGTGCGAGGTTCTTTTTGGTACAAGGTATACAGTAAAAAAGCCAGCGTTATAATATAGGTAAAAGGTATCCAGGTATATGTATAAAGTATACCCATGCTATTGCAGTCACATAGCACTCCACTGCTCCCTCTGCGTCCCGTAATCCCGGACATCCGTATTCGAGGGGACAAAAAACGCGGCTGGCGCAGACGTGTCTCCGCTATACTGCTGCGGTTGATGGTAGTACTCCTGGTGTATAGGGGGCGCCGAGAACACCGGCAAGTCAATATCGGCCGAAGCCATCAGCGGGGGAGCCGACGTCTGCGGCGCACTATAGTTCGCCGAAGGCTTCGTCGCTGGCGGCGGCGGAGACGGCGCATAATAGACATCCATGGGCGGCGCTGTAGGTGGGGGAAAGGCTCCGTCTAGTACTTCGTATCTCGTGTCATCTTTCCCCGGCCTTAGCCTTCGCGGCCACGGAAATCCCCATTTGTGCAGGCCAAACCAGACCGCGAAGATAAGGAGTGTGCTCGGCCCCGTAAATACCCAGTACCACCAGAAGTCTGGCTGGATCACGTCTGGTTGACCCCATTTCAGCGATGGAACAGCCCATAACGCCGCGAAGTAGGTCCCTGGGAGGAAGAGCATTGTCTGTGTAGTGTGTGTCAGCCTAAATAGCTCAACAGAGGTACTTGAGGGCGGACTCAGGGGTAAGTCAAAGACCACATACCATGATGGCTATCGACTTCATCGACGCGCTATCCTTTTTCGCCGCCTCAGCCAGCTCCTTGCTCGCTTTCGCCAAGCTGATATTGATCCTCGCGTCCTCGTGCGTCATGAGCGCATACACGACCGTGTTCTGGCTCCTAACCCTTTCTTGGAGGTAATACACGTAGGCGCTCGAGTCGTTCAGACTCCTCTGCAGGGACGGTATGGTCGAGTTAAACTCCTCGAACTCCTGCAGGCACTTCTTCATATACGGTTCTACCGCATACTCCGGGAGTTTCGATGCCCTCGTGGCAATGTGCGACGAGATGGCTGTCCCGATCGTGACGTGCCGCAGCTGGTTCGCCAAGTCCACCTGGACGTGCCCGATGTCCTTCGACGCTTGCGTAAGTCTATCGATTGGTATCTCGCTGCTGGCCTTCTTCCGCCCGTACGGCCCGTAGCCTGTCAGCTCCTCGAGTTGTCGTATACTCGTGAGCAAGTAGTACGTGCTGGCGTCCATCCAATTACTCAGATGGACTAGCGAGACCCAGGCTAGCAGAAATGGCGAATACAACCTATTCACCTCGAGTTGGATAAGCCGTCGGAGCGAACCGAGGTCGTCTGTGCTGATGAAGTCCCTAGAGAGCAGGATCGCTCTCGTCTTCCGCGTCGTCCTGTCGAATGACCACATTAGAATATACAGCGCCGTGCCTATGTAATACGAACACCGTATGCCTTCCCAGTCGTAATGCAGACCATACCGATTCGTCTTGACGAGCTGGAGGAACCGGGAGTCTATCCCGAAGTGGCGGAAGATTTTCATGAACGTATCTTTCGTGACCAAGATGTTCTCGTCTCGGTCGCGGCCCATCGATACCAGCGTCAAGCTTGCCTCCACATCGCCGTTAGATAACAACCGATCTTCGAGTCCTCCGATCTTTCCTAGCAACTCTGCTTCGCTCGCCGTTAACTGTTTGAAGTCCGATGATCGTGCAGAGGAGAATGCTCGCGCGTGAACATAGGTGACCCAACTCGGACCTTGTTGTCCATATTGTGACTGTGATCTAAACCGTTCATCTGGTATATCGGCCAGTTTCCGGAGACTCTGCATATTCTCTCTCTATCTCACTTTCCTATTTCCACAAATCGATCTTGCCTCTAGTGGTTGTTTGGAAATAGTGCTTCGGGTTGTATTATAACGACTTTATTTTTCTATTTCCCTACTCAGCCAAAAGCACTCAAATCCGATGTATTCAACTTGACATTTATTCAAGAGCCAGAAGGCGCGACTAGTCTATGTAAATCTATTTTACAAAGGTTCTAATCCCTCAAGAGTTCCTCAAGAGATCTGAGTGTGGCGAGGCATTGAAGCTAAAACCCAGCCGTAGCTGAACTACTAGATAATCCGCCACCCTCCTTTGCAAGTCGTTCCAGACCATCGGACCCGGATTATAGGGCTGAGATATAGTCTGACCGCCTCCTTATTGTTCTAGCCAGCCTCAGAGCAGATCTCGCCATACTAGATGTGGGGGTGTTAAGCGGACAGATGATAGAGGATAGTTTCGAGTCCTGTTAGCGTCGATTGTTCATTGGTTTTCCTTTTTTTCTACCACGACGCACTTCGAGACTTGCATCAACTAACCAAATTGGTTGCAGGCCACATGACCTATAGTCCCTAGTAGCGTTTCTCACTGTAACGCGAAGGATCTTATCTCCAAACCTCTTAGACCATCGAAAAAGCACCCGTCCTTCTAAACCCGTGCACTGACTGTACCCTTCAAATAATATAGATACAAAATTTATACCATAATCATAGCATCACTGTCCTTTGCTATATATAGTTATATAATTGTGAATGCTATTAGTGCCTTGAGTTTTGGACGGCAGGGATGCTGATAAGTAGTGTTGGGGGGATGTTTGGGGGGTTGTAAAGTGTCTTGCTAAATAGTCTAATTTTGGTCATTGTGAGAATGAAGCATATCAAGGGCCATCAAGAACTCTCTAACTGATCTACTTCAGCATTTACGCCCTAGAGCCAAACAATACATACGAGGATCAATATTTACACACAAGGCCCTTCAGTAGATACATCAGATTTGTGGATTAATATATATGTATATGCTGTAGACGCTAAGATGATGCGCTACTCACTTTTGCTTTGTCCATGACTTCCAAATCCGCCCGCAAGATACGCCTGAGCGCTTCCAACATTCAATAATTAAACCACCAAGTAAATGCCACAGTTATCTCGACAACCAACTAAGCTAGCATCCCGGAGGAGGTAAGCAAGGAGGACTTGGTTACCTCAACGTAGGTACTAGACCTTTTGGAGGGCGGTTCGAGACAACACTCCCGGACACGATGACACATATATAACGCCATGCAAATATACACAGAGAAACCCTTCTCAAACGCCGATTTCCATAGGACGTCCTAAAGGCGCAGCACATGCGAGCTCTTTTCTACCGCCTACCGTTGACCTTGCCCTTCTCCTTCCCCTTAGGTTTCCCGGGTTTTGCGGCTGTGGCCTCGGATGCAGAATAGAAAGTGTTGTCGTCGTCTCCAAACAGCTGCTGATCGCCTTTCCCTCCCATCTGCACAAATTCTTCCGGTCCTCGTTGATCGTCAGGTCGAGCTTCCGCTGGTCCAGCCTTGGCTTTTGCGGTTGGGTTCTTCTCATAAATCTTGAGTGGCTGTTTTGAGTTCGGACCCAGAGGTATTTTACGCGTCACGTGGACTGAGTTGATGGAGCTCAGTAGTGTTCGTTCACGAACGACTCCCCGGCGATTCATGTCAAGGCCACCAATACCATCCACGAGACCATTGGTGCTGTCAGCCACCCCCGGCATCTTTTGAGATAACCACGGATGTTGCAAACATTCATCGACAGTAAATCGCTTGTCGGGATCAACCACCAACATATGGTCAATCAAATCAACTATGTACATTAGCGTCTTTTGTCCACAGCTCGCGAAGACTATAAACTTACGTGCCGGGTCTCCGACTGAGTCCCAGTATGGAGACGGGTAGTCGAATCGTCCACTCTTGATTTGTTGCGATAATGTGTAGGGGAATTCGCGACTGTATAGCTCATCTGAGAAAGGTGGGAAGCCACATAGGCAAATATATAGGACAACTCCGAGGGACCAGATATCGACGGCTTTAGTGTATTTCCTGTGGCGCCCTTCCGCTAAGATTTCGGGCGCAACATAGCTCGGTGTGCCACACAGTGTAGTAGTAAATGATTCTTCACCAATGATCTTAGCAAGACCGAAGTCTGCAAGTTTGACATGGACATCTTTGTCTACGAGAAGTATATTCTCGGGTTTGATGTCGCGGTGAACAATGTTCCGGTCATGCTTGGAAGCGTTAGTATAACGTGGATGGTAGAAGGAAGTGGTTGAGTGAAGGAAACGTACCAGATATTTGATGCCCTGAAATAATTGAGAAAACAACTTCCTTGTCTCGTCTTCAGAAAGCTTCTGCTTCGTTACGATATGGTTGAATAGTTCACCTTCGGGTGCCAGCTCCAACACGAGATATACGGCATTCTTCTCGTTGAACGTATCTTTGAGACACAGGACATTCGGGTGGCTGACACCCATCAAAACTGCTATTTCCTGTTGCAGCCCGTCCATCTTGGACCGCTCTTCCATGCCAGGGTGCTTGGTGAATACTTTGACGGCATAACGTTGGCCCGTGGACTTCTCGACACATAGAAAAACCTCGGCAAAATGACCCTTGCCTAAGCGCTCAAGGAGAGTGTACTGCTGCAAGAAGCCACTTGAAGTGCGACTACGAGGATATCGGAAGATGAAACGAGCCTTGTCCATGACAGCGATCTCATCCTGTTCCTGTAACTCGCGCCGTTGGTTGCGACCAACTATAGCCTCGTTGACGAATGTACCGTTGCTTGACAGGTCTTCCACGATGGCGACAGTGTCATCACCTTTGTTTTCGGTGAAGAGAAGACAGTGGCGGTTTGAAACCACGGCGTCGTCTATGATGACATCTGCGGACTCGATCAGATGGCTATTGCCCTGGGATGGCGGTGGCCGCCTTAGCAGCAGTATTAGGTGAACTTACCACACTCTGGGTGACGTCCTATTAGATATCCACCGGACGGCACACCTCCCTTTGTTTTTGTTTTCTCGTACGACTCCTCCTTCTCTAGTGCACTTTTCTTGTGCTCCTTCGGCTCTACGGTGCCAGCAACGTCTTTGGAATTCGGACACGTGCTGCGCTTCTTTAGCACAACACATCTGCCACCATGTCGCGTGTTGAGGGGGAAGAGATAGCCCCAGACGCCCTCCTTCACCTCGTCTTCCACCTCGTCGGATAAGGCACCGTTGGCGTCGACATACTGCGAGGTCGGGAAGGCCTGGGTGTCTTGGGGCGGCGAGGAGAAGCGCTGGGCTTGCGAATAGGGCTCTTCAGGGGTGCGATGGGTGACCTGGCTGGGGCGACCCTCGGGCGGTTCGGCGGTGGGCTCCTTGTAGAGTTCGTTGCTGTCGGACAGGTGGGTGACGGGCGAGGGGAGCTGGTTCTTGATGACTGGTGTCTTCAGCTTGTCGGCGCCGGTGTCGGGCTTCTGGGACAGGCGCTCCGACCGTCGAGGCTTCTTGGCGAGGTCGCTGTCTTGGTGGTTGGGGGACTCCTGATAATGGGCATTGTTAACGAGAGTGGATGGCGACAACGACGGACGGACGGGTTTGGGTGACCAACTCTCGCACGCTTCAATTGGCTCTTCTCGCGCGGAGCCATGGCTGCGTCTATGACGAATGGCAGCCTGTCTATACTACGTAGCAGTATACGGCACAGCAGATGGGAACCAGGTCCTCACTATTCAGAGCCGCTATCAGGTATACGGTACCGTAATGCGTAAGCTGGGCAGGAAGCGAGCCCCCGGAAAGCGGGATGCAAAAATACCTTGGACAGTCGAGTCGGGCTATGAGAAAAGACGAAAAGCGTAACGATGAATCCAAGGGTAGCAGCAGCAGCAGCCTGGATAGGGTAGTTCGTTAGTATTTACTAAGTTCAGTTCAGTTCAGTCCAGACCGGGCGTGTTGGTCTTATGCGGATGGGTGCAAAGAAAGTCGCTAAAAAAACGGGGATGCGAGAGCTGCCTCCACGAGTGGAGCGTCTTGGCAGATATCATGCCGGGGATTCGGTATAGCCTGTCCTGTAGCGCCTGTGGGCGGTCTGTTGCCTACAGTGCATCTTGCCCTTGAGAGGTTGCCTCTCAGTCCCGCATCTGCAGCAGTACTGGGACCTGTACTGGGTACGCGAGCATGCAGCCCTATTAGTATGGAGGCGCGTGGCCGGGCCAGGTAGTCTGTACCGAACTCACTGAGCGAAAGTGGATAGGTCGACTCATTGGATGGAGTCGTCGAGTCCCACCGGGGACCTGGGTGCAGCAGTACAGTACAGTATGCCCATGATGATGCTCTCGAAGGATCACCAGATCTGCTCACCAGTTCGCGAACTACCATCATAAGCCACATCACGCTTAAGGCGCAGCTGGTGGAGTGCCCCGGTGGGCAAGGCGGTGCACACATGCCTCAATTTGCTGTGCAGTACTTCTCTAACTTAACCTTTCGTCCTTTAATGCATTATATACCGAAATCACCCAAAAAAGGATTCCAATAGCCGTGATCCTTTCAGATGGGAATCTCTAGCGACATCATACATTATGATGCACTATTTTAGGATCAATTTACTGTTATGCGCAGATGCGAATGCTTCACTTCTCTTCCAGCCTGCTGATTTCCCTGTTGCACGTCAATGAATTCCATATAAAATGTCTCATGTGCTCATTCGACATGCCATTTTCAATAAATGCAACGAGTCCTTTTCAAACCCTTCCTCTGGGTCGACCAAGTCCCTCTGTTCTCGTATTACTTTGAGTCATTACAGCTTGTGTCTCAAGGTTAATACGGGTGTAATGACATGAACACTCCCGCTCTCCAGAAATGGTCACGGGACGTGGTTATTGTCACCTGCAATTCCCTCTCATTCCGTAAAGCCGAGCTGGTCATTATTGACTCTCAATTTTATATAGATAGATCACTTCGCCCGTAACATTTTAGTATCTTGTGGCCTCCATGTCGATCACAGTTACTTGATCCCCCGTCTACGAATAGAATGACTAAGAAGCGCAGTCATGAGATTCCCTTGTTCAGCACTGAAGGATAATCCGGAGCTAATACATATACGTGAATGATGATACCTTTTTATCATATTCTTGGCGTGAGTTAGCCACAGTATGAACACTCTATCGTATGGCTGTTGTCGCGGTGGCTGAAAGGTGTCTAAGGCAGTATGGGAGTTCATCATCTTCTTTGATATAGGCTCCAGACAAAGGATCTGAGTTATCCAGGCCCAATAAATTCGGCTTGAAAGGAAATCCTCAATACGTCATAGAGCCTAGTTGTCCTTTGTCAATGCTCTAGAGGGGCTAACGACCTCGAGGGCTTTTACTCAGAAGACAGCATCCTACATGCAAGCCAACAACCGGTTTTAAAACGATGAACCCCATTATGTTGACAGATTTGCTTGCAGTAGAACATGTCAGAGTATTTCGACAGGCCTATACAAACGTTGAGGGACGACGCGTTGGGGGGAAGTAGGCGTCATTACTATCCACCTCCTCAAGATGTCAACCAGTATGCATCTCGAGCGTTACCACTACCACCAACACGGCCTCAGTCATATTCTTCGTCAATATACGACCCTGAGGAAGCCCATTCACTCCAACACACTCCACAGCACCTATCGTTTACCAGCGGGTTGAACAATAGTCGCAAGCGCTCTACCTTTGGCGGCGGGATAGATGATGACACGTCGGCAATGGTGGAGCTACCAGAGATAGTGATACCAGGTTCGGAATCGTATGAGTATCCTCCCCTCGTCTCTCCTCGACCACAGCGTCCAGATTCCAAGCTCTTATCCATGTGGGCGAATGGGGATGACCTAGTTAGCCCAATTGCAACGCCCGTAGAAGCGAGCTGGGTAAACCATATGGTATCGCCGCTCTCTGTGAACTCTGAGAGATGGTCCTCTTCCAGGGCAGAGCGAGCTCCCATAGAGTACGAATCGTGGTTTGATGATACCTCATCCGACGAGGAGGACGCGCCGGATTCCTCGGCATGGGCACAAAATGAAAATCGATTCCCAGACGATGTCTTTCCTGGGGCCTTGCGTACCCAGTTACCAAGGACGAATCTTCGATATAGCGATCCCTGTAGCCCCGTCAGTCTTGGTTTAGATTGGGATTTTGGCGAGCCTGGACCGGATGTGGGAGGTCTCTACAACGCACCCGGGCGCCAGACAGCCCAACCACAAATGTATGCACCGTCAACACACAGCGGTGACGAACAAAGCCGCAATCGAGACAGCGACGTATCTATAGGAGAACCTAAGATTGCCTTTGCCGTGTACAAAATTGACACGTTTTCATCGAATAGACACAGAGCCAGCCAGATAAGGATACCCCCTCCGCTCCAACTCCGGGGGCGGTCGGCGGCCCATCAGGATTATGTCAAGACGCCCTTCCCTCTACGTACGAGCTCTGTATCATCGCAGAGAAGCATATTTAAACCCGACGGGTCAAGTACTAAACAAGAAAAGCGGCGATCGGGGCTTGGTGGCTTTAGTTCACTACGGCGCCCCTCAGCCCAGGGCATCCGCAAGCCTCCGGGGTTTACGGAAATCCTCAGCCAGATAGATTACGAAGGTACCGCCGCGCCAGTCCCGAGGGTTAAGAATATCCTGTCCAAAATGGGAATCGCCAGAGCCGATTCTAAGAAAGAGAAAAGGAGAGAGGAAGCCAGTCGTCAGATACATCTTAACACAGAGTGAAGCGTGGTTTGGGAGTGTTATTATTGAGTTGAAACGCGCTGTAGTTTTTCAGGTTGTATCTCATGTTGGTATAGATGTGCTCACAATAGCACCTACATACCTAAGTAGTAACATAGGTGTGTAGCATAAGATATCTTCGCGTTAGATCCCTTACGTCCTATAATTATCAGGTTGTTATCATCAGGGAGCTCACAAAGGTAGGAAGTCCGGTACCGAAACGTCCAATTAGCATGGAGAGAATCTTCCAGACCTTGCAGCTAGCACACTTCCCCTCCCCATCTTTGGTGGGTGAGAGTACTGATGTAGGCCCAGTACTGCGTATCCTAAGTAGTTTAGAGTAGCATGCGGACGCAGCTTTGCCTTGCCAAGGCAGCCTGCTTCTCTTTACCGATGAGCAAAGCAAGTCCTATGAACTACGGGAGATAATTAATAGTGGCTTTTTGCAATCTCATCACCTGGCTCCGCCCATTTTTCCAAGTTCTTATGATGATTCAATTCTCTTCTATCAAGTCTGTCTCGTAATACCCCCAAGTTCATCGCCGGGCCTCCATTCATCTGATTTATACTGCTTACTATTCATATCATTCCGGGAACGCATATCATTCTACCTAGGAAACCGGCTTGATCACAGATTTCTGCTCTACTGCTGGTGACTCTCTAGAATGCTAGCAGGCTACTAGGTATGTGTTTCCGCGGTTGGGCACACTGTATAGCCTAGAAGCCGATCTCCTGCAAAGCTTTACCATCACATCTAAGCCTCTCGTCAGATATATTACCCTAATTCCATACCTACAATTGTCTCGCTGTTCAAATCCATCTATCTGTGCATATAAGAGCTACAAGAGTTCGAATTTGTTCTGCCCAAAAGCGAGCTCCTCAAGAGCAACTCGAGTGGGAGAATAGTTCTGCACAGAACAACGCTATAATTAAAACTATCAAAAACGAACACAACACCTGCCATAATGGGAAGTCAGGTTATCCAAGGTCAGTGGAGCTTGAACGAGTCCTCAACTTCAATCTACGGCATGGCTCGAGGCATTCTCCAAGCAGCAACGAGTGATAATGTCCAGCCCTTGGCCATTTTGGCCTGCGAGCAATTCGGAAACACCTTAGCAATCAGCCGAGAAACTCGCCGCAAGATCGAACACACGGTTTTACCAACCCCAGAGCCGGTTTCCATACGATTCCTAAAAGCTAAGGTCGGTTTCTTAAAACACGACTGTGCTGTCCAGCTCGGTAGCAATCAAGCCGGTTTGCGTTTCCTTGCCCTAGCTGCTGCACTTATCTCAAGTCTACGTCCGATAGATTGCGCGGAAGCCTTGATGCCAATGCTGGAAGCTACAACTACGAACGAACGATACTTACCTACGACAAGGCATCTGATGGACCTAATGTCTAGTCTCGAAGGTAGATGCCGGTTAGCAGGGTTTGCGGATGTTGTTTTCGGCTACCATTCCATCATTAAGGGAGTCGCACGCGCACAAGGGTTGCCAGTCTGTGAGGACCATTTGCGAGTCCCTGATCCCACAGGCATAGCAACACTCATCGATGTTTTCCGTCAGATGCAGCGGATAGGAGAAGATGAGATTGAATCTATCGCAGTGGAGGCTTGCGCATCGGCTGCTTGGATCGCCGCTTTCTCGAAATGGTCCTTAGAGACACCACCGTCCATTTATCTCGCCGACGGCACGCCTGTCACACCCCAACCCGGTTCCAGGGTGGTTTTAACTGTTTTTGGAGACGAAAATCTTGGACCAGATGATAAAACCAGAGTATCGAGATGCGATGCGGTAAAAGTGATTAAGAGGTTCAAAATCAAGTCCTTACAGGATCTAGTCACCAAAAGCACATGCTTCGACAACGCCCCTACGTACCGCATTAAGTTTGAAACATTTAGTGCTCAAATTCAAGAAATGCTGGGGCGGAATGAATGGGAGAGAAAGGCCATCATCGCGGCCGTTCCGCTTGCGATTCGTCTAGTGCTTGAGCATATCCAATCCATAGAGAAGCCAAAACCAAGCTCGAAGAAACATAAAAACCTAAATTGCCCAGGAGACTGTCCGTCTATTCAGCCATTGACAACAATGAAGCCCAGCCCTTTCCCAGAGATCGAAAAGATATACAGGACCATGTCGCTAGTACTTGGTTTGCCACCAGACTTCCCTTCAGAAATACTAGCTTCTGCCAAGTCTTTCCGAGACTTGCCAGAAGTTGAAAGCTACTTCGATTATACTTCTAAGTCAAATAACTTGATTTTACCATCGATAGGAGGTACGATCCGCTACCCTGAATTCGATAGGCGGAAATTGCCACGGTGGTGGAATAAGGGCAACGGTGCCCAGTCTGGGTATCGTGGTTGGCTCCTACAAGCTTCTAAGCTTGGTAGTTTTCTAGGGAGCGATCAAATAAACTTCCTAGGTAGGATGCGGCACACTAACTCGGGCAACACACCACCAACGTCTGCGAGGATGAATGAGTTCATTAACGCATTGGGCTTCGCTTGTCATATAATCCTTCTCCTGTCTCTCTTGGATAATCTCATTGATGTGCTCTTTGCTCCACCTCAACACTACGTGGACAACACAGGCTACTTAGGCAAACCCAGATTTTTTCGGGGGACTTTGGATATTCTTACCGGAAAATACACTAAGAATATCAATGCCTCCACGGTTTTCAACAATGTTTGTGCGGTACTTCTACTGCAGGGGATTGGCGTTGTTTCTTCTAATATAGTGCAGTCTGGTGGAAGCGATTGCTTCTGGTTTTCTGCCCTAGACGCCCCATTGCTCTCAGTTCGCGGATATCTCTCTATAACTTCCTGCCGAGGACGCATCATCTACCGGCGCGAGTTATATGCCTATGTTGACAGCAGTCTTCATAGGCCATATTTTAACGAGCCCCGCATCGAACAGTATACGCTGCAGTCAGTATCTCATCAACCGTTTTCCAACTTCCGAGCCCGGTGGCAAATAGCTGTTTCCCAAGCCAAGTTGCATGCTGGCTTATCGGTCATTGACGAAGAAGAGAACGATATATACCATGCGTATTCGTCACTCGATGCTCTAAATATGCTGGCTTATACGCTAGTCGTGAATTGCGAACATCAACTCGAGAGCAGCCTCGATCAATCTGAGGTGAAACAGAAACTGAGGTCTGTAAAAGGGGAATTCATGAAAACTATATCTAATTTGAGACAAAATTCATCAGACATTATTGGAATATATCCAATGGGTGGGAATAAGGGGCTTCAGATGTATTGCTTAGGCTGCATTGGGGGACTCGAAGTGCGATTCCCCCCAACGACAGTCATTCTACGGCAAGAAGCTTGTTTCGACTGCTGCATAAAAGCATGCGAAGAGTATAAATGCGATTATTTGATACTTTGATTATCGTTAATGCTACGGTTGTGGCGGATTTCTACCCTGGTATCAACTAAGAACGTCACTCCTAAAATATTAGTGCTATGCCCTTGCTGTCTAAAATCTGAAAACATACGACGCTGAATAGGCGCTTAGTACAGACATTAAGTAGCTAATCATAGATCCAGCATATTAGGTTATTACCCAACATAAACATGGATTTTAGAACTTGACAGTGTGCCCACTAGGTACTTGGAGGTACCTAGGTAAGAACTTCAAGGCTCCGTTGAAACCTCGATACTATTATTCACCGTTCAACTTCATAAGAGCACATGGAGCGACAACGGCGGCTATATAATTTGGTATAAAACACTGATAGGTTTCGCCAGCCTAATAGAGCATCCCCATTGCGATTAATGTAATGTGTTTTTCACTTCGAGATAGGCAGTACTCTATCGCTGTGTCGGTCGCTTGAACATAAGGATAGATTATCTCATCTGATGTTAAACCCTTTCGAAGTTGACACAGGTATTGGAAGACTATCCGGTACAGTAGGTACTATAGTTGTCGAGCTTTGATATAAAAGCGGGAACATTGGGGTAGAAGCCCCCACCAGTACACATGCACCTATCTAGGCACTACACCCAGCACAACGGATCCGACCCGGTACCTATCTACCTAGGATGCCGCATTCCTATACGTCAACATGACATTGGAGCCGAGCGAGCGAGCGAGCGATTCGGCAGTGCGTTGGCCCAGCGTAGAAACCACAATCCTGTCGGGTTGAATTCTTACATATCCATGCCGACATTTCCATTGCAACCCCGTCTCCGATACTCCAACTCGTCGAAATAAACCATGAGTACGACGGCCACGAACGGCGACCACGATGCCTCTGGTTCGCCTCGAGAAAACGGATCCGCCCGCTCCCCACCGACTGACTTATTAGAGGCCACCAACCCGTCTGCCATCCTCCCCGCCGACCTCGCTCTCGGCCTCTCTCTCGACCTGGAGCAAACGTCATCTCGACCACCGCAAGAAGAACGGGACCAGCGCCAGCGAACCCTTTCGGAAGCTCAAGACCAGGCCTCGTATTACTGGGATGCGTCGACGATGGCGCCGCTAAATGTTGTTTCGGCGGTCAGTATAGTCGTAGCCCATTATTTTATTAGTTGGAGACCACCCAACTATCTCTTTCTCCCGGCTCCCTTCCTCTCTTACATTAGCCGTACATGTGCGACGCTCCTCAACCCTCCAGCAAGCTCTGGTGAATCTCTGCTATAATGCTTCTCTTGTCCTTTACCGTCCGTTTCCTACGGTACATCAATTGCCAAGACGCATAAGCGGTGTGATTTTACGTCTATTTACAAATAAGGAAGATCACAGTGTGTCTCCTCTGCCCGAAGACACACATGCCGATATGCGCCAATGATAGCCTGCAGTAACTTTAGCTCCCAATATACTCACACGCTTTCTTCAAAGGCCGCAATCGCCCGTCTGCGCGCATACAAGCCACCACCATTTCCAATATGGGACCGTCTACCGGTATCACGGCGCGCTGCCGTTCTAATCCTCCTATTTGCGGACCGAAGGGGGGATCTGCGCGTCGTCATCACAATGCGCGCTGCGAGCCTCAGAAACTTCTCCGGTAGGTTAGGAACTACGAGATATATTTCCAACCATTTGTTCCTAGCTTCGTTACCTGCCGCCATAGTGTACCATTAAAGGAAGCTGACTCTTGGAACAGGTCACGCAGCTTTTCCTGGCGGGAAGGCGGATTCGCTCAGTGAAAGCCCGTGTAAGTTTATCGTCCGACAATCCGGGTGACTCTCCTCTCCGACCGCGAAATAAGAGCTGGATATTCAGTCTCTTGATTTGGTAGTCGACACCAGAAGGTCTACAAGGGGATGGGAGCGAGGGGACAGAGAAACCAAGAGAGAAAAGGGGAAAGGAGGTTAGACTCAGCTATCGAAAGCCTCACTAACACTATAATTGCTCTGCCCAGATGAAATAGCCCGCCGCGAAGCGTGGGAAGAAATCGGCCTCCCCATGGACGACACCAAGATCCCGTCCCCCTTCCGCATCGAGCCCCTCTGCTCTCTCCCCTGCAGTCTCGCCAAGACAGAGCTCGCCGTGCGCCCCTGCGTAGCCTTTCTTCACGCGGAGGATAAGCCCGGGTTGCCGCCGGCGCCGACCGTCGACGAGGCCATGATACCACGGCTGGACGCGAAGGAGGTGGCAGCCGTGTTCTCGGCGCCCTTCGCCAACTTCCTGCGGAGCGCCGACGAGGCGCCGCAGCCCGGCGACCCCCCTCTGCCGCCTGGCCACTGGTACGACGGCCGCTGGATCAACTGGGAGACGGCGTACCGGTGGCGGGTGCACAACTTCCACGTCCCCGTGCATACGCAGCGCGTCACGACGCCCAAGGTCCGTGACAACGGCCAGGCCGCCCTCGGCGACGACCTCCCCGAAAAGGGAGAAGACGACGACGAGAACCAAGTGCGGCGCTTCCTGGTCTGGGGCATGACGGGCCGCATCCTGGTCGACGCGGCCCGCATCGCCTACGGCCACGACCCCGAGTTCGAGCACAACGAGGGCTACGGCGACGAGCCGCTCATCGCGCAGCAGGCCGAGGAAGGGAAGCTGCTGACGGAGAAGAAGAGGAAAGAGGTCGGGCTCGACGCCCTCAAGGAAGACGCCAAGGACTCGAAGGTGTAGTAGCCCTGCAGACTAATCTGACCTAGTAGATAATAAGGGCTGTGTTTAAATCTTAAAACTATTTATACCCGACATGTAAGGAAAGAAACTAGAATTGGCGAGCAGAAGGGGGACTTGTTGGATTATTTACGCTTATCGAAGGCACGTTTGTATGGCATTACGATCATGCCTGTTTGGTCACGGAATGGTTTAGAAGTTGGTATTTAGAATATCCCATAGCACCCTCACGAATATTGACGGCAGCTTAACTGACCGTCTGATAGTTGTGATTGATTAGCACACTGTTATTCCCATTAAGTTACGATATTTCAATTCATTCCCTGCATCATCGAGGTTTCAACTACCGAACTACAACGCTACTCATGCTCATCGAGGTTTCAACTACCGAACTACAACGCTACTCATGCTCATCGATCGCGTGCCGCCATTTGTCAGGCTTGTACATGCGTCATTCGTTATTTCAACTCCCATATATCAATGGCAGGCCGTTTCCTTGGTGGCTCGCGTGTGCGAACCGAAGAGGTAGTATCCCAGACCCGCACCGACGGCAACAGCAATCATGACGTACCCATTGTAGGTCATAAATAGAAGCCTGTTCATTTTTGGGCATCGACAGTCAGGGGTGCGATTCCGAGAGAAACGAGGAGTCCGGGCGAAAAGAGAGCGACTCACATGATCATGAAAGCATAGAAGTTCTGCACGCCGTATAAGACGGCCTTGAGGATGCGCGCGCGCTGGCCGATTGGTGACTCGGAGGAACCGCCGGCACCTCCGGCTCCGATTCGCTCTATTCCCAGAAATGGCGTCGTCTCAGCAACTTGTTCTTGTCCTTGTTCATAATCACGGTTCGCAGCAGCAGCAGTAGCATCATTGTCTTGATAACGATCTTCGTCACTTCGCCCGTTGCTGCGCGCTTCAGAGGCAGAGCGCGGAAGAGCGCCAATATCAGCGTCTCTGTCGGATATTGGGACGGCTGGGGGCCACGACAATCCTCTCTTACCACCCTCTACCCCTTTGAACCCGACTTCTTTCCACTCTCCGTGACATTTCTCATCTTCCTCTCTTCACCACGTGTCTGTGTACAGGGGCGACGGGACCATGATCAATTAAGGGGGTAAGCAGAACGGGAACACTCACTATACGCTACTTCTTTATTGGAGAGCCATAGCTCGTATCTCCTCGTGCCCTCGCGTAGGGCCTCGTACCCGGCGCAGATGGCCACGATGGCCAGAAGGCTGAAAATGAGGGACGCACGTCCCGTGACATGCCATTGTCGGAAGACAATGCAGAGATTCGTCGTGTCCCACGTGAACAACATCTGCAGAGAAGCGATATTAGCCTTCGTGCGGTTTCCTGTTGCCTAGTTGCTTCTATCACTCCATAGCTAGGAATCGAAACAACTGATCACCGCCCCATTGCTACGAATCGGGATGGAATTGCTTATATGTCCATCCATCGCCACAGCACCAGGACTGGTAGCGCAAGTAGTGGCCTCGTTGGTAGAAATCGGCTGGGTGCATGGTGTATTTGGGAGCGGACAAGTGTCTTGACCAGGAGGTGTCGTGTAGAGAGAGGGGGTGGGCATCAGAGACATGTGACGAACATTCATATTGCACATAGGCATGTTGCCTCCTCCATGGCCGCCATCTCCGTGGTCCATGTCTCCGTGATCCATGTGCGAGTGGTCCATTTCGATGAAGGTCGGGAGGTGTTCGGTCGCGTGGGGATTATTTGCAGATGGGTATCTCGAAATGCAGAGTGCGGGAATGCGGATGCGGAAGCAGCAGTCGAAACAGTTGGCGCTAGAGAACGGATTCGATGCGACGGTGGGTTAAAGCTAGAGCATTTAATTCGATGCGCGTGAGAGTCTAAAAGACGATATACTGGGACATATATAGTATAGTGAAAAGGTAACGAAACAAGCCCCGAAGTAACACGGAGAACAAAAACAAACCGAGCAAAGCAAAAACCAGCTCAAATGTGCTCACATGCGTGGTCGAGGATGCGTTAGTTTGCCGGGGAAGGCGTTGTTGATAAGCCCAGACAGCTGAATGGGATCTTGCGTCGCACCTCGACATCAGCTCACCTATCACCTCATCATATCTGGCGTAGGTCGATGCAGGGTAGGTACCACTACAGGTCCACCGTAATGCCGTGCACCAGGCACATGTCAAGGCTAGCTACATAGTAGATTAGGTAGCGCGGATGCTGTACCCAGGTCGGCTTTCCTCTTCCGCTCCACTGAGACACTGCGCATCATCATCGAGTCGTTTAGGTACCTCTAGTGCTAGTGGGGTTAGTTCCAAAGCTCTTGAAGTTGTTCCGCAGAGCGGCAACGTCGGGTGTTACTTGGAACTTCTTGGGTTTATGATTATTAATGAACAAACTTACGATATGGGTATTAGTGAATCTTCAAATTGAAGACTCTTTTACCATGTGTAAGAACCATTTACTGTCACAAAGTACTCTGAATAGCCTCCTTTCATCCGGAAAGGGCATCGCACAGCCCCGCCAAGCCTAGAGCTATCGGGACGAGGGGTCACCCAGGAATTCAAAATCCAATATAGTTCAAACCATATATACATACATATATATCCACCTTTGAAAAGTCACTTCAGCGTTCTTTATACCAGTTCAAGGTTCATACCTACTGATAGGTAGCCATGCTCTCGGTACCAGTCAACCTTCCAAAATGGTGAGTTCGCGATATCATGCATCGTGCGCTGCGCCAAGGGAACATACCTGCTAATAATAGCTCTTACCACTCGCCAGGCTTGCCGAGAACTCACACCTCTTGAAGCCGCCAGTCAATAACTATTGCGTCTATAATGAGGACTTTACCGTCATGGTCTGTACTGTCTTTTGTCTCTGTTCTTTACTATGAGGCATATATAATGTGACCCAAGTTCAGGCCATGTCGCCCAAAGCCCCCAACGTTGACTAGAAACCACGATCATAAAGTTAAGAGGAACTCACACACCCACTAACACGCCTCCCCTATAGATCGTAGGCGGCCCCAACGCCCGGACAGACTACCACATCAACCAGACGCCGGAGTGGTTCTACCAGTACAAGGGGGCGATGGTGCTGAAGGTGGTGGACGACGGCGCGTTCCGGGACGTCGTGATCCGGGAGGGCGACATGTTCCTGCTGCCGGGCAACACACCGCACAACCCCGTGCGCTTCGCCGACACGGTCGGCGTCGTGATCGAGCAGCGCCGCCCCGAGAACACCATCGACCGCATGCGCTGGTACTGCCAGGAGGAGACCTGCGGCACCACCGTCGTCCACGAGGCCGCCTTCCACTGCACCGACCTCGGCACTCAGATCAAGGCCGCCATCGAGCAATTCATGGCCAGCGAGGACAATAGGCGCTGCGCCAAGTGCGGTACCCTGGCTAACTCGGTGCCGAAGCCTGGGTCGATCAAGGACCCGAATCTCGAGTAAGCGTGCCTGACAGGGGGGGGGATGAGAGTGGTAATTGGCGTTGGCTTATGAGTTAAGGCATATGTTGGGAAGGAAGGGGGGGGGGGGGCGGTAATCACCAAAAGTTTGGATGAAATGAAGCATATTAGTCATAAGATACTCGTATCCAATCGATTTTCAATACATCATGGTCTTCAGTTATGGATCATCAAATTCACTCAAACACAGTCGGCACTCCCAATTTATATCAAGACGATTGTATCAAAGTCGCTATCTAGGGACGCCTATATGCCTTTTCCCTGCAATCCTGCCATGCAAATGCGAATATCCCCCATAAATGCCAGGAACCTCACGCCCCTAGAATACAAAGGCGAATAAATGGGTTCAACGTAAGGGGAAGAACCGCTAAGAGACCCAAAATGAAAAATACAGTGTAAACCGGACCATGCCAGAAGAAAGAAATTCCTCAAAGGTTGAAGACCACCCATTACTGTGCTCAGCAGCACGCTTCTTCAACCTTCGAATATGACCTCCCATAACTCGTTTTCCATCATAATCATACATCGTCTTACGACTGTTCGAAATTCACCCACTCGCACTTGCACCCGCCGGTGCCGCCATCCACGCCGCCAAGGGACAGGGCCGCATGGTTGTTCCTGCCGTTGACAAGCGTGCCCTTGAAGGCGAGGTCCGCGACGACCCCGGTCGCGTTCGCGGTGTTGATCTCGCCGTTTCTGAGCACGGCGTACGCAAAGTCGGTCTTCTTCGACTGGTCACCGCCGTGCATGTCCTCGATGACGGTGACGGGGTAGGGCATAGAGCCGGGCTGGGCGGACGGCGTGGCTGTGTGGTTCACCGATGGATCGCCGGAATTGAGCAGCTGCGTCGTGTTGCCCATTCGGGTCCAGATCTTGACAAGGAAGCGGGTCTGCGCAAACGTCACGAGCCAGTTCGCGTCTTCGATGGGCACGCCCCCGTCCTCGTCGGCGGTATCCCGCCCTTGGCTGTTCACCATGTAGATCTTCTTGTCGAAGTACGTGTAGAAGCCGTAGTGCTCGGTCGGCAGGTCGCGGTCGAAGAGGCGTACGGGCTGTTGCGAGGGAAGGGGGAAGAGCCGTGCGGGCGCGCCCGTCCCGTCGGGGTTCAACTCCGGCGGCGGCAGAATGTCAGAGAAGTTGAAGCCCTGCGTGCCGTTCCCTGAGGATCCGGGGATGGCGTTACCTTGTCGTCGTGTAAGAACGTTCGGGCCGACGGTCTCGTCGATCGCCCTCAGCAAACTAATAAAGAAAGGCGTAGGCTCCCCCTCCTTTCTATCCGACTTAATGTTGTCGGTTGTGTTACCCAGGAACCTCATCTCCTCGAGTGATGGTGGTGCTGGATTAGGCTCAAAGCCGGCGTCGGTCGTAAAGCTTCTTCGGTCGTTCTTGGGCGGCTTGGCCTCGTCTGCGAGTTTCCAGAGCTCTCGTGAATTGTTGTCGAATTGGATCTGGAAGATGAATTCAGGTTGGCTTGGGCTGTATGGAGACACAGAGTTATGATTCTCCTTTGGCAGTGCACAGGACCACGCAGTCGAGGGTGTTTTGTCGGTGAAGCAACCAGATACTGCAACAGAGTTATTGGGACCAGCAACTGTCAGGACACCTGTCGGCATGGGCGGGAAATCCGTGAGATTTAGGAAAGTTAAGTTGGGCTCGACGTGAGTTCCATTGTGCCCAGACCCCTCGCTTGCGCCTGTTCCTGCGCCCGTGCCCGTGCCCGTCGCTGGAGACATTGCTCGTTTCGTGAGAACAACCACAAGGACGACAATGAGAATGATAGCAGCAATTATGCCGCCGAAGACACCCAGGCAGACTCTCCTTCTCTTGCGGCCTTCACGGCCAGTTCGCCCAAAGCACCCGTCTTCTGGGATGCATCCACGACCCCTCCAGAAACCACCAACCCTTCTTGCCATAACATCTTCTTTCTCGTGGCGACGACGTTGTCGTTCGGTTTTGTTAGATTTACCCCGTGCTTCGTAGAATTGGTCACCGGTTCTGTACGATCCGGCCGCACGGTCGGGAAGCACCGCACTGGGCACTGGGCGTACCCCTGATGGCGTCAAAGGGATGTCAGCGAGATTAATTCCTCCCTGTGAAGTCATTGTCGCCGCTAAGCCCGGAGTGATAGGACCAGGAGATGGTATAGGTAGGGAATTCGCATAAGGTTGGGGAAAAGCAACCTTGCCGTCTGATTGTGTTTTTGGATATTCGTATGGGGGTGGAGCATCGTTTGACGGATTGGATCGGCTATCTTCCAGCAGAACGTGCGCTTTTTCTGAGTGACTCTGTTCACTCGCCCCTCTTTGCCCTTGGTTTGCAGGTATGTTAATTGTTAGATGTGATGTCCTATATGAAGAACTTGCTTTCTCATCCTGCCCACTCCACCATTCATGGGGGGTCGCCGTAGAGCTGGAGCCGGTTTGTTGCTGTTGAGTTTTGAATGGGTTGTTGGACTGTGGTGTGAAGGGTGTCATAACGTGGTCCCACCAGCCATGTGCTCTACTACTAGCACTTCCAGGGGTTACTATAATCGGGTTCGGTTTCTGTTTCTGTGATTTGCGTCTTGTCACGGGGCTGCCATCTTCTTCGAAGAGAGTGCAGGGAGTGCCACCGTCCTCGTCGCCACGGTCCTGTTGTCCTCCGGTCTGGTTAAACTTCATTGTCGCAGGTAGTTCGGGAACCGGTGGTGCACCAGAGGCCATCTTAGAGATCTCGAATGGGTTATATTGCGAGTAGATACTTGAGACAGCCCGCCTGCTGCTTTGTGGAGAGTCGCTGACTTCTGTATCTGGAGACCATATGGAACGTATTTGCTGAGGTGTTGGAGCTTTGCCGCCTATTTTGTGCGAAAAAGATCGCATATCTATCGGTGTTTCGATAACAGCTGTCTGTGGACTAACTTGATGGCTTCCCACGTCGTCCGATGGAACGGAAATACCTATGACAATAGGTCGAGCGTTTGGGGAGAGGTCTGCTGAATGATCTTCAGCAGTGAGTATCATCGACTTCTTGCTGCCCAGTGCATTTCCAGGCTTCGGCTTCAACCAAGCGAAACTACCAATTGAGGGAGAGCTAGCGTTGCCCTCTAGTGCTCGGAGAGCAGGGGTATTGGCGAACCTGCCTTTGTTGGCATTTGGTACCGCACCAGCTTGGTGGAATAGTGACATATCAGTGACGAGCGTGATGCCTGCCTTGGCGTTTTGTGCCTTTTGCCTTGCCCTCGACTTAACTCGGTGCAGCTGGACCGATCGACGTTGTGTGAAGCGAGAGCCGACCGACTTAAAAGATTTCCGTGTCTTATCTTCTGAGTTGTTGCCGGATAGGTCGATGAGAATACCGTCGGCATCAGAGGCAGAAGCAGAATCGTCGCTGTCCACTTCCCAGTCTTCCCATTCGTCTTTTGTGTTGTCCTTGGGACTCGAGTATGAAGTCGTAAAAGGGTTTGTGGATTTTGGCTGAGGGGCAACGGCAGCCATAGTAAATATGCAGACGGAAGGTCGAAGTTAAAATTATTAATGGAAAAGGCTAAAACTCAAGGTACCAGCTTGTAGATTTAGCGTATAGTTAAACGTCGCAAAACAATAATGAGGGTGTGAAATAGAGGGTGCAAGAGAATGGAAGTGGAATGTTGTGTCGTTGTAATGAGGAACGACAGAGTTGGGCCTTTGAAAACCCGGAAGCTTGTTGATTTCAATGCCTCTCAGAGTGGTTATTAGAATAGTGGCGGATGTATCCCTGTGAAAGGAGAGACACCAGTTGTATTACAAAGAGGCGTGATCCCTAGGAGACAATGAATAAATAATTTGAAGTCGGAGTCTCGGGAGGGAGGGAGGGAGGGAATATGAGGACAATGGGAACGAAAAAGCGTGCATGAAGGGAGATGCAGGCCGCGGCCAGTTTTATTAAGAGCAAGTCACGGACGGATGTACTTAGATACTTTACACACAAGATACAATGAAGCCACAGACAGTGATTCGAAGTAGTCGCTTACTTGGACGCCAGCAGCTAAACACGTAAGGAAACATAGGTAATAAGCAAAGCTGCCATCTCGAACGGGGAGACGACGTCGCAGCCGACCCACAGACAGCTCCGTCCAAACCATCAGGTCGACCTCTCAGTGGCAGACAGGGTGTCTCTATTGGTCTGTCAGCCTGCAAGGAACGCGGCCGACCGTCGTGCAAGGGAAAGGTTCAGAGATTTTGGCGCGCAGATGGGGATGAGAGGTCGAGACGAAGCTTCTGGCTGGCGGTTACGCAGACGAGCGTTCGATATAGGCGCCGAATGATCGGGTTCCGTTCATTTGATTGGCGAATCAGTCCCGCCAAGCATCCAGCCAGGTAAGTCGCGTACCCCACAGGCTTTGGTTGGGCGGCAGCGCTGCATTCTGCGGCTGCAAACCTCCAAGCGACCCCGGCAGACCCCACTTGACTGCCTTGCGTCTTTCTCAAATGCAACGCGACTCTCGAAGTCACAGTACTATGTATAAGCATTATCAAATAAGCATAGCTCAGGCTAAGCTAAATACATCAACTATCGCCTAGGCTATAAGAGAGATTCCTAACCATCGGTTTATATCTATCATTATTAGATTATGAAAGAAAATAAAGGATGTTAATACTCAGGCAGGTAATAGGTACCTAGTTATGGACGCATACAATCAAGTCTAATTTCGATCAAAGTAAGTAATATACAAGACTAAAGTTCAACCTTGGAAGTTGAAGAGCGTGAGTGATAGGAGTGAAGTATGCCCAATCGTAGTATATATACTGTATATGAGCTGGCTCTGGTCGCCTCCTGACAAGTACCTACCTAACCTTAGGTACCTAGTTAGTTGCCCTTGTCCTAACAAGCTAACACTACCTAAGGTATTACTACCTACCAAGTAAGTAAGTAGTGAATGCGATTTCCTTCTACTGCAGTGACACTAAATCTCTTCTACTTAGATCGTCAGCCTTTCCCGCGGGTTCAGGAGCCAACATCCGTTCTATCACGGCACTAAGCTGAGGGTGACTAGGGGCCGTAGTGTACGGCCTCCGGTCCGGCTAAATAAGGAGAAAAGGGAAATCTTCGAGCATACCTAGACGACGCGTGAGGTCCAGCATTTCTCTAATCTTTTAGCAGCGTATATAACTCTAGCATATAGATCGCCTCTGTAGATTTTGGATTCTAGTTGAGACCAGCATATGTCGCCCGAGTGTAACCTTCCTATATCGCTGTACCTTGAGAACAATACGTGGAGCCCTCTTAATGTCTCACTTATCAAAATGGCTAAATTTACTGGCGAGGGCATGCCCGACTGTCAAGTAGAAACGAGTTCCATACTCATATTTTTCTTGGTTTATAGTAAATTTAGGGTAGTAGCCGGGTAGTCCTTCATTCCTTCAATTCTCCGAATGCGTGTCGGATCTGCGCAAGCATAAATCTGGCTAGATGAGATGGCGTCCGGCAACTAACAACGCCATGTCACCCATTGATATCGAGAACTCTCGTCTATTGGTCTATCACAAGAACTAAATTCCTCATTGGGACTAATACTTGACCTGTCTCATAGTTCTATATCCCGTGTCTTGCTCATCATCAACGCCGAGAGCTCGTATATAATTTCCTCATCTTTGATTTGATAGTTCTTATACTCGCCAGTTCTCACCGCACTAGAATTGCAACTCTGATGTGAACATGTCACTCTATCTAAAGGGCTAGATCAGTCGAGATAAGGCCGTGGAAGGATCTAGTGCTTCCGCCAGCGATTCGCAACACTGTACCGAGAGCGCCTAGGCAAGGAACACCCTTCGTTCTATTTGGCCTTATAGTCGATCGGTATTGAAGTGTATGTTGGGGTCCAAGGCGAGTATATAAACTTGATGAGGTGCTGCACTATCTACATGTTGTCATAAACATTCATCGTTCCTTCATCAAGACACAGTATTACCTCTCTCCTGCCCATTAAGTAATACCTGATATTCTCTGTCTCCCCAATCTAAGCCACCGTCAACATGAAGATCACTTTGGCCATCATCGCTTTCGCTTCCGTCGCCTCGGCTCAGTCTTGGTCTGACATCCCAGCTTGTGCCCAACCATGTATCCTCGATGCCGCAGCTACTACCACCAACTGCGCTTCCACCGATTATAAGTGCATTTGTGCGTCAGAACCCAGATGAGAACACACTGGCGGAGGCATGTACTACGAAGTAACAACATTAGTTCTAGTACTGTCAGCCAGAGGTTCTCTGCCACTGCCAACAAGATAAACACCCAAAGCTAATGTTTTTTTGTCTAGGTGCTGCTCAGGATGTAGTCCAGCCCGCAGCTGAGGATTGCGCTGTTGCTGCTTGCGGTGAAGAGGCGGTCGACACCGAAGTCCTTCCAGCTGTTGCAGCCCTCTGTGGTTCTTTGTAAGAACCTTAGTGAGTCATCATATAGCATCTAAAACTTCATCATCTTTCTAATATCAGATTTCGAAGGATTTTGCACATCGTTCACTCATTCTGCTTTTCTGGATCTTAGGAAATGAATACAATAGCAGTATTCTCTCTTATTGAGGTGCTCTAATAGTTTCCTTATTTCAAGTAGCTACCCGGATCGCTTATTGCAAATATACCTCTAAAGCCATCGCTGCATTCATTACAAAATCATGTGAAGACATAATTGTGAAGTTCGTAATGTTTATACGGCCATTCTCATAACCGCCTCACTACATCGGCCACCTATGACGTAGACAAGGGTGATTAGTAAATATAAGAAGAGGATGTGACGAATTTAAGGCTCACCTAGCTTACAAGTTGCTGTTAATCCTGTTTACTATTTTTAATTGTTTTCTCAACTCAACATAAATTAAGAAGTTACCGTGTAAAAGCTCCATATGGTATGTGAACGCCTCTGTCATACTCAGATGAAGCTGTTGCGGGGTACCATGTACATATTTATCAGATGTGTAGGTACACAAGATGCTTTAAGTGCTTACTATACATTCGCGGGATTCTGATCTTCAGGTCAGCATCAGCCAGTTGTTGTCCCAATCTCTCACAGAGTCCAAACGAACTACTTCACCGTGGCAGTACTATTGGGCTACAAGCGACCCCGATTCCCTGATCCCAGATAGCCCCTTGCCCTGACTGGGTTATCCACACAGAAAGGCTCAATAAAAATTACAGTATTATCTATTATGTAGTTGAGTCGCAACCGATGCGGCTAATAATGTATCACTGCCTAGGTTAGCCGTCGACTCCAAGGCGACCTGAGGGCCACTGCTTCGGGTCACTTCCAAACACGGGGTATAGCCTCAGTGCATCAGTGTCTTATGTCTCCTGTACACGTAGAGATTACGCACGCTTGCGTCTCACTCTTCGCCAACACAGTGAATCTAGCCGTTAAGCGGCAAGATGGCAGTGAAGTAATGCGGCCAGCCACTTTTATGAAACCAAAGAGCGGCTAGCAATCAGCGTTGACGCTTCCCCAGCGTTCATGCAGGATAAAGCTCGCGTAAGGCTCGGCATCCGTGGCATCCGGGATGGCGGTAGTATGAATAACCCACTCTAGCGCTAGCTGTGCCCGGAATGCCGTCTTCCGTCTTCGGGGAGGCCTCGGCCATTCCTTCGCCGTGGATTACCGTAAAGACATAATGGCCTGGGTTCTTAAAATAGTTGAGCGTGCTTCTTGTAGTGTCGGACTATTGATAATGTTGTCAACGAAGCGTTGCGATACTTCAAATAAGCTTAAGCACACAAACGTTGGTGTCTCTGCGTTTGATCTCTAGCATTCAACTCATCATTAACGTAGACAATGCTCATTTGCCTTGTCAAATAATTATATAGAGACGTGTTAAACGTGATCTATTTACAACAATACTACTGTTTATTTACAGCTCATTATGCTTTAGCAGCGTTTCCGACCGCGAACTAGGGATTCGTGCCTGTTGTATTAGGGAAAGAAGATGTTCGCTCCATTCTGGAGCCCCAGCCCCTCGACTAATCTTCTTGAGGTGGTACTCCCAGCACTCATCACTCAATGACTGGGGCCCGCTCTTAGCGCATTTGCCTGCATCTACCTGTGACTGTCTAGGCCAGAGACCCAAAGTTGCGCCGAAGTCCTCATCGAGGAAGGTATCTGAGACGACCCGGGCGACTTTGGCTTGTCTAGACGCCCACGTTCCGTCGCCGTCTTTGAGTAGAATCTGCAGGAAGCTCTGCATCCCGTTGCTCTCTAAGAACTCAGCCCTAATCCTTGGGCTCTTCAGAAGCCCGCTAATTACTGCGAGATAAATGCGAGTTATCTCGGCTTCTTCGGATTCCTGCTCGGTGCCTGGCTCGCTTGTGGGTGTGAGGCGATGGTATAGTTCATGTTTTATCGAATGCGGGCTCGCCTTGCACTGTTTCTCCGTGATGTCATCCCACGACTTTTCAATGGCGATAAGAGCTCGTGCGTTGTTTCCAACGGCTGCCGACAGAACAGAAGATGCTAGGAAGTCGGCTCGCTCACCAAAAGGCTGCCCCTTTCCTTCGTCCTCATCTCTTTGGAACAGAAGGCAAAACAGTGACCGTACAGCCTCTGCGTCTTCTGCAATTTGTAGTCCGTAGAACATATCATGAGATAAGTCATCGAGTATTTGTAGTGCCTCGTTTAAGGCGCTACTCTCGACAGATTGTCCGCGATCGAAGCCTTTCTTGATTGTCTGGAGCGCTTGGGAGAATTCCTCGTTCTTCTCCCGCGGTGCTTTGACCATCCCGATAGGTTCATACGCTGGCGCGCCAGCTGGGATACTGGGCTCATCATTTTGCGGTACTTCGGGGTCTACTACAATGACCTCCTGGTGGACTGGTAAGCCTGCGAGAGCCGGGTTTTCTTCGTCTGGGTTGTAGAGTTTGGCCTGTTTCCGCCCGGTCTGAACATCGAGCTGCACATGCAGCCCTGGAGGTATGTCTTGGTCGTCATGCACGATTTGAAACTCCTCTGTAGGTGAAAACACCTTGGGATAGCATTCTGCCGGGTTCTCCGTGTGACATATGAGTTCTGTTCGGGCGGCGGGTGAGACAGATGGAGGAGATGATGCAGAGGTGAAGGGGCTAAAGAGGGAATAAATAAATACGAGTGAAAAGAGAAGGCGTCTCAGAACTCGCCAGTATGGTGTAATCATTATGAAGCTATACAAATAGCAACCGAGGATTGGATGTGCGGATAGTAACTGAATAGGAAACGCGCTTAGTTTTAAGCTGTAGAACCCGGCGGAATTGCCCTTTCACGAAATTCTTAGAGACATGAGTTTGAAAATGGTGTTTTGGAATGTTCAGATATTCTGTATGGGTAGGAAGCCATAGAGTAGAGAGGCTCAGGTAGCAAACTTTGAGCAGTTATGGAAATTTCAAGGTAGTGGCGATGACCTTCTAAAAGGACAGTTGGCAAGGACTAAAAGGACACGCACGAAACGAAGAATCCATTAGAATACTCATGAATGAACGATGACTCCTTTATTCATGTATGGAATTTCAAGGTCTTGTGGGTATGGAATTTGAACGGCTCGAGATCGAGGCACACGTGGTACTTATCATGTTTCTATTACAAGCGACTTCAAACAATTAATCGTCATAGAATGAGTTCACCGTATCCTGTCTTCAGATGCTCTGCCTTTTCGTGCCAGCGGACAGTGTTAGATTCACAGTACCAAAAGGAGTCCACACAGTAAAAGCTGTTGTAAAACAGCAAACCTGATTGGGTGAAGCGGGTCCACTTTTAGAATGCCTCACCATGCTGACATGACATCTAAGTTGTTGCTGCGAAGCTCTTGGAAGCCGTGTCTGCCATACCTCGTCGAAGCCAATTGGCACTACCCACCACCCAACATCGCGATGCAGGCCCTCCGAACAAGGGCGGTCGGCGTCGCCCGCCGCGCTCGCCCGACGACCCTCCGCACATCCCGGTCCTACGCCTCCGATAGCCACGGCCACCACGAAGCGCCCCAGGTTAAAGAGGGACTAGGCGTATGTCTCTCTGTTTCTCAACCCCGAGGGCCCTCCCATTGAAAGGCTAGTTGAGATCGAACTGGAACTGACCTAATGCTACGGCCACAATAGACCGCCTTCTACGTCTTCGCAGGCGCCCTGCCTGTCTCGGTCGTCGCCTACCAGATCTCGCGCCCCGGCGACAATGGCGAGCCCTCCAGCCTCAGCAAGTGGCTGCAACAGTTCGATTACTTCAACGACTGGGAGGCGCGCAACACCCTGCGCACCCAGCTGCTAGAGCAGGCCGCCCACGATAGGCACCTATTCCTCCACTCCGGCAAGAACACACACATCGAGCTCAAGATGCCTGAGTATGTCAATCAGTCTTCATAAAGAAACGAACGCATGCAACGGACAAAAGAGAGAAACAAATACTGACATGAAAAACCTACGCATAACAGGCTCATCAACTCCGGGGCGCCCTGGAATGTTCCCGCCGGCCACTACGCGAACTTCGACCACGTCACCGAGCACTACCGGAAACAGGCCGCGGCCGAGGAGGAGCGGAAGGCGAAGAAGTTGGCTTTGGCCCGGGAGGCGGCGGCGGCAGCGGCGGCGAAATCCGACGCCGAGTCAACCCAGCCGTAACATTAAACATAAACATAAATCCAATATCGTTCTCACTTGTCGCATACATGCCGTTACGTCACATATATCCATTCGTAGACCATGGCCACAATGGACAAATCTAGAGGCGAAGACGAGCGCCAGGGCTGCATTTTTCTTTGCGTACTAACGTAAAAGAAGGAAGGGAATAGAAATCAAACCACCGTCTCCCATTTGCCCGTCTACTTAATGAATCTTTTGATGCGAATGAAATCATGTTACCCCTTTAGTCCGATCGCCACCCGTACATATCCATGAACAATTCCAGAAGCGCCCCTATCCATTCCCGGAAATCTACGCGTGACCCTATCAGAAATATCGCCCAGGTTTGGTTTATTTTTATTTGTACATATCCGCATACAGATCCAAGAATGCAGCCTGGAGTGAGAAGAGCATACTATCGGACGAAACGTCGAGATGACGGAAAAATATATACCTCGTTAGGCTCTGACCATACACTTCTGAATACTGTGTGAACCACATCGGCATGTGTGGCCTGGCAGGTTTGTTTTATAGTCGCATAGTATTATTGACGCAGGGACGTTGTGGTGATGGAGTCAATTGGCATGGATGAGAGGAAAACCCGACAATATCAAATACCTACGTTTAGTAGAGCCGATTACGCTTCGAGGTCTGCGGAAAAGATGTACCAGAAAGCTCCTGGTAATCCGCCAAACTCAAAAGCTACTAGAAAGGGGCATAAGGCACCATGAGACAGCAAAATCGATTGCATTAACCATAAATGGTTGCATTAGCTACTAGATAAAGCGATAGAACAATCGGCAAAGATGTCCTCGCCTCGAGGTTGTCTAACTGCACTTTTTGTGTACATAGGCAGAAACGCGACTTGGTATAATAAGGCAACGCAAGATGGCCGCCCACTGTCGCAGCTGAAAGTGCCCTTGAGGATATATAAACAAGTAACGATCGATAAAATGTATAGCTTTTCGTTGGTATTCGACCAACACCAGGACGCCATATGAGCATAAACCCATACCGCTAATAACCCCCCTGGGAAAAAAGACCATAACCAAACTTCACTCCAAGTCGACCTAGGTATAGTTTGTTGCCGGGCAATCGACCGGTTCAAATCGCGTCCGTCGGGAGATCCGGCTTCTTACTAGTATTCTCGTTCGCGTCGATGATCAGATCAGCTTGAGCTCGTAGAGTTGCGACTTCGGTTGTCAGATACGTAATCTCTTCGTGTTGAGATCGGTCTGCATCTTCCAACGCATGCACCCGATTATCCAGTTGCCGGACTTGTTCCTCAAGACTATGTATGTAAGCCCAAATCCCCTGGTCTGTTGCAAATAAATTATTGCTGGTGCTATCGCCACTGCTGCCATTCTGGCCGGTTCCACTAGGTCCTCGCGTGTGCCCGGTTCCAGGGCCAGGCGGAATTTGTTGTTGGGCTGAACTTCCAGGCTCTGGTTGAGAAGCAGCAGCCTGTCCGCTGGCAATGGAAGCTGCTGAAGCTGCCGAAGCGGCAAACCTTGCGGCGTCGGCAGCCGTAAATCCTGGAACTATATCGATTTTAGCATATGGTGGCGTTGAGTTGAAGATGTGAATATACGAACCTGGTGGCGTGCGACGGTCGGACTGAGTGCGGCCGAAATGCTGTTGCTGAAACTGAGTTGTCAGGCTTGGGGAGCGTTGCCTGTTGGCATTTGCGGAATCCTGAGCCTGGAGCCCTGGACTTAAAGGTTTCGGGCTTTCTGTCATGTTAGCTTGAGCATACATTGAGGCATTGCCACCGCCTATTGGTAAAGATCCAATGCTAGTGCCAGGAGTGTGAGACGTAGAGCTGGTTGAGCCACGGTCAGGGTTTTGGGCAAACAATTGCCCTTGATTAACGCCTACAACGGATAGTGTGAGTGAGTGAGCTATAGAAGGATTTGGCATGATCGCAATACCTTCAACATGTTGGGCCTTGATGCTTGGTAAATTACCAAGGCGTCGTTTCTCCTCCTCCGTCATCTCAGCTTCATTCATAGTTCCATCATAAACAACGCCAGACATTGCCGAGTCGTCGCCTTCTAATCGGCTCATGCCATCTGGATCTTCCTCGCCGAGATAACTTCCCATGCTACTTCGGCGACCAACACATCCGCCGGGTCCTTTGCTGTGTCGAGCTAAAGCATCACCCCGCGCAAATTTTCGATCACACTTGGGACATATGTGCGGTTTCTCTCCCGTGTGTAGTTTTGAATGGCGCTTCAGATCGTGCAACCGGCGAAAGCGCATCTGGCATGTCTGACAAACGTAAGGCTTCTCTTGACTATGTGTCAACAGATGACTCTTTAGATTATGATGGCGCGTGAATTCCGTTTCGCAGTAGGGACATTTGTGCTTCTTTGAGTTGGGGGATCGCGGGGCTGTTGGCGCATTTGGAGTCATGGGCATGCTCATTCCGCGAGCTGGCGGGGCCGGCATGTTCACATTTGGAGGCAGAATTCCAGGATATGACAGTGATTGTACACCCTTATCCTCCATCTGAGCAGGCGGTTGCGTACCGAGTCCGACCTGGTTGTTACGCGTGTCAATATCTACAGGGCCAGGACTGGTATCGACAGGCGTGTTAGCACTCCCCAAGGTTTCAACAGTCGCAGTCGCGGGATTCTCGTGATTCTCGTCGGGGACAGGTTCTAACTTGTGTTCGGATTCGCCCATGTTAGGTATGGGAATAGAAACGGGTGGTGGAGAAGCAGCATCAGGCTGCGCCTCTCCAGGCTGATGGTTGTCCGGGGTTTCATCGTGAGGCCGGCTCAGAGCAAGAGCATTGGCTGACATCAATGCGGTCTGCGCCCTATAGGCCGGGTTGTCGGTTGCGCTAGAGACCCGAAGCCCGTATTGTTCTTCTTCTCGACGTCGCTCGTCCTCGATGGCGGCAGCGCCTGTTAACAGTGGCGGGGAATGTCTTGATGACAGCCCGCCAATGCGCGCAGCCTTGCTTGGAGATGGTGGCAAATCGGAACTAAAAGTCGGTGGCAATACAGACGAAGGCGACGTAGGCGTGGCTTCTCGCTGCCGCTTCAGCGATGCGCGAGCGGCCTCGGCTATGGACTCAACAGAGACGGTAGCTAGAGCTTGAG
Source organism: Xylaria telfairii (assembly GCA_022495065.1). Classification (NCBI taxonomy): domain Eukaryota; kingdom Fungi; phylum Ascomycota; class Sordariomycetes; order Xylariales; family Xylariaceae; genus Xylaria; species Xylaria telfairii. The sequence goes on from MU383846.1 coordinate 251,334, forward strand.
GCGCGGTCGGCGCGAAGGGCGGGGCCTCAGTCGCGACAGGACCCTTTTCGGACGCCATGAGTGCGGGCAACAGGTACTCGATAGCGCGATTGACGCCCGCTACAATTAATTACAGGATAGAAACACGGCGACGATGCAGAGGAAGTCGTCGCGCATCAGCAACGCATCGCCGAGCTCCCAGGGCGATAAGGCTGGATGTGTGGCTGAAGCCGGTGGCTGTCAGTGATGGTGTTGTTGTGAGGCGGATCGCGAGGTCGCCTGAAAAGCCAGGCAACTCGTCTTTGATTTGATTTGTGCAGTCAATTTAATACACTGCCATGCACTAACCAAGACGGCCGAATTAGTCGGGTTTTTTTCCGAATTAAAACAGGGAGAAATCGAGGCGGCGGACTATGTGCACTGGACTTGGTGTCAATGGAGGCTGGTGTCAGTTGGCGACGAGGAGTAGTGACTGAGCCGCAGGAAAAATGATGGGTTGTGGATGAGCAGAGGGAAAAGGTGCTTGGGGGGAGACGTCAACTGTGGTGGTGCAAAAAGGTGGGAACCGATGAAAGTGGGAAGGGCCGGGATCATTGGGATGGGCGATGGGCGCTGGGCGCTGGGCACTGGGGCGTGGGTGGCCGCAGTGGCCGCAGTGGCCGCAGTGGACATCGGCGGCATGGGTGCATTGGAAAGAGGCGGAGAGGCGGAGGCAACAGGCCACACTGACGCGCTACAGCTCCTGCTACGGGGGTGACCTAGCGTGCTGGACTTGCCGGCTGTGGCTGCTGATTGGTAGGGCTGGTCTGATAAAAGACCTGGGCACTTGAGCTGGGGAGAAGCAGGTGGTGGGGCGCGGCTTCGATTGGTGGCTGATGAGCTGTTTGCGGCCGCCAGTTCCCTCAATGTTCATTGGAATGTCAATTGCATACATCCACCATGTCCCCCGCTGGGATGTGGACAACTTCGCTATCGAGCTCTTGTTGTTCACTATCCACACCTTGTATACTGTAGACCGCTATTGATTCTGCGGTGTTTTATTCTCCAGTACAATGCCATGTCACTTCTATTTGGCTTAGTATACTGTACAATGATGTAAGTGGAAATCATGATATGGATGGTACCGAGTACGAAAAGGTGTTTCTATGGGTGTTCCAGTGGGGATGGGGATGGCTTGAGGTTCCCGCTCGCACTGACATAAGAAGTAAGTACCGACCTACTTCAGTACCTAATCGGATGCGTTGCGTGAGAATGTGATTAGTGTTCACATCCCTCAGTATTCTGAACTTATTGTTCCATGTTCCATGTTCCATCAACTACCGCAAACAAAGCACGCACCGCACATCTGGGACCAAACACGCCAAACGTACCCAACCTTCAAACACCGTAGTTGCATACATACTGTATGTATCTCCTCGGCTTCGTCTTTGAATTGGCAACAGCAATGAGAAGAAGAACTTGCGCAGGTGGTTGATAGCCAACGAATGCCAGATGCTACAGTAGGTCGTGTACTCAGTACAGGAAACAAGGGTAGGCTGTTTTGTTCAAGTCGGCGATTAACCTCGGCGTACAGTACACGTCGGCACGACTCCCATTGGTTACGCCTGGAGGTGGCGCCCAATAGCTGGCACTCGATCAAAATATTCCTGAAAGCTCGAGATGGACTCCGCATGCTCATTACAATACCAACAGTTTACGACAAAATGGGCCTTTCCTTTCTTTCTTTTTTGTTGGTAACTCTTCTATTGCTTGCTTTCCTTCATGTTAGCATCTACGTTACTTATATCGCAATATGCTTTGACTAGAGTTAGGGTTGCGAGAGAGCCCAGTGAGCTTTCGTAACCACCTAGTAGAGCTCCTCGATAGCCAACATATCATCTAAAGGTGCATGCGGTAGTGGTACGTATGATACATGTAACCTACGACCCAAATTTTCACATTTCCGTTCCAACGTGTCGAGAGAAACTATATAGGACCTAGCTAAATCAGTAATATACTACGTTGTATTCGTGCCCAATGAGGTGCATATGGCCCACGGACTGCTCCAAACTGGGGATGCGTATCACTACCTATCACAAGCGTCGTGAATCAGCCATACAGCTCTAGATAAAGACGTCATGAGCTACAGTATGGTCTACTTCGCCCCGACATAACCAAGATTTCCCTTAGTCGCTATGTAGCCTCGCCACTATTCGCGAGACTTTTCCACGTGTACAACACAACCACCCGTAAGATTGGATGACGGCCGATCACAGCCACATTCACAAGGGTTTGGTTTATTATGTCCGGGTTTCGGTTGTGGAACTTGAATCCACGTGAACGATTGTCACCATGGGGGCTTTTGGGCTTGATCGATTCAAAGACGAAGATCACACTTGCCGCCGAATTACCACAGACTATCAATAGTGGTCAGATTATCTAACAGGGCACTTTAGGAACGGAGTAGGTTATAAATCCTACGTCTGTTCTATATATAAGTCTCCCCGGTTATTAAGGTAAATCTAATAGGCATATTTAATAGTACTCGTCGGAACGTATTCTAGGAGCGAGGGAAAGATATAAGAAGGTAAAGCCTCATTGCAACAGTACGTTCTTCCTAATACTAAACGCAGCAGATGTTCAATCATAAGCTACTAATCAAGGTCGTCATCAGATTTAACACTACCTATAAGATAAGACACTACATGAACAGCTCGTATATATATCACGTTTCTTCGGATCTACCGAGGTTTTCACATTGACACCCTCCCACCCGGTGAGAATGGCTTAGAAAATCTTACTAGGAGCGAATGAGGAATTCCGCACGCACTCGGTTCTTAGCATTTCAATGGCGTATAGTCCTAGTGTATGTCTCAGGTCACTGGCGTGAGTATTATTTAGTACTCGAAGGTAATGTTCAAAAGTGGTCTGCGTAATAAGTAATATACAGTACTCAGATTTCTAAGCACAATACAGCTAGCATCGACGTTAAACCGATGCGTCCATGATAGCCACAGCTGTTGCCAATACTATATTATTCTGAAGATTGTACTTAGAACAAGGGAAGTGGTACAACAGGAGACTTCAGCTTAGCCGACCTTCGCTGCCTCTATTGCCTTGCGCTATCTATACTATCCTCATGATGAAGATTCGCACCAAGAGGTAAATTTGCATATCCTCGGCATCAAGTTTGGGGGGGTTGACGCTTCATACGCATGATGATTAATCAACTGCCATGCTCTTTGCCTCTTGTATGAGTAAAGACGATTTGATTTGAGTAACGAAGGTTGTGTAGCTGTGGCAAGCTCACACAAAGGACGGCCACGAAAGCGGAGTGTCGATACGGACCGAAACAAAATATGGACAATAAGCCTAAAGTAGAAAAAACCTGCCGAGGTGCTCTGAAATGCTTGGCACAAACATCTAGTTTGCCGACGGGGACTGAAGTGAGCCGTTGGGTATCTTAATAACCAATGCTCCGTCACTCTGTAGGTATTCTCAAACTCATATACTAACCTAAGGGTCAAGTTAAAACTGTTTAGCCGGGAGCTTCGTCTGTATATAATCTTGGTATGTATCAAATAGAAATAGTCACGAATCCCAATCCGGGGACGCAATTCATGTGAAACGGAGTGTCATTGGGAGGGGGGGGGACACTGCAGACCCGGGATATGTGGTTGTTTATGAAGCCTGGGAAGTGAGTGCATATGTCGAATACCACCGAGTTCAGCCCGCGCTTGCCCGCAGACACCAGTTCTCGGAGGCTGATGGAGTAGGTGTTTGTGATGGTGCCATGGAGTGAGAGCGCGCTATTTTGGTAGCCTTGGAAAATCCCTACGTAGGTGTTATTTAGGTCATGTGCACTTAACAGGTCCAAAGAGATACAGTAGTACTCACTGAACCAGTTTGGAGAAATACCTCCCGAGGGTATGGGAAGGGTCCAAGACAAGATCACTCTGACTCCAGTATTATCCCGCAGCTTGCATATACACCTTATTGGTTAGAATAGGCCTTGGTATTCCACCGTATTGATGTTCACTAGTTTCAAAGCATTTAGAAGTCTCTACTATAATATCAAACTGCCGATGAGCAACACGATACCATGAATGGTGACCACAATAGGTAGGGTCCAAGGCTGAGCGGGCGGTGAATCTTAGTGTCAAACCAACAGCGTCACCGCTGTGCCCAGATCTTGGATAGTGGTCCGTGTGACGCGAAAACGTTGATTCCTACAGTACGGAGTACTAGATAGCTAGTATTAAGATCTATACTAACCTACTTACTTATGGCACGCTGTCCTAACAACCCTGCATGCCCGGGCCGTTGGCTTAGCGATATGTTCGCGTACGTATAGTATAGAATCTTTCTTAGGGAGGAATCATGCTTATTCCGAAGTACCTACTATGTACAGTAAACCCTGGTCATCAGGCTTGCGTCGTGTGCACCACGTCACCTATCTGAGCCGCGTACAGTCACCACCATCGACGGCCTCACGGAGTTTACGAAGTAAAGTAATCCCAGCGCTGCCGATCTTTTACGGGGGTTTCAGGTGGGCAGAGGCTACTGTGGTTTAAACGCGCCAACATATGTCAACGCCATTCGGTGTATATATCACGCTCAACACATAGCCGCTCAGGCGCCGTTGATAAAAATTCTGTCTCCACTACCTAGCAACTGGAGGCATGTAAGTAGTCAAAGAATTTGACAAAATAGCCACACACTAATGACCAGTTACGATACCCTTTGCCTAGAAAGGTTAGAACATGAAGGCGATTTGACACTCTTGGCAAATCGCGATTAGGGCTGGTGAACTTTAGTCGATCGACTACGGAGTAGAAGTGGTAAATACTCCGTAGATGAAATGCTTTAGAGGCAAAAGAGAGAATCTATTATCATTATTGAGGTAAAATTACTACATGTTGTAATGACAGGATGATGAAAGAGAAATCAGATTATTATTGACGCAGAGACATACGCTGGGCGGCGAATCAAGCGCAAAAGGGGCAGATACGTTATAAACAGAAGCTCTTCTCAAAATGCCGAAATTGCAGCAATCAATCGAGCCTGGTTGAGAGACGCCAAGCCCCTTTTCAAGGCTCGTGCCGTGTTGCGTTACCCCTAGGCAATCTGGTGGAGAACATTGCGACAGGGGAAACCTAAACCAGAGGGTCAACTGAGCCATGGTTGGTTCCCGCTATAAGCATGTACAGTACAGTAGACCTCCAGGAGCAGGTATGTCCAATACAAATTCATAATCAACATCCTGCTGTACTATACAACCTCAGGGCTTCTCCACTACTTCATACTCACTCTGGAATACTATACTTACGCGGATTCGCGTCAACAGTTTTCCGCACGATTGTGGGGTGGTGAGTGTAGAAGATGGCGAGTTTTCAGCCGCCGTAGATAGCCCTACTTACTGTATGTAGGTGGGTAGATCCGCTAACAACCTCAAACCGAGCTGTGTAGCTTTGAAAATTTGATGCTATACAGTACAGCTTGTTCCTAGCAGAACTGGGTATTTTATCGCTAGCCGAAACATATCTTCAAACCGGTTAGGTGCAGGTCCAATGTACCAGCTACTGTACGGTAATCCGTACATATCTAGTATTTTTAGATAACGTTGACCATGGTGAGTTTGATAACACATTAGGTCTGTGAGCTGAGTACTTGAAACTACACGGACACGGACACTTGAATAAGATACAGTATTAGTTAGTCTATTACACAGCATACCCAGCCGGTTTACATGTGCCGGTGCTGCCAAGGTAACTTTAGACATTTGACAGGCCAATATCGAGTTTTGAATATGAACCTAGGTAGTTTTATTTCAGTGCTTGGGCATTGTTTAAACAGAAACGCAACCTGTAACCGTCCCCTAGTACCATATTGCACATGATATATACCTCGTATCTGGTGGCACTAACTTGGGTTTGCCTGCGCCACAGGAGATATCGTACTTGCTGTGCTGTATATGTAGTATATGTAGCGGCATGGATGAGTGCCAACTCGCCAACCATTGAGACATTTGGCAATCTCATTCCTTTCTACCTACTCTTACCTCACGTTCGACGAGTATTCTGGAATATTGAATAGGTATTGTCCTCACTTGCCCCTCGGCAATAAATAGTAGTATATATGCAAGGGATTGGAGGGTACCTGCTATATGTCCCGATGCGATTGGAACACTGCAGCCCACTTGGGGTAACAATGTTGGCAATACCGGTACATGTCTGTCCGCAGAGCAGGGACCATTCATACGCCATTGGCAATAATGCGTTGAATTAAACACCCTTTGTCCGCTGGCCCATAGGGCGGTACCTGCAGTAGTTAGTCGCCCTCCGCGGGGTCCACTTGGCGACGCACTGCCCCTTTTGGAACGACGCTTGATGCTCCCATTCGTCGATGCCGTCGACGCGGTAGCTTAGTCCGCTTAGTCTGCGGTCCCGGCTGCATCCAAGACCCACCTTCATTTCCTTTGGCCGTTGAGCAAGTCAGGGAAAATCAAAGGATGTGCTGCTCGCTGGCCGATCACTGGCCTTCCTAGGGTCCGTCTCCTGCGCTGGCCTGACTTGGCTCTTACGACGCCTTCACCTTCTTTTCCCTCCCTCTCCCACGCTCGTTTTGTCTTTTCTCCCTCTCGACACTGTCGTCGCGTCGTTATTCCACCCAACTGAGAGCCCAGCAACTCTCAACCACATTCTTTTGGAGTCACGAACACGTTCGTTATAGCACCACGAAGCAACCTATCTAAGGTCCACCTAAACTGTTAGTAAGCAAATTCCTGCCAACCCAGACATGTCGTGAAGGCCCCGGCTCTGTTGTCGATAGAAACACATACCTACCCATCTGTGACGAATCAAATACCACGCCATGCATACCCGACCCCTTAGAGTTTGAGGCTTTAGGTGGAGGACCATTGGGCCTAGGCTATTCGCATTTGTTGGCTGGTGACGTTCTCTAACATTCATTTCAGACAGGAAAGCGATACAAAGCTGTTCCTGCTAATATCGAAAACACAATACGCAAGACTATACAATCTCGACTTGACCTGCGGTAATCATGAAGGCGACGATTTTGAATCTCGCCATTGCGGCATCCCTTGGCTCGACGGCTATAGCGCAACCTCATCGCCATGCCCATCATGCCCATCACCTAAAGCGCGATGTCGTGACCACTTATGTGCCCGCTACCGTCACTCAGTACATGCTGGGAAACCAGGAAGTTAGCGCCGAGGACGCTCAAGCTGGCTTGGACAAGGGGTTGTACGTCGTCATCGGCGAGACCACGCCTACATTCACTCCCCCGCCGGCACCAGTTCCCACGAGCACGTCGTCCAAGGAAGACGGTGTCTTCATCGAGCAGGTGACCAGCTCTACATCGTCGACGCCCCCTCCCCCGGCCACGACATCGACCACCTCGTCAACTCCTGCGCCTCAGCCTACGAAGTCCAGCTACCCTACGAGCGGTGGTGCTACGGGTATCGATGCGGATTTCCCTGACGGAGAACTCGATTGCTCCTCGTTCCCTTCACAGTACGGTGCGCTTGCCCTCGACTACCTCGGATTGGGTGGTTGGAGTGGACTTCAGTACACCCCGAACTTCAGCTTGAAAGATCTAGCTATTAGCTTCATCGAGACTGGCGTTAGTGCGCCTTCTGGCCAGACGGGATTCTACTCGTATGCTTGCCCAGACGGCTACGTCAAGTCGCAGTGGCCCTCAGCTCAGGGCAACACGGGTCAATCGATCGGTGGTCTATACTGCAACGCCCAGGGAAAACTAGAGCTTACCCGTGGTGATGTGAGCAAGAAGCTATGTGAAGCGGGCATTCCCGGCATTACCATTAAGAATAAGATGGGCTCTGGAACCTCGGTGTGCCGTACCGATTATCCCGGCACAGAGAATATGGTTATCCCGCTTGACGCTACTCCCGGTGGCACTTTCCAGCTCGCCAACGTCGCTTCGAACAACTACTACGTCTGGCAGGGCAAGCCAACAACTCTGCAGTACTACGTCAACAAGAAGGGCGTCAACGCTGAGGACGGTTGCCGATGGACCTGCGCTTCCGACCCTCAAGGCTGTGGTAACTGGGCACCCATCAACATTGGTGTTGGCCAGGACGCAACTGGCATCACTTACCTGTCAATATTCCCCAACAGCGCGGTCTCTACGGCCAAACTCGACTTCAACATTGATATTTCAGGTGATAGTACTATTGAGTGCTACTACCATGTTGGTGAAGGATTTTCCGGTGGTGCGAACGGCTGCACTGTAAGTACTATGAATCCTCAACTTTTCGGTCTTGAAACCATGAAGGCTAACCAACTTTGTCTAGACCGGTATTCCGAGCGGTGGTTCAGTTACCATTACGTTTAGCGAATAAGGGGATATACTTTAGGGTTCTATGTTTTTCAGTCATGCTGCGTTCTTTGCCTCGCTTTCTAATGGATACCTCTTTGCAATATTATATATAGCCCTACCAAGGCGATACTTTAACGGATCCGCTGATGACGATGGTATATCAAGTTTAATTGTTATTGTCTATATTCTAGTGTCGTGCGTCGTGGAGACCAAGAGTGTGAAGGCCCTGGTTGTATAACTTTTGTGTTCTGCTTTGGCTGGGGGAATTATATCGCATAATCAATATCGAGTCAGTGATGGGATCATCCAAGCAACATAAGTGACCTAGAGTTCAGAGATATCTAGGTCCTAAGAGAAACGGCATCCAAAATACCCAGCACATGAGGTGCCTAAATAATAAGTATAGATATACCGAGATGATTTCTCGACGACATGCTGCTGGGTAGGGGTTGAGAATAGAGTGAAGTGTTGCGGTCAGACTTGAAGCATCTCGAATAAGCGAGAGGGTAAATACTGTATTGTGGTATCAATTGTCCGACCTTCGGGAATTCACATACTTAAGTTCGTCTGCACCCCGCAGCGCTGCGGTATAAGAGGGGTTGGCTGGTGCGCCCTCACTGCAGCTAAAGCGTAGCCGTTGTAGCAGTGCATTAACGCAACGCCCGGCTAGGTATGCACACTCGCAGTGTGTGGCGCCCTCGGGCTGGCCGCTAATCGGATCCCGTCGAACGCCTCCCGGTGCTCACCCCGTCTAGATATATGACAGCCATATGTAGGTACCTATGACCTGTCATATTACCTTCGCCCGTAGTTCACCGCCGGTCCCAAACCTTTGAGGAATTTGTACATGCGAGTTCGTCGATCCTACGAGGCTCTAAAGCTAGAGTCTAAAGATGGATATCGGATCGATGAAGCTATCAAGATTTGAACGCAGGGTAGATAGATCTCATCATTGGTATAGAAAGCGCTACCTATGTACAAATGGACGACTAATGTAGGTACGTCTGCAGACTGAATGCCCATACATTGTACCTAGTCGTTGTCTCTTCAAGTACCTGGTACCTACAAAGTCTTCCGCACATGTCATCGGAGAAGCAGGCTTCCTATCCGATCAAAATAAAGAATGTCTCAGCCCCGAGGCCATCTTTAAATAAAGTGTCCTATTCGGTTTATTTAATGGCCAGTCTGTAGCACACAATAATGACGCCTTTGACGCCTATTTTGGTGACAAGCGTTTAACATGGACTTGAAGACCTCGTAATCTACCTACCGATTGCCAAGATACATAATAGTTTATGTAAGTTTGCCGCTCTCGAGGATCGAGGGTGGCACCCCTCACCTCAGCCAGCATCCCGATTCCGTCATGACCCACCAACCGTCTCGCACTACCGTAGGCCGTAGGTACGCTGCCACCTACCTAACATTAAGTCATTATTGTTCGCTTTCTTCGTCTTTGGTTCGATGAAGCTTCGTCTGTTTCGGCTGGTGGTAGACACGCAAATTGAAGAAGCATTAAGCAATTTGTACCTCTAACATTTCACCTATCGACGGGCTCCTGGTCTGGGATACACGTCCCCCCACTTGTCTGCCTGTCTATTTACTTACTTGAGTCTATTTGGTCTGCGGGCTTGAGTAACCTTGCTGGTCATCTCCATGTCCGGTGTAGAGTGAATTTCGTATCGGGACATCGGTTTACCTCAACTACAACGACTGGAGTCACTCGTGTCGAAACACATCGAGTTCCGTCGCCTTTGGGGATCCCTTAAACTGGTGATATAAGTGCGACTCCACAAATATCCATCACGATGTCTCTACCGCGGGTCAGTTCGCTTGAGACGTTTCTCAGCGTCCCCACGGAGGGCGAGAGATCTCGCAGGGGCTCTATTGCGTCTACGGCTCCCTCGATGAGGCCACACAGACTTAGTTTTAACCCTCTTCCTGATTCGTGGGATCCCGTCATCGCCAGAGATATCGACCATCCTGCACAGACGATCGGAGCATTTGAGGTACCCCGGTGGAAGCGAATCGGTGGGTCTTGCTTGCCTTAGTTCCTGGTCATTCACACTAGCAGTGTTGCGGTTAGCTAACTCGAAGTAGTTCAGATTGTATGTGCAGTAATATACTGTTTCTTTGCTGCTGGGGTCGTGTTTGGCTACGCTGCTATAAAGCCGGTTTTGAAGAAGACGGGGGCCTATCAAGGTATCTGCGACGGGGATGATATTTGCGTGGAAATTCGGCTGAATCTTATGTTCACCGTTGCCGCCGTGGCCACCAATGTCGCCGCCCTCCCCGTCGGCGCCATCCTAGATTACTACGGGCCTCAGGTCTGTGGCATTCTTGGTGCGATATGCCTTGCCATCGGAGCCGTCTTCATGGCCTTCGCCGAGAGGATACAGTTTGATGCGCTCCTGCCAGGATATTTATTTCTGGCCCTTGGTGGCCCTTTTACTTATATCTCCTCGTTCCAACTTTCGAACGCCTTCCCACAGCACTCCGGCTTAATATTAGCATTACTCACTGGTGCCTTTGACGCTTCAAGTGCACTATTTCTACTATACCGCATCATATTTCAGAGGACTAATGGCGCTTTCGGTCTTGAGAAATTCTTTCTCGCCTATCTAGTTGTGCCTGTAGTTATCATTGTCATGCAACTTACTATACTTCCCAGACAGTCGTATAAGACAGTTGGTGAGATGATCGTGGATTATGAGGCGCCGAATCTTGACGGTCCTTTCGGTTCCAGCGCCATCGAAGCTGATGACCAAGTCGATGAAGAGACAGCACTGTTGTGGGAAACACAGCGCCAGGAGCAGCGAGAACATAACGAGAATATCGCTCATGAAATCGAGGAGCTGTTGGGCCCCGAGACAGCTGACAAGCAGGCTGAGCGAGAGGAGGCAACGAACAGTCGGAGCGGTGTCTGGGGTGTGATGCACAACCGCACCGCACTGCAACAGATCCGCTCACCTTGGTTCATACTCATCTGTCTCTTCACTGTCGTACAAATGACACGAATCAACTACTTTGTAGCTACTATCCGGGCGCAATACAGTGCTATATTTGGGTCGCTCGAGAAGGCTATCGTGATCAATAACTTCTTCGATCTCGCCCTACCGCTAGGCGGTATCATCTCGATCCCGTTCATCGGTTTGTTTCTTGACTATACGAGCACCGTTGCCGTCTTGACCACGCTCGTTACGGTTGCTACTAGCATCGGAGTATTAGGTGTGCTGCCATTTGAATGGGCCGCGTACGCGAACATCTGCCTATTCGTTCTGTACCGTCCGTTTTACTATACAGCGGTTAGCGATTACAGCGCCAAGGTGTTTGGGTTTCAAACATTTGGCACCGTGTACGGTACTATTATCTGCCTCGCAGGCTTGCTCAATTTCAGTCAGAGCGGTCTCGACTATCTGTTTCACGACACATTTCGCGGTAACCCTGTTCCGGTGAACCTGATTCTGCTTTCGCTGGGCTTTGTCATTGGTATCTGTCTGGTATCTTATGTCGCCTTGAAGACCAGGTGGTTGAGAATGAAGAGGGAAGCTGGTTACCCGCATGGTAGATAATATTAAGCTTATTTGCCCATAGGTAGGAACCAAAGATCGTCGTTTGCATATATGTTAACTGGGAGCAACGGTTGCATTATTGGCTGCATCTTTTGGGATTGGTAACTCTGCTGGTAGGGCAATGATTGATTTTTCTTTCGATGTCTTGCATTGTCTAGCAGCTCATCTTATCTTGTACGGATCTTAATGTATATGCGAGGAACAATCCGGCCGTACAAATGATTTGGAGTAAAATATAATAGTATTATCAATATGTTGCCCGTCATCAACGTCGGTGCTGAGTTGTCGCTATTTATCCTGTGACTATTCAGTTTCTCGTTGTTTAGCTATATCTAGTGGCTAGCTTCTATGGCTATGCCGAATATGTATCGAGCATGCGGGTACTACAGACGGAAATACACTATTTGCGCGACAGTATGACTGAACTTGAGCGTACTTGATCCTGGGGCCTGTTTATTAGCTATTCAGCATATTTGAGCTGATAAAAGATTTCCAAGCTGGCCAGGTGATAGAGCCAAAGCTGCCTCGTCATGGTTTCATTTTCGAACTTGCGGGAAGCCTTGCGTACATGCCCGCCTTATCGCGGCTGAGCGGCTTGTCTAGGGTTTCGGACTTGATATAATTACCTGCTCTCATCTATTTCTCCTAGGACCTCTTGTTTCTTAGTTCGACGGTATGGATGCTCTGTGATACTATGTAAAGGATATATTCGAAATAGATCCGGTCCGAGCGAACGTACGTCTAATATCTTTCGGTCACCTTTGGGAGATCGATTACGGCTATACGTTTCCAGCTTGGGTGACGGTTTTCAATCTTAGATACGCCTACTCTCTACTTCTTGGCTAGGTATACTTTTCTCCTCATCACGACACCTACCCCAAGTCTTTGAACTTGGCGGACAATCGCCGAAACTATTTCGTCGCCGGCCGACTTCGATGACACGCCACGCCCCTGTCTGGGTACACAGTGAATAGGCTTTCTTGTACGTTATCAAAATAACAAAAAATATAGCCAAGGAAGGGTTGGGTAATCACGAAATCACCTCGAGATATCGCCTCACGATATCTCATTGCCAAGTGAACCCGGTAACTTGTTACCTCTTGGCACCTGCCTAACGAAGCCGGCTTGGCGCAGGCCAAGAGGGCTCTGGGTCGTTCTAGGTTCGTTATCACGTCCGCAGCCGCTGGTATCTCAGGGCGTGCTGGCATCATGTCGTGGCACCCTTGGTTCTCTCGGCTGGCGTTGGTGGTTGGTTCACCGTGCTGACTCGGGTTTTCTGGCAGGTGGCTACTCTCACTTTTTCCCCGGACGCCAAGCTCGCTGAGTGAACGGTTTCTGACAGATAAATATCTGCCTTGGCTTTTTAGGATCTATGTTTACTAATTAGGATTCACCAATGGGAAGATGTGCTATTGATACGGTTATTGAAGAGTTTGGGGACGTGGCGGGGGATAAACGCCGTTGGCTGGAAGACGAGGCTTGGCTGGAGCCGGGGGGAGCTGAGAGATGGGAATCGCCTCCGTCTAGTGTATGAATCGCTGTATGTTCCCCAGCCCGAGCCAAGCCGCGTGCTAAGATATCCCAGGGATTCCTCAAATCACATTTTGCTGACGTTTTTCTTTCTCGCGGGGTGGCGTGCCGGTGCGCGAAGCAAGCTGTATGTACCTATATAAAGCGGTGAGCGGGTGTCTGACCCCTCGTCGTGCTGTTCTTCTCTTGCTTCCACCTCCTCGCTTCACGCCGGTCAGCAACTCTCTACAATGAAGAACCTCGAGGTTTTTGCCCTCGGCGCCCTGTTCGCGGGCCGGAGCTTCGCAACTGGTGGTGTCTTGAAGCCAGCGGATCTAGTTGCCAAGATCCGAACGGAAGAGTGAGTGACCGGCTGTTCATCTTGGGTGGAGAAGAGATGATGTCCGTGGAAGAATAAAACTGACTCTCGTTCCTAGGCTGGAGCGTAACCTCTGGAATCTGAATCGCATTGCTCAGGAACACGGCGGCAACCGTGCTTTCGGCACGCCAGGGTACGCGGCGTCGTCAGATTATGTCCTGGAGCGTGCAAAGACGCGGTTTGGCCCCGAGTACGACACCACTGTCCAGTACTTCGACCACTTGTATAGTGAGGTTCGCGAGATCTCTCTCACGGGGCCGGATGGCGAGTCCGTTGACGTTGTCACGCTGATCTACAACCCTGGCACGGATGACGGTCCCATCAAGGCCCCGCTCATTGACACGCCTGTTGATGATACCAGAGGTAGGTCCCAATGGTAGCCCAATTATACCTGAATAGGAGAAATCCAATGTCTAACTATCGTGAATGTGTAGGTTCCGCCTGTTTCGAGGACCAATGGGAAGGCATCGATGCTACGGGAAAGCTGGCGCTCGTCAAGCGTGGCAGCTGCGCCATCGCGGACAAGCTTAGACTTGCGAGGGCTCATGGCGCTTTAGGTGTCATTCTCTACCACAATAATGCAGGCACCCCGAGCTCAGCGACCTTGAGTGCTGAGAGCTACGGGCAGATTGTCCCCGTGGCCACGATCAAGCAAGCTGTGGGCCAAGCCTGGAAGGCTAGTTTAGAGGCCGGCGAAGAGGTTATTGTAGAGTTATACATCGACGCCTTCTTCGAGGAGCGGAAGTCATGGAACATCATTGCCGAGACCAAAGAGGGCGACCCGAACAACGTCGTCATGCTAGGAGCCCACTTGGACTCAGTGCAAGCTGGAGGAGGCATCAACGACGACGGCTCCGGAACCAGCTTGTTACTCGAGATCATGACGGAGCTCCGGTACTACAAGGGGTACGCGAACAAGGTGCGGTTCGCCTGGTGGGGGGCCGAGGAGAGCGGGCTCGTGGGCTCGCTCTACTACACGTCGAGCCTGACGGCGGCGGAGGCGGACAAGATCCGGTTCTACTTCAACTACGACATGGTGGGGTCGCCGTACGCCGAGTACCAGGTGTACGAGGGGGACAACGAGGGGGATTCGGCAGGGGCGTCGAAGCTGTTCGAGTACCTCTCGGCCGCCGGCAAGCCGGCGCAGTACGTCAACTTCGGCAGCAGCTCCGACTACGTCGGCTTCCTGGAGCTGGGTATCCCATCGTCGGGCATCTTCACGGGCGCGAGCGCCACAACGGACCCGTGCTACCACCTCGCGTGCGACACCCTCGCCAACGTCAACCTCGACGCGCTGACCGTGAACTCCAAGGCCGCCGCCAACGCCGTCGCCGAGTTCGCCCTCTCCCTCGACGGCGTCCCGCGCCGCCGCAACGACACCTCCGTCAACCCCCGCAGCAGCAACGCTATCCGTGCCCAGTTCCTCAAGTGGAAGCGTGCCGCTGCCACCGCTGCGACGCAGAAGTCGTGCTCGCATAAGGGCGATGGCACAATCTAAACTCTGTGCTAGGCGTTTGGGCTGTGTATCTGATGGGACTTGACAAGGTAGTACTAAGCCGCGACCAAACTGTATATAAATGTATATAGGAGTGGGAAATGCAATACGGAATCAGCTATATGCTCTTCGTATACTATATGTACCGCCACTTTAAATCTGTATTGGCTTTCTTCCTGTGAAGAAAAGAGAGCGGGTATCAATCATAATTATTAAGTGCTAGATGAATCACTCTTTCTTTTTTTTATAATAGATACTTAGAATTGTAAGAGCTAGACAGGACCCTAAGGATATACACTATTTGTTGTATAGGGGGGGATACAATCACAAGTTGCACTATAACAAGAAAAGAAGCGACGAAACAATGATGTGGTACGTATAATACAGTCATTGGAATTTAGGTGTTCTCCTGAGTTACAATTGATCTAACCAGGGAAACGTATGCTGCGATATGCCCCTACCCTACAACATTCCGGATTAGTAGACGGGCTCAGCCTAATTCCATGCGATCTCCAGCACCTTCTTCCCGTAGTCTGCGTCCTTGCTCGTCCCTCTCCTCCATCTCTTCTTTGATTCGCTCTTCAACTTCGTCCCTAATTGGGCCTAAGTCGGGTGGAATGACGGACATCTGGACGCTTGGGGCAGCACCGACGAATCGTAGCTGCTCTGTAACATGTTGCACAATCTCCGTCAACTTCTTCTGGGTGTTTCGATTCTGGCGAGGTTCGCCCAGGATTTGTTGAATTGTGGGTAAGAGCGAGTCGATCTTAAACCTGTCTCTCCAAGGAGTGTGTATTGGGATTTGGGCTGGTATGTCGTCTTGGTGGCCAATTGCGATCGCTGTCTCGTAAGCCCATGCACGAGCGACGTTTTTGGGCGTGTAACCTCCACCACCAAAGAGGATGAGAGGCAGTCCCAATTTCTTGCAAAACTCTACGCACGAGGAATGACCTTGAACTAGTAGGTTGAATTTACCTAACCTATCTCCGGCTAAGGAGTCTGCGCCGCACTGTAGAGCTATAGCACCTGGTCTGAACTTTTCGACAACACGTGTGATAATGGACTCGAAGAGCCACTTATACTGTTCGTCAGTGATACCATCGTTAAGAGGGACATTGATGGCATGGTGCGCGCCGGGATTGTGTTCGCTTTTTGGACCATTGTCCTCGAGGGCGCCGGTGCCAGGAAAGAAGTTCAGGGGATCGTATTTGTGAAATGAAACTGTCATAACTCGATCGGTAGAGAAGAATGCTTCTTCAACGCCATCACCATGATGTACGTCAATGTCGATATATAAAACTCGGGCGTGAATGCGTAATAACTGTAATATGGCGAGAACAATGTCGTTAATGTAGCAAAACCCAGATGCTTCCGCTCTCTTTGCATGGTGAAGCCCTCCACCCCACGCAATGGCAATGTCAGATTGGTTTGCACAGAGCTTCCTTGCTGCGTCGAGAGAAGCACCTCCAGAGAGTGAGCAGTAGTTGTAAAGCC
The DNA here is from genome assembly GCA_022495065.1 of Xylaria telfairii. Lineage (NCBI taxonomy): Eukaryota > Fungi > Ascomycota > Sordariomycetes > Xylariales > Xylariaceae > Xylaria > Xylaria telfairii. Next base: position 268,099 of record MU383846.1, read on the forward strand.
CCTCAAATAAGGGACAATCGCTTCCTCCCAGATTGAACCTAAGATCGGGATTTGTATTCTCCACGTCGAGGGGCTGAGGCTGAGGCGCGACCGTAGCTAGATGGTCGACGTAATCACTGGAGTGAAAAGCGGTCAACTCTTCGTATGTAGCTGCGCGTGCCGTGTAGTTGTCCATGGCAAAGTTCATGCCGTAGGCGGATACCAAGCTCTTGGTGAGGGTTAAGCGCCAGGGTTTCATCGGGTGAGTCATGCCAAAATGGTGTTTTTCCATATCTGGGTTGTAGTGAAATGATACGTTATAGCCTTTCGGCTTGGTGATGCCATGCTCATGGGCGAAGCGCTTGATCTTGTTGAGATAAGCAGCATTTTCCATGTCGCTCGGCCGATCCAGAGGCTTCAAGAACTTCTTGACAACCGGTTGGTCATAGTCTACGTTATGAGGAAGATAATTGGGCTTTGGAAGCCGTACTGTGTAAGGATTTGCCGGGTCTAGTTCCATGTTGAGCGCCGGTTCTAGACTTTAGGTCATAAGCCGTTCAAATAGATGAAGAAGGACCGGGGTGAACCGGAGGTAATGTCGTCAATGTCCTTGTGTGGGGAGAAGATGTCGGTTTTTAGAGAAGTCGGTAGTCTTATGGGTTGGGCGACACCGGCAGCCACTAGAAGGAGTAGAGGTGGACTAAAGGCTATGAAGACGATGGAACTTTGCTAAGTTGTTTGATTTGGTGTTTTGATGGATGGGTGATGAGGTGGGCCACTCCGGGTGATCCAACAAGTAGGTGCTGTTGTCAAGTAACTGAAAAGAAGAATTACAAACTGGACTTGGACTCGTTTCAAGTTTCAAAAGCTGCCGATGAAGCCAAATGATGATCAAACAACAGCCAAAAGTAAGATACACCTGGTCGGGTGAAAGCAACGAATACCTGCGTATCTGTAGTAGGTAGGTAAGGTGGAGGGTAGATTCAAGCCATGTTCCATCGCAAAACGACATTCAAGTTATCGCAACCACTCGCCGGCTAGGCTAAATTGGGTTAAAGCCATCTTGAAATTCGGGGCTGCCTACCGAGCAGTACTGTAGTGTAGGCTACCTACCTACTACGGGTAGTATCCATTATATATGTAGGTAGGTACATTCATGCTATACTTGCCTATCTACAAATAATATTCCTATATTCCTTTCCATTTTTATTCAATTTCAGACTTCGAACCTTCGCCTTCCTTCGACTATCCACATTAACACACTACACTACTGTACCGTACTCACTACAGCCCCGCACTCTCTCGGTCACTCGCAACTCACACTGCGCTGCCCCTGCAGGTCAGTTGCTCGGTACGGATAATTTTTGTTTACACCAACGGTGGCCAACCACATCATCAACAACGCTCGCCTCTCCATTTCGCCTGCAGCAAGCGAATTCGCCATCACGCAACACACAACACGCTACTGTATGTCCTAAGGCTTGGGATCGGGGCTTCTATCGTGCAGTTACCATTACCGCTTTGTGTTATCAATCGAGCTAGGAAGGTGAGCCAGCACCACCATATATATGATTTGACCCTTCCGCTGCTCTGCTCTGCTCTGCCCTGCACGCATCCATCTGTCGTTCCATGTCCCATCCGCACATGTCTGCTATTATAGCCGCATCTTCGTAATTGTTTACTCTGCATGCTCTTCGCCGCAGTGCCTCGTACCTCGTGCCCGAAACAAACAAGCAAACAAAACAAATAAGTCAGGGCAGAGAAGAAGCACTTCGAGAATAAGAAACAAGAACAAGAAGAAGAAGAAAAAAAGAATAGAGAGAGCATTTACGTGTCGCGTTGTGTGTTGCGTTGCGTTGCGTCTGCGTCTGCGTGCATCAGTCGGGCCTTGTGGCCTGTTTCACACACACACCTTTCTTTCTATAGAGCGCACGCCTCGCGTAGCAGGCCAGGTTAACACCCATGCCCAGAGACGATCTCTCCATAGACTTCGTAAAGAAGATGGCGCCGTCTATCGAGGCGCAAGACCCCGCCCTCATCCTCGAGGAGTTCATCCACCGCATGGCCAACCTCCCCGAGGAGGTTCGCTTCCTCCAAGACGAGATCGCCGACAAAGACCGCTCGTATCACGATTGCATTAAGACCATCGAAGAGTGCGACAACAAGATACAGCGCTTCATACGTTCGAATGGTAGTCACCACCACAACCCGCGCGAGACACAGCTGCGCGAGACGATAAGAGATAACTACACACGCGCTGAGAAGCTCGCCGACGAGAAGGTTGCCCTGTCGCAAAGGGCGCAGAATCTATATGACAAACATTTGCGATATCTCGACATCCAGATCAAGCAGTTGAGCGATAGGGGCGAGCCGGGCTTCACTGACCCCGATGAGATACCGTCTCTGATTCGGCCGAGCGCCGCCAACAATAGCAACACTTCTGTGAGAGTGCTGTCGGTCACTACAACTACCTCGACGCCACTGAACCCGATACAAAACAATGCCACGCCTATCGCTGCCAGACTTTCCAACTCTCAGGCACGAGCCGCACAATCACAAGCCCACATATCTTCCTCGGCACCGGCCTCTCCTGCCGCAAGCATGATACTGAATCGAAACCATCGTGAATCATCTGCCGGACCTGGGAGTGGCGTGCCTAAGAGGGCGCCACGGACAGCTTCTGGTATAGGCAACATCCCAGCAAACTCAAGTGGGCTAGCACGGCATTCGTCTCTCGGACCGGGGACGCCGAAAGCAGGGACACCAGGAACATCAAGTAGGGCGGGGAGCGCTGGACCCAAAGGAGTGACAAAGGCATCCAGCAATGGAACAGGACGGAAAATGACACCAGGAGCGGTCGCACGCAAAAAACCCCCGACTTCAAAATCAACCTTGTCTCGCGTCAAGCGCGCAGGAACCTCAAAGGGCTCTCCAGCCTCAACAGCCGACAGCGAGCTTTCGGACGCAGATTCCGCGCCATCTTCTCGCCGTGGCTCTCGCGCGGGAAGTGGCACTCCCGGTCCTTCCCAGAATGGAAACCACAAACACAAAAGCAGTATAGACATTGATAAGGATGAGGAGATGGCCGATCGAGATGACGACGAAGAAGTCTCGGGCTCCGACGGCGTTTCGGGCATCGACGACGACGAGGATGAGGAGGGCAAGAGATATTGTCTATGCCAGGCGGTATCGTACGGCGATATGGTGGCCTGTGACAATCCAACTTGCCCTTTTGAGTGGTTCCACTGGAGCTGTGTCGGGCTGAAATCGGAACCTGAGGGTCGCTGGTACTGCCCTACGTGCAGTGCTGAGCGCGCAGAGAGTTTAAAGAAGAAGGGAAAGTGAGGATCCCAACAACACAAGAAAACACCACCCCCTGGAGTTACTATCTAAGCCAAGATGCACCTTGGATGTCAGATAAACCTGAGGCGAATCCGAAACGAGGCTGCAATGAATCATTGCCCACAAGATTTGATTCTCATCACGTGTAATTTCTTCCGCCTGGATGAACCGACGAACATCGAATATATCGTTAAAGCCCGAAGACGAAGAAGAGAGTTATACCTAGGCTCGCCGGATTTCGCGACGACATAGTCTAAGCCACAGCACTTCTAGAGAAAAGACTGAGGAGACAGCCTTGATATCTCTTATCATCCACGCTCAGCCGAAAGAACATGCTTGCCTGAGTCAAGGTCGGCCCCTATGAGAGGCGTAGGAGATAGTTGAGATATGTAGCAAGATCTCACCGATCCTTGCATCTGATTCACACACATGACTATCTGGGTAGCAGGGATAATGACGTTCTGCATCTGATGAAAGTAGACCGAGGATAAGGGTACAAGACGGTGGCGAATTTCCAAAATAAGTAGTTACAAAACTGAGGTAATGCGATATATGGCTTAGGCCTTATCTTCATCATAACAACAGGAAAATAATAGAGCTGCAATGAATACCTTCGTAAGGGGTAGATGATCAAATGAAGACTAAACGATGCCTCCTTGCATTCTATTTATTGTCCACAGACGTTTCACTTTTATTATCTTCCTGGCAGTCGTATTCGCCCATATCGCTCTTCTCATTACACATGATGACCGCTCTATTATGTGATTTACCATTATCAAGCACGCCCAAGACTGAAACATGCCGCTCCAGAGCCAGACTGGTTTGTTTCAAAACCAAGCCACGAGTTAAACAGAAAGAACAAGGACTCTAATGCTCCAACAAACGCAAGCTACCTTGGACGACCACATTCTCTAGGATGGATCCCGGAGGAATATCGATCGTGGAACCTTCGGTAGCGACGATAATCACTGTTCCTTTCAATGTAACGCCACGGTGAAGGTTGACATTGCCAGTGATGGTCAAGTGATCCAATTCGATAATCTTAGGAATCGAAGGGATTCGCTTCTGGAAATCTGATACCTTCTTGAAGTCGCTACCCAGCTTAATAAGTGGAGCACCACCAAAGCGGCTAGGGTTCATCTGAAGCTGGCCATGCTTGACGGCGTACAGGTCAGACTTGACAAGCATCAGGTCTGAGCAAGTCTTAACGGGCAAGAATCGTCGACGGGGTACATTGACACCGTGAGCATTCTTGAAGTGGCGGATGGCAGCACCAACCGCAGTCTCGAGCTGAAGAATGGAAATATCGGACTCGCCCTTCTTGTCGCCGGGAATGGACTTGCCATTCGGGATAATCTCCATCTCTAGCTCGTCATTCTCCACGACACGCTTAATGGCCTTGACGTTCATCCAGATGTTGTTGGTGTTGAAGTACTTGAACTTCTTGATAGACTTGAACTCGTTGGTGTGCTCTTTGGGAACCTGAGCAATTTCAAGAAGACGAACAGAACCCTCATAGTCGATGATGGTACCACCCTTGACGTCGGCCTTCGTCTTGTTGGTTAACTCCATGATGTACTCAGCATCTGTTTCAACCATGTGCTGGAGGACACGTAGGTCCACGACGGCACCCAGGTTATCAACGTTGGACAAGAAAATGATCTCAATACCGCGTTCGATAAGTTGATCCAGGACACCCGAGTTGTAGAGCGACTCGAAGACGTCACCGTGTCCTGGGGGGTACCATTCGGAAATCGCGGAATCATAGCTCTTGGGAACAGGGAGGAGCGAATCCTTGTAAATTCGAGGGTATCGGGATTGATTGAAGGTCAATATGTCCACATTATGGCCTTCGTACTTCTTGATGATAGCGGCAGTGTCATCGTTTGTGTTGAACGAGTTCATCAGAATGAAAGGGACGTTAGTGTTGTAGGTTCGGTTCAAGTATTCGACCTGGCGAACGGACATGTCTAAGAAAGACATGCCATCACGGACTTCGATAACTGATTTGGGACCGACGCAACCCATCGAAGTACCCAAGCCACCATTCAGCTTGAGAACGGCCAATTTGCTCAAAAAGCCCACGGATTCGGAGTTAGCGAGATCTTCGTAATCAACAACCTGGTTCTGAGCTGGAGGGGCAATGCGGTCCCAATCACTATTTGGCCTTTGTTAGCGGATGTTACCGAACTGAGCTGAGCTTCGGGTGAGGTTACGTACACAGCATTTCCCTTGGCCTTATCGTTCAAGTATCGTCGGAAGAGGGAGAAGAAGTTATCCATTTCTGTCTCGAATAACTACCACACATGTTAGAGGTCGGTCTAGCGGGGTGAGATGGCTTGACGCAGCGTACCTTCTTTTGTTCCGGGTCTTTGACAGTCTCAGCGAGCTCAGTCAATGCATTGCGCATCTGCGCGGCAGCGACGTTGGTTGAGGCATTCTCGAAAGCCTTATGGAAATCAATTAGTGATTGCATCATGTTGATAGTAGAGAGAAATGGCATGAGCAGATTTGTGGACAATAAACAAGTTGGCGCATAGGGGATTGGTTACTCCTTTGGAGAAGGAGAGGAGAGTCAAGGCCCGAGGATTCGAGGAAACCATGGCGGGTGTAGTACACCAAACGCGAGCCTAGAGATCAATGTGCCAGGGTAGATGAATAGCGCCGCGTAAGAGCATCTACGCCGAGTGTTCCTGGGACGCGTAACTTGAAAGTATATTTGGTTCATTCAAGAGCAGACAGCGTTCCAGGGACACTACGGCGGAGGACGGAAGGAGGCCACGAGGCAACCTTGCTGGCTCTTTGTGTATGTATGTATGTATGTAGGCTTCCCGTCGAGGCACAAAGATGGGGCGGGCGGACGGGATGGTGCAGACATTGCGTGGTGAATTGAGGCGGGAGTCGAAGCAGGCACACTCACCATGTGTGATCGAGTCTTTCCATGGTGTCTTCCTGTAAACTCGGCGTCCGAATCCTTGCCACCCAGCTGGGGCTTCAGGTGCGAAGGCAATGCACTCTTGACTGCTTGAGCCATTGTGAAAGGAACGAAGCAGCAAGACTGGTCTAGAGCTCTGTTAGAGTACGTACAACACTACACCACTAGACGGCAAAGGGAGGCAAAGGAAGGCAAAGTAGGACGAGATGGGGTCAACGTGCCTTAAGGGATAGGAACAGGTAGGTATATAGAGAATTATTGGAGGGGAGGAAAAGTAGGTGAGGAAATCCAAAGGTTTTAAGTCTGCTGCTCCCTGGTGATGTGTAAATGGCGGGCAGAGGAGGGGCAGGGGCAAAGCATGGGAACTGGAAGCACGAGCAGCATGTGGCACTAGCGACTGGGCAATTGGATGATGATGAGCTGGAGGTAGGTACAGTGCTCGCTATTGCATGCCGGAGGTGCAGCTGTAACAGTACCTACACAGTGGGTTGCTATATGGGTTGCTGTAGTGGGGTTGACTGCTTGATGGTGGGGCAGCCTTGGGTCCTTGCCTTAGTACATAGCGGGCAGGTTAGACGGCTAAGTTATACCCAAAATGTACTAGACTGGGGGCATCATATACTTAATTATAGGTGCTTCAGGCCGGCTTTTCGCTGAGACACAAAGAGGTACTTACTTGCTAGCTACTCGGAGGCGTGGTATCTAGTAGCTCTAGGTATCGCAACCTACCTAACTCCTGGGTAGGGGTACGCTATGGGAATTTGATATGATGGCTCTATTCGCTCGCTCTATTCACCGTTGATCCTTCTCGTTGGTGTTTGTGTTTCTGTGATTGCTCAACAAATCAGCCGACGTGTTTGTACAATTGACGTAATGCAGCGGTCTGGGTAACGCTACAGTAGATCCTGGTTGGGTCGAAGAAATGGTCTGCATTCCTGCACGTCTGCATATCCACATCGTCCTCTTATTTGCTTGACCTTGTTCCGCCCACACCTAAGAATCTGCCGGTCTCCACGACACATAGTGCATCGTGTCGTCGCCCCAAGGCACATTCTAGTTGTCTAGTTCTCGAAATATACTTATTATGCCCACGATTGTACCGTACTACTCGTTTGCAAATCTCGCGAGGCACCCAAGGAAATTTGATACGGTGCACGGCGAACGGAGGGGCTGCTAGGAGGAATGGAGGGGGAGGGGTGGACAACGAATCTGGCAAAGATCATCTTGGCTGCGAGGCGAAAAAAAAAAAAGATCAGCAACATACCTCATGAACACTGCAACAGATTGATATGGGAAATGTTGAACAATTTTCACCCAATTAGGTGAAGCTATGGAGGATATCACGAAACAGACCAAAGAAACAGCCAGATCGAAGAACCCCCCTTTTATATTACTTCGATGTTATCAAGCGAAGCTTCGTTGCTACAGCAAATGGAAATGGGCTGCCCCACGGTCATGATTACCATTCATTAATTAATCCCCATTCGTCATGATCAATCTCAATTACCGGTCATTGAAATCTGACGGCAACCACCAACCACCTAGACCCAACGTTCGACCCTCTTTGTGGCGTCCCACGGCCAAACTTGGTGAGGTCTAGGGGTAACCAGCTCCCGCCCTTGGCAAATATTGGCTCGTCTGGCACCTAAAAAGCCTCAAGCTTGGGGGTACATTCTGCACTAGCTATTCGGCTACTTGGCTATCTCCCTTATCATTCACTTCCGTGTTCCGATACCGTCTAGCGAGGGCTGAGAGCTGACAATCTATTATTCGGGTGCCTGATTCCACTCACACCACGGCTGAGCGTTCCAGATCTTTCTTTATAGCTTAGTTCTCGTAACGTCTCACCACGAACCTGGGAAACGTTCAGATAGTGGCGCTTGCATGTACTATATCGTGGCAGCATGTCTATCGAAGACTCTGCGTCCGCCAACTAGCAATATTGGACAATCAGCGGGGGATCCTCTAGATCTGACTAACTTGAGGCTCCCGGATCCTCCATATATACTACGGATGTAGTATAGCTAACACCGGGGGTCTCCGTCTTTCGGTATTGGCATACACATTCCGTATGTATCATATTCATGGTTTAGGGAGCTTATGCTAAACTATTGCCACGAATCCATGATAATTTGCGTACAGTAGCTTTACTATTAGGGCGGACCATACCCATCTCTGCCCATCAGAGCTACCTCAAGTACCTATCGTCGGAGCCCAGGACAAGGGGCTCGGGAATGGCAGTAGCTAAACAGGCGGACAACCAGGATCTGAAGTCACGCCAAGCTCTGGACCTGCATTTTGCGTCGCGTTCGACGCCGTTTTCTGCTGAGTTTACCGATGGTTTTGATATCTATCAGATAATGTGGTGTTTGTGAGTCTTGATGCAAAGACGATAGTACGGGCATTGCATTGGCAATCAAGCCTCTATCTCTGTCTCGAAAGTGTGCGTTTATACCGATGGCTCGGATCCAATCATGTTTACCGCTACTGGCATCAATCTAGATTAATCGAAAAGAACGGGATAAATATAAAGCTCAGACTAAGATTTCATTCGCTAAGGCCACCGGACTCAGGGCGTCGTATAAAGCACCATGCCCGAGGGAAACGAAATATTGCTTCGCGTCGCCTGCTGATACTTATCTGTAGCAAATAGATGGTGGGGTTGCTGACCACGTGGAGGAAGAGACACGAGCTTGAGTAAATTTCAAATCTCGTGTCTCCAGGCAGGAGGCAATACCAATCAATACCCAGCAACGACAGCGGTGAGCGCCGCCAACTCTATTCCCCCTTTTCAACCCTGCACAATCGAGTATTACCGTGACATTTGCAACTTTAAGGTTTAGGATTTTGATTACATAAGCTAAATACTACTGTACAGTGGGTTTTACTACGGTGCAGTAGATTTTGAGTCAAGTTCGGTTTTCAACAACAAACAACGTGCCTGGCGCGGCACTACACTCAACATAATTTTTGTAAGATAGAACAGGCCGATCAGCTACTATGTAGTCTTTCCCCCCACTTCATCTATACAATCTTACTCATTGGGTTAGATAGATGGTGGCACCCGTATCTCGTATCGTGCATCTCGCCAGAAGACTCAGACCAACCTTCGTGTTCTTATATCTCCCTGATTCAGCAGTTCCGCTAATAGTTCCTACCAGCCGCTTCAGGCGGACTAAGACTATTAAGAAAGTCCGCCCTTCTGCCCCACCACGGAAGTTACACTGCAGTACTTAGAATCTCACTGAAGCGCGGCCTGCATCAGGTTAAGTAGGTAGGTACGCGGCACATAAAAGTGAATCAAGCTGAATGCCTTCAAGATATATTTTACAATAAAGCAATACTTAATATCCGAGTTATTGAGTTTCATCCCTCAAGCAATTGGTACGGCTCCTCTTCCCTATTACGCACGTGTCTCGGCCGGTACTGTCTAGATCACCTACGACATTCTTCGCTATGGGAAGTCTGAGCACGGGGTTGCCGTACTGGCAGGTCAACGTCCCAGAAGACGAGAGGATAGAAGAATGTCCGGAATTCCTGCGCACATTGAGCGCGAAAGATCTGGGCATCATCAGCACGCCAGATGAAGAGTACCACCTCAGCACCTGGCCCGAGGTGCAGAAGCTGATCCTAGATAACCGCCTCGATCTGTTTCAACGCGTGCCGTCCGAGCTGCGTAAATACCTACAATACACATGGAAATTGAAGCAGCAATACGGCAGCGTCATGGATTTCATCCTGACACAACGACTGCACTGGGACATGCCCATAACGCCAAAGGGCAAGCCGTTCGAGTCCGAGCAGGATATCAAAATCCTGTGGAATGACTGGCCGTATGGCCTTGACAGAAAGATCGTCCACATCGTAGTCTGGACGAAGTTTGACTTGGAAGACGACCCGAGCACAGATGATCTCACCGAGCAAGCTCGGGCTGAGATCGATGCATTCGTCCTGAAGACCTTCGGCTCAAGGGTACCAAGTGATCATGTGAGGCATCTCATATTATGTTACCAAGTCTTATTGCTCACTCTATCTTAAATAGTACATCTGGTTCAAGAACTGGCGTTCTTTGAAATCGGTTCAAGCAGTTGAGCATTTTCATGTCATGCTATATGATCCAGATCCTGCATTCATCGCAGAGGTTACAAACGGCGACGTTCCTCTTATTAGAAAGGTTTGATATAACCACTATATAAGGACTATTTCCTGGCCATATACCATAGACATAGATAACCGAATACTAATGGTACATTAAGGCTCATGATATTTCATAGTTATCTCGTTTCCGATCATTGCTTCTGTCCGGCCTAGGGCATCACAGCTCTAAAACTGAGTAGTCTCTCTCAAACAACTTGTCTCACTTTGCCCGTCTCAACCTCATAAATCCACCCAGTAATTGGCACATCGTCTGGAACTGTAGTAGATCTCTTCAAAAACTCTACATCACTCTTAACGGCGCTATCAAGCTCGGAGAAGGGCAAGAAATCGAGTGTCGCGAGCTCAGCTGCAGCGGCGTGGCCGAGATTCTCCTTGACAATGGCATGCGCAGCGTCGTTCGTAAATGTCAACATGCCACATCCCGTATGCTTAACCAATATAACTTTGAAGGATGTAGAATTAGTCGATTATTCTCCGGGGGAGACCTGTGAGGACCCCGAATCCCCGGTTTCCTTCTCGGCCACTAAGAATACGGGAAAAGGGGCCAAAAGAGGAAGCCGTTCGGATATTACTCACTCTCACGCGTTCCCAGAAGCTGCTCTGAGATCACGATGGACCGCTGCGCATCCTTCGCGCTGGCACCCGCGTTGCGGATGACGTGGGCGTCGCCGAGCGAGATACCGAAGGCTGCGGCAGGATCGATGCGAGCGTCCATGCACGTAACTAGGAGCCATTAGTACGAAATTGCCGGTCTCATTCTTACCTTAGTACTGTTCTAGGCGTGAGGTGGTAAAGAGAGGGTGTGACAGCGTGGCTTCTTACGGATAAGGTACTTCTTCGCTGGTGGAAGAGCAAGGTGGCCTTGGTTGAAGCCTTGAGCATATTCGGCGTTCTTCTCGACCAAGTTCTTCTGGATTCCGGTCGTCATGATGTTGATAATCGCGTTTTACCCGATGCCTGCCTGGAGGGGTGTATGATGTACTTCAAAGAATCAATCAGGAAAATATGATCTGAGCAGGGACCGAGTGCCACTGTGACTTATCACATCATGTTACTTTGCTGCTGTATTTATAAACCGGCTACCCACAGAGCCCGAAAGCGGGATGGGACAGACATGCACATCATTGTGATGGACACCCTGCACCTCTCCCAAGGGAATGGCGAGGATGGTGGAGTGAGGGGTCCTCCGTCTGTCATTGGGGATCCCGCCCTCTAGCTTGCAGCACGCCATTCCCGCCACATGAGGCGATTCGATATCTCAGATCGGAAATATGATCTCTCTTTGCTTTTTACGGCCTACAGGCCTCAACGCGGGATGTGAGAACGCCCTTTAGTCAATGGTGTCGGAAGCAAATGACAGAATGGGTGAAGAGCATCGTGAACCTTATTCCCACTTGGGCCAGATGATTAATTCGTACATAAATAGTATGATGAGACCGGCTTTGTCTGGCGAGTTGCGGGATCTTGTCACAAGCCTCCTCAGACGCCGATCATCAACTTCAGTTGCCCGGCGTTTGTTGTTCGAGTATGCGTCATTGACAGCACAGGCTTGGTCTCGGCACGCAGATACGCACATGTACTTGGCTTCATTTTAGGAAGGCTAATAAGACGCATTGCTCGATAAAGCAGACGCCGGGACTCAGACTACGCCGAAAATGGGCCTCTGGGCTTTGCACATAGGGTGTTTACTTCCACGGGATCTGGCATCGCTGACTAATGTAGGTTGCCGAATCAAAATTTATCCGGCTCTCTTCTTTTCATCCTCTGTTTCGAAATCTACGGGAGGGAAGGACAGGTCATTCGGGAATTAATAATTCATCGATCATGAGGCTTTGTCATAGGCGAGAAAATCACGCCATAGGCATTCGTGTACTTAGAAAGCGCTGCTAACTTCTCATCTATTTTTTATCTTCTTGATACCTAAAAGCGCACCAGTTTACGCTCTACTCTCTAGTATCTTTTGTCTTCATGGGAAACCGAGAATTGTGAGGGATCGCCCTCGCTATGACCCGGAAACTCCCCAACTGGCGAATCGCAAGGGAATAGATAGCCTTACCGAAAGCGGCTATCCTTTCATGCATAATCAAGGGTTTGCCGGAGCATGCTCGTTATTCCACTCTAATACCTGCTGGCACATTCCCTCTATAGTATTGTGAACATGTTTGAAGCCGAGGCCGCCTTTCTCGACGCTCTGCTGGGCAGCCTTGTCCGTCGACACGTAATGCAAGCTAGCGTGGAACACACCCGGCTGTAGAATCGCAAGCGTGCCCTTGGGCTCTGGGAAGATCCATTTCAATATTGGCGTCCGACTCCCGATCGCAACCAGCTCGACGATGTGAGAAAGAATAAGGAACGGTAGCGGTGGGAGGAATGTTAACTTGACTGGCGTCTTGGCCGCCACGTGGCATAGGTAGTACATATCGCCGTACGTCGGCGGTGGCCCGTCGTCAGTGATGACAAATGGCCTGCCGGCGCATTTGGGCATCTCCTTGCGTAGTAGAGCCGCCTCGAAGTATAGGTGGCCAAGTGAGATGTGACCACCATGTACGAAATTCTGCACAATGTTGGACATCCAACTCTGAGCAGCTTGAGTACGTAACACCACCCCTATTGAATATTTGTGAGCTATTGTTTACCTCTCCCCGATCAGATTTGGCAGGGGGGAAGTGATAACGAGAGACAATACTAAAAGCAGGAGAACTAGCAGCCCCAGGTCTCATACTGTAAGAAGAAATAAGAGATAGAAACTCACCAACAACTTGGTCACCATTGCTGCTCCCGTAGATGGCATTGGATGGCCGGATGGCACCAGTGCGGAATTTCGGGCTATTCGCCTGGCAGACCATTCTCTCCGCAATTGCCTTGGTGTGAGCATAGTTGCCGAAGAACTTTGAGTGAGGACGCAATGGCTTGTCAAAATCCGACTCGTCAATCAACTGGAAATAATTCTTGGGCCAGCGTCGGAACGGATTGCCCCAGTAGCTGGCTGGTTGATGGGCGATGGAAGCCGAAGACGTGGCTATGAAGATGGTTGCGCCTGCAGCTTTCGCTGCGTCCATGACATTCTGGGTGCCGTCGATGTTGACCCGCTTGATGCGTTCGTAGGTGCCCATGGTGCGTTCCCCCGGGATGATGAGGGCGGCTGTGTGGAACACAGTCAGCGGTAGCTTGGCGACCCTTGCGGGCCACGGCTTGTCAAACGCAGCTTGTGTCGCACTCGGAGAAGTGATGTCGGCCTGTGCGAAATCTACCTTGGTGGCCGGGCCGCTCGTCATATCGGACCTTTCTACCTTTCTGAAGTCAACGATCCGGATGCTCTCGGGTGACTCGCCGCGCTGGAGCAGATGCAGAATAATCTGACCGCCGACACCACCGGAACCACCGGTGACAACATAGCGGCGGTTAGCCTTTGGCGGGATATGGTCCGTCCAGTCGATCGGCTTTGCCTCGATGCGTTTATACGTCTGCTTGATCTCATTCTCCGCCCAGCGGTACGGAGATGCACTGGCTGCCCCTGGCGGCGTCTGGCTCATCACCTTGTTCAGCCGCCATAGATATGCAGCACCGAGGAGAAACAGCGTAGCTGCGGCCCATCTGGCCTGGTATGCTATTGCGAGCCCATCCATTACAGTCTTGGCCGTTGAAGTTCAGATAGATCCCCTCACAGACATACCCAAAACGCAAATGGGACTAGATGTGTGGACCGGGATCCTGACCACCCCAGACACCCGGAGGGATGCTTATTCCGACCAAGCTAAGTACCCCTTGCTGATGGGACCTACCTCTCTTGGGCAAAGCGTCCGCTCTTTCAACCTGCTACGAATCCCGGCTCGCCTAGACAAAGGGTAAGCACACCAATGCAAAAGTGTGAATAAAAAAAACATGATCGAAATAGTGATGACCTCGAGGGGATTGATACTTGTTGAAATATTAGCGTTTCAGCTCTTGTTCTGAAGAATGAATAGCGGGTTTTACTTCAAATTTAAGGCACGGTAACGCCAATTCATATAGCCTATTATTGAGTTGACATCTTTCAATGGTGCCGACTATCCTAAACCGAGGCCTCATAGTCCGGGCATGCAGACTCCCATATAGTTTCACAACACGACCACACTCGGCAAATCGCCAGTACTCCTATAGTTTGTTAGATTGACCGGTTAAGGGGTAGTAGAATGACTTATATACGATACCTAACAACCTCCAAAGGCCCCTATAGAGAGTTTTCGATGGTTCTGGGGAGGTCCCTTCTTTCTCGCATCGCTTTTCTAGTCCTTATACTACGGCTTCAGGGGTCGCTAGACAGATCTAGTAGGCTAATCAGGAACCTCTTCGCCTAGCATAAACTGACGAAGTGTCGGCCATGCTGAGCTTCTAGAAGTAGCCGTCTATGCGAAGACTATCGGTATCAACCAGGCCAAGAACTCCTTGTGGCAGACATCGCTTTCCCAATCAGCGCTCCAGATTATGAAGAGTTGGCAGAGAAAAAAAAAACCTCGACAGGAGACGAAAATAATTGTCGAAGGCGGGTGGAAAGGGTGGCGCAAGGGGCGTTGAGTTCTGTGAGAATATTCATGGTCTCAGCTTTAATCCTCCGAACACATGCTAACACCCTCACAACCAGTATATATTGCTAGAGCTAATGGAACCACCTCGATTGAAAATTCGCGTTACTTCCGGTTGGGTTTCCTCGGCAACCTACGCCAACCTACGCCTCCCTTCACGTGACCTACGCAGAAAGTCTAAGAGTGGACAGTGCATCATCGCCATTGTTCGGGCTCCGGTTAGCGACTCCCATTAGCGAGTCCGAAGGATTCCTCACCAGGCAGCTCATGGCATTAAGGAAGCCCCCCCCACCCCTTCAGTATCGCGCGGTCGCAGGTTATGTCACTCGTATGACTGCTGTCTATTTATTTGTACATAAAGGCGATCCGAGATTGTACAAGTTAGATCGGGGGGGCAAATTATGGTACGCATCTCGTCATCTAAGGGACTTCTGATGCTATAGGCCAATATGTCATCGAGGATATCTGTATTGATCTTATCAGGGCCGAGCCGTGAGCAGATTGGGTGCCTGGTGTGCTCGCTGACTTTAAGAAATTTGGGGAAATCGGAACGAGGGCTTACAGGGCCAGTAGCTAGTAGTCAGGCTACCAACATTCAAGTACAGAGCTCGTTAGAAGCGCGTTCAAATACGGGCAAAATTGTGATGCAGTACATAGACAATGTAGATATAAACGCTCGTGTTAGTGAACGGACCCCTATGTGGTTTTGAATCATTAGTATGGTATAATTAGAGTAAAATTCTTTTCCAGCATTACTAAGAGAGGTTATAGGTGAAAATATACATTACCGATAACGTCATCAATACAATGATCTAAGTATTTCGTTAGATTAATAATCAAATCGCGGTCCTATATGGGATATAGCTTGGAGTCTTAAGGGGTTATTGATGGAAATTTTGGTTTTAATTCACACAAGTCTAGGGTGGCTAAGCAAAAATAATCCCGACTGCTACTCAAATTAAGAATAGTGGCAGGGTAGTATTCTAAGATTCTTCTGTCACTTATGGTATCGAAGGATAAGCACGGCTTAGCCGAACAAAATATTGATAATACTAACAGAGGTCAGCGAAAGATGACCATACATTCTAGTTAGCCGGCCTTATTCATTCCAATCTCGCTGGTCAAGTCGCCAGAGCTAAGGTACGGTCACTATCTTGGTCACCGTTGACCGGTAATTCGGAGCACCCCTATTGGCATCGGCACCGAATTTATTGCCGCCAATCGTCTCTAGAACGTTTTCCAACCTCGTAGATAGACACATACAGAACGGTAATGAGCGTATGTGATACGGAAGTTTTACGTCTAACAAATTTGATGCTGCTTTACATTTCTCTAAGGTATCAATGCGGGATAACGGCACAGGTACACATGCATAGAGCTACTTAGGTATACCGAGTAGAAATGTGTTGGTTCCTTCGCTTGTTGATAAGGCGGATATACTTGCGGCACCATTCTCACAGAGTACTCCAAATATGACAGGTAATATGTAGCATGGGTGTTTGGGCGTGCCTCCCTGCAATGCGACACGTCGGATGTACGATTGTGATTCACTCGCTCCGACCCTGGGATGTATATACGGGAGGGTGCGTAGATCAGTAGTTTCCTTCTAGGATGGCCGATGACACAATAGGGGTGGCTCAGAGAATACGCCGGTCTACTTTTCTAAGCAAGCACGTGTGACGAGTGCTGGCCTGCCCTCAAGGGCTAGAGAACCTTGCGCATTTCCGTACACACCCATCCATTCCACATGTCGACATCTACTTACATGGATCTAGGGTACCGTCGTTACCACAGGCGCTAATTGCGGCTGGGAGGTTTCTTCATTAGCTAGGTACTTGCCAGTAAGTATCGGGCAAAGTACCATGGACTAGACACTGTGAGAGGTGCGGGCCCTCGCCTTCAGCTAGCAACCAAGTCACTTCGGCAGAATCCCGACTGCAGGAGCGGGCAAGTAGGCGGACAGACATGGACTGACGCCTGATTTAATATTGAATCCGCCTGACCCGTTGGCTCTAGATACTCCTGCTACTCGTTGGTTTCAACCGGAGTGAGATCTTGGCATTTGGGAGTTGGGCACGTACATCAGTAAGTATCCATTCACACCTGAATATTACCCGCCATAAGAGGACTCAATACTGACTTAGTATGCTCTTTGTTATACCCAGACCTTGAGATAAGAGACTTAAAAGATACAAAGACGAAAAGGAGGCCATCTTCTCCACAACCGGCGACTTTATCGCATGACTTGGTGGGTTTAGGCGGCAGGAGGCTACAAGGTTACTTGAAGGGATAATGGTTAGTGAACTGCAGCGTTGTTTTGGTAAGTCCTTACTAAGTCGCACCAGCGTCCTAGGTGTAGAGGCAGGCCAGAGAACCCATGGTCAGCGAATCGCCACTTCGTTTTAGATATACCTTATACAATATTATTCGCGATGGCACAACCCGACGACAACATTCGGATACATAAAAAAATTCGTGTAGGTGGTCTGGAAACCCCCTTGGGATCGAATGATACACTAGACCTAGTCTAGTTCTTGAAAGGCATATATACTTTAACGGCCTATCACCAACCAAGCCGGATTCTGGGTACGAAGATTCAAAGAGATACTGATTGTATAGAGAGCACCCTTTTATACACACTTTAGTGTGAGAGACGTTTCTCTTAAACTGGAACTAAGAACTGAGCTAGAGCGTTTTCCCATGCTAACATCTATTCCAAAAACTGCTTGGTCGCTACGAAATGCCACCGCCCTAGCTGCCTGCTAGGTTACGTCCTTGTTGTTTTAAAAGGGTAGTGTATGTTATAATATGTCTTTCGTATGAATTTTCGCATGGAAGTTGAAGAAATTTAGAACCGATAGATATAGCCGAGGGTAAATACATTAGGGACGATGAGTTACTTATGGATTCACCACCCTTGGAGCCTCTGACGTTCCTCCAACACGCTAATCTTATCTGGTGGTTGTTTTGACAGAGTTTCCAGTTAAAGTGGGGGTTTGGATCCCTCAGGAACATAGTTGCGTGAGAGCATTGTGGAAATCTACTCCGCTTTTCACTTTCGAATCTTGGCAAACTGAGTTACTTGACGACATAATTCATAGGTAAATTGAATATCATGTGTGTTTATGTTTAAGATTCATCTCAAATGAAAGCTAAGAGCGTATTTATTTACTCAATAATTTTATTATTATTGTTAGCGCTGCTCTTGGTCACTAAAAACTGAGAGGATACTAACGCCTTTCATGCCTGAGAGGCCAGCGTGTGGAGTCGATAACCATCTGCGTAGATACCAATAATTAAGCTGGCCGGAGGAGACTGTACGCACAACCTAATCATCAATCCGAGTAGCGTAGAAGCTCCGATTCAGAGGTCATGTAAAAAGAGCTTATGGTCAAGGGATCGGAAGGATATTTACATTATAAAAAATCATCTATATAGCGAAGGGTGCCATAAAGGCTAATCCCCGTCCCAGCCGGACGGGCACACTACAGCCTGAATCTCTGAATAGCCTCGCCCAAATCGCCGGTTTAGCCGATCTCGTATTACCTGTCTCAGAGATCAGGGTCGGCAGCTTACCGCTCATATGGTTATATATATGATGTCGGGTTGGATCTAGTCCCTTGATACTCTGCATCTAACAGGTCATAAAGGCCATTTGGTATTATTCAAGTGAGTCAAGTGGGATATAGTGATGCTAGGCATTGAATAAGACTTTCTATCAATGCTCAGTGATCACGCATTCTTGCAGCTTACTCTTGATAGTCTAGAAAGGCCTATTTTTGTAGCGTTAAAATTAGCTGTACGCCCATCATCGACCACAATCTCGAACTTGGCGACTATATCACATACCCATTCAAATCGCAGTTCGAAGTATTTGATACTGCATCCTAATTTCGTACCGACTCCGACTGCGCGCCTATCAGCTACAGTAACTTTACAAGCATATAATGAGCCATCACTAATGCAGAAAGCTCAAGCCGAGTTTCCGTTTTGTTTTGAGCATTAGTGGGTTTATGAGAAGTTTAGTGTGAAGTGCTAAACATGTTGAAAATCCCTGTGTCAAGAACGGCGTAAACTTAGGTTTTGAAGCAACAGTTCTGTATTTCAAAATTTAACGTAAGGTATTAATAGCGGCAGAAAGCAACGGCAACTGCAAAAAACAAGAAAAACAGCGAAAGAAAAAATAACAAACAGAAAACAGCTAGCCATACAGTAACAAGCGACGTCTAGTTCACTAACTGAACTTGTATCCCCTATTGAACCCCTGAAGCCAACGACGGGAAGGTTCGGTCATCATGGTGATATGAAGTTTTCCCACATCATCTTCTTGTAGCAAACGCGGGTCAAGCTGGTAATCTATGCCCAGTTCTCGGGCACTTCGTAGAAGATCTTCTTGAAAATCAGGATGCCGAACATCACCCCAATGCTCGGCCTTGGCCACCTTTGCGACGAGAGCCTCGGGACCACAGCGGAGCGCTAAGTGAACAAATGACATTGTGAAAGCGACCCAATGCTTCGCCTTTTTTGCGGTTGCGACACCGGGGGGGCGCCGAAACTCCACAGAGCCACTGCCGCCATCATCAGAGGGCAGAAGGTTCCACGCGAAGAACCTCGCGCGGTTCGGGCACATCATATCGACGATTTGCTGCCGCGTGCTAGTATCTATAGTATTGAACAGAAAAGGGAGAGACCGGATCGGTCCGTGTTTTCCAAAAACATTGGCCAAAGCAGGACTTTTGCCATTAGAGCGGCAAAATGGGGTCGCCATATCTTGGCGGGAAAGGGGGCAGCATCGTGCCGTGGCGGGCTCCTAAAAGACCACGGCCTTGGCCAAACTACGCAATTCCTCGAGGCTGTGCGCCCCATGCGACCACGAGATGTGAATATGCGTCCCGGCGGTCGTGTCGAGGCGAACCTCGAAGTTGGCGAGGAGAACCCCCCAAAACTTGTCGAGAATGCCCGGCCAGCTCTTGTCCCCAACCAGGATCGGCGTGACAATCTCGACGGGATCTATGATCTTATTAGACTCGTTTGAACATGTGACCCGACGTGTAAGTTGACTTACAGAATCCCTCCTTTATATGACCTTTGGATAGTGATCCATCCAACATCACCGTCCATTTGGCGAAATCCATCTCCTCGTCCTCGGATGCGTCGAACGCCCGGGCGGCCATTCCTCCCTGCGAGAGGAGGCGAGCAATATCTCCTAAGAGATTAATATTAAAACGTCTCTGTGATGAAACAGAGGCGTCAGCCGCGGGGAGAGCAATATTGGACGCCGTCCGGGCGCGTAGCTGCAGCTCGAATTCCGCACCGAAGTGGAAAGGCAGCGAGACCTCGCGGTCTTCGGCAGGGGGAGAGGATGAGAGAGTATCGCTCCACTGCTGGCTTGTGGAGCGGCGATGGCGTACCCGATTTGATACAGCGCCCGATTCTGGCGTGGTATTCCGTCGTGCGAGCGTTTTCGATGCTGACATAGCTATTAGGGAATAGTGGCTTATCTTATGGGGGTATATACACCAGTCTAGTGATCCAGAGACGAGCAAAGAGAAGCAAAACAGACAGCAACGCGAAATGGAACGAAACGGACGCAGGAGGAACAATTGAAAGACGCAGACACGATGGAGCTTAGAGAACGTATAGACCTAGATTCCCCTATAAACAAATCACTTTTGGCATTAAGCAATGACACTATACAGAGGTAAATATTTTGCTGAGCCAATGGCGAGCCTGGGATCGGGGCCAGAGCAGGAAGGAATACTCCTATTTTACGGTTCAGGTCACTTTTTAAACAAAATGGACTTGAGGTGAAGGGATGTGGATATATTAGATTTATAAGAATTAAATAGGGTCTTCTTCAATCAACTAAGCTGCATAATTGACCTGTTATAGTTATTATCAACAACCGAATTCACGAACGTCATGCCTCTCGTGTAGGCAACCACACTATCTCAAACCAACATCAGGCAATGTTGAATTATTGGTTATTAGACTACTGTGGTAGATGTATCATATATTCGTTAAGCATTAAGGAACGAGTCTAAGTACAGTGCTGTGGAGCAGTACCTCCATTTATATGGACAGATGTGTTTGGGACGAAGTACCCAGCCACCGGCTTTACCAGCCCCCTGATTTCAACAGGCAACACCCAGGAATGTGAGTCCATTCATTTCACGATCATTTTCCTCCATGGCCGCGTCTCCTGGGCTATTTGAACCACGAGAGAGGTGAATGACGCAACGAACCACGGCGTATAACTCCGTTTCGTAGTGTCGTAGTGCATCCTCTTCTTCGCGAGTGTGAATGAGGAATGCAGATCCTGCTACAGGTTCCCTCTTCAAGCCATGCTCATGGACCAAAGCTCGGTACTTCCCAAGTGTTGCAAGTTTGCCGCCAAGCACGTATGCTGGCCTCAAGGCTGCCTGATCAATACCACCAGGTCGTTGCAGAAGCCGATCTAGGATATTCTTATCGGCCAGTGTACCATAGAAGAAGTACCATACAGGGTATTCGTCCTGTTCCGGGGCTGGTCGTTCCTTGTTTTCGACCCGATGTTGCGGCATAGTTGTGTCGATTCCAAGTGTGGGAAAGCGGCAGATAGCCGAGAGATCCTTTTCAGCCTCCGGAAGACGGATGAAAAATGGTTGAGTAGCTGACTTTAGAGCAGTCAAGCCTTTCAATATCCTTTTCTTCTCATCTGTGTTGACGATGCAGAACTCTGTCCTATCGCCGTCTTCGTTTTCGCCTTCGTATTTGAGTGGTGGATGACTAAGCTTTCCAATAGCTTGAGCGGCAGCGACGGTGGGTATCTCTCCCTCGAGCTTTAGCAGGAATCGCATGTTCCTCGATGTGGCTACCATCGCCATTCTGTCTCCCTTGGCTTCTTTTGAGGCTGATTGGCGGTTATTAGTTGCTGAGGTCATGGATTGTGTGCATGGGAGGCGCTGATTTCCAAGAGCATATTCGTAAGATTCCTTGTCAAACCCCTTTGCACTGCTCTTGGCCGCCTCCCAAGCGAAGTGTGTTAGACGTTCGCGGCCAAGGTTCGACCTCCAGTCCCGAATCTCCTTTTCTGCTTGGGAAGCGGTGAAACCAAACAAGGATTGCCAGCGTTTGGTGTCGGCGGGTGAGATTGGGGCATCGTCGTCAGGAATGCCAGTGACATTCGCCACTAGATCTTCACAAGCATCAAGCAAGAAATCCATCTTAGTTACTTAGCTGCAGTTTGTGGTTGATAAATAAGACAGCAGTCTTTGCTAGTATCTGTCATGTTATTGGCGTGGATGGAGTTTGAATTTATGGAGGGCCCAGTGAGAATGGCGCAGGTATTTGTAGTGGAGAGCCTGTGTGATTTACAATTTAATGACAAACTTTGACCTAGCAATGACTCAACAATCCATTGAGCTGATGAATGCAAGCATGAATTCAAATGGTGAATTCCTACCGTTTATTAAAGATTTGGAAAAGCAAAACAAGGTGGTATTGGTTGTGGAGTGAACTAGTAGGCTCTGGTGCTGAGAACAGCGCTATATACCCGATTTTAGGTTCAGTTGTACTTTCCCTCTATTTTTATTATCCAGTAATTATATTAAGGAAATATAGTTTCACTCCTTTCTCGACAGGCCAGAGCAATGAACCAACATGCAGAAAACCTAAGCTTAACATGACCAGCGGCTGGGGTAAAAAGCGCAGCACTCGGAGCCAAAAGAAATACGGTGCAAAGGTACGGCCAATGCGCCGATAGCAAAACGGAGGCCGGGCGGCGGGTGTTCAATATTGCCTGAATAGACTCACCCTGACTTCTAAGACAACGTCCGATTACACGTGTTCCTGGCGACAATATTTTGGGGGTAATGATTTCAAGCAGCTATATGAACAGCTTATGTCAACATGTTTTTTATCTTTATGATATGTTTATACAATCAACGTGCTAATGCCCAGACCCCTTTGGTTTATGTCCCTTAACTAGTGATCCAATGTAAAGTTATAATTGTGTTCTAACAAGCCTGCATAGATCAAGACGCACTGCAACCTAAAACTGAGAAGTCTATAAGCTCTGAAAACAAGATACTTATGCGCGGCGAGGAGTGGTAGTTATTTGGGAGGGCAAGGGGAGGTGCATGGCATGATTGTTTCTTAGGGAGTAGGATTATCTGAAAGATGTGAGTCCCGAAACTCAATGCAGATATGGATTTAGCTTATCATGTAGAAAACGCGCACATTAACACACAATAAGGTTAATGGGGAGCCGAGACAGAAGGAATGAGATATTGAGTATGAGTGGATTGAATTAAGACCTGCTCCATGCATGCATGGAAGAAAAAGGGTTGTTAACTTTAATTGACCAACTGCAAGGAAGCTTGCCAGGTGTCGCCAAGCCTGTGATCCACTCAAAAGCAGTTGACATGGGAGTGGTTGTGGCGCTAGCAAGGGTAACCAGTCACTGGGCCACAAGAGGCTCAGCCATTGCATTAATTAATGTCGTTTGAGCTTGGTACGCATACTTATGTTTGCGCTTGCAAACACCAGCATCCCACCGTGGCATCTCTCTCCTTTTCCTCCCTTTTCACTGCTCATCAACTGGTCATTGACATGCGTCGCGGGCTCCCTTCTCAGCCGCGGCGTATACGGGTATTGGCAGCCCCACGACTTCAACATTAGACCACACCTGCAACTGATCAACGCCACCTATCCTGACTTGCACAGGGCAGGAAGGAGGTTCTTCTGCCAATCTATCACGCTTTCTTGCCTTGAACCTCATCGAAAGATTGGAAGACACCGCCTAGCTCCTTTGCTCCTTAGCCCTAGGCCTGCATCATCTCCATACGTAGCAGTTGCAACTACCTGGGCAACACTCGTCGGAACAACCAAGGCTCAGCGCAATCACCATGCCGTCAACCGTCAACCAGGATGAGTGGGATTTACCTCGACTAAGAGCCTCGATAGGCTTTGAGGTGAGCTGCTTGTGCTGTCTGATATTCGAGCGGCACTTTGATTTCTTGGCTGACTATTGTCTCATGGATTCCTAGGATGATTTTCAATACTTGTCAGCGGATGATCAAGACACAGGTACGGCCGGAGCCATGTTGGTTGCGGGGCCAGATATGCTGAACCATGACCACAGAGTTTTTTGATGTCAAATTTTACCCATATGCAGATGCCACGCATGATCCCGTCTTTGCGGCCGTCAGTAAGAAACACGTTCGTTCCCCATGCACGTTTTGGCGAAAGGCGAAGCTGACCCCGATTAGGTTGTCATATATCGACTCTCGAACAAGATAAACCCCCCGTATGAGCTCGTCCAATTATTCAGAGATGATGATGTAGATACCCCGAAAATCCCTTTACTCAGCTATTTTAGTAACCCTGGGCAGAAAGACGCATTGAATTGCAGCTGCACCTGGTCAAAAAACCCCGAGACAGAAGCACCTTGGCTATGCGTTGCTGGCCGGGATGCTCTTATCAAGGTGTACGATGTCATAAAAGGCACGCTGGTGAAGGTAAGCTACGCCGTCAAATTACAACAGCATAAATCACGCTGACAAAAGGTACGACAACGTCTAGGCACTCAAGGGACATGGGGGTGTGAGTTTAGAAGATTCTTTACATGGAATTGAGCTCATCGATACTTAGGAAATAAACGATCTCGCTACATGTCCTACAGACAGTTCCTTAATTGCGTCAGCATCAGACGACACTACTATTCGTATATGGAGCCTTGACCCTAAATGGGAGAAGCAACCATGTGTATGTGTACTTGCAGGTGAAGGCCACACTGCGCATCTTTTGACAGTGGTGAGTTCTCTGACTATTTGAGGTCTGCTTTGTGTCTTGACTGAATCAGTATGACTGATAGCTTCCAGGCTTTCCATAGCAGTGGCAGATATGTTCTCTCGGCCGGCCATGACAACGTTGTGTGCTTAGTATGTATTACTGGAGCGCTGCGAATTGATCGTACTTATTAACTCTATGCAGTGGACGTTGCCTAATCTACCGCCAGAGCAGATGGGAAATCCACCGATGCCACTCTCAGTTCACTACCCCCATTTCTTTACCTCTGAGGTGCATAGTGGCATTGTCGACTGGTACGTGTTATTATGGTGGGACCCACTACCGATGTGACTAACATCTTATCAAGCGTTGCTTTCTACGGTGACCTCATTTTATCTCGGGCTTGCCACGAAGATATCATCGTGCTTTGGCGTATTGAGGGTTTCTCATCTAAAGATCCGCCCCCTACTGCGAGTGAAGCCCCAACGACAAGCGACCCAGAACGTCTGACCCGTTCGGCGTTCGCACCAGTGACAGCTTCATCGTGCCCACCGCAATATACCCGACTACTTCAGTTTTATACACCCAATTGCGGCCATCAATTTTATCTTCGTTTCAAGCTTTATCATCATAAAGGCAAACACCCAGTTCTTGCCTTCGGAAATGCCCACTCGGCTATTTTCTTCTGGGATCTCGCACGTTTATTGGGTTATCATGAATTCATAAATGATCTGAAGGATCCAGCTCGGGATCAGTTGCAACCCATCCATCGTCCGGGATGGTTAGTGCCAATTCAACACAGACATAAAGGTGATACCGTCAACAAACTTAAAGACGCTGCAAGCGATAGGGACTCGGTTTTCTCAGGCCGCACGGGAAGCGTAGACGCCGAAACTCATGTCGACGTCAACGTTGACTATGGGCAAGAAACACTTGAGTCGTGGGAAGGAAAGTATGACCTGACCCAGGTAAAACACCCCGTGAAAGCCCACGCACAAAGCAACATCACTGTTAAGGACTTTGTTGGTCGCCAAGTTGCTTGGAGCGCTCACGGTGATTGGTGTGTCGTTGTAGGAAGCAAGAACCTTGCTATAGTTCTACAACGTTGGGCCAAGAAGGACAGTATGGGCGACGCTCAATAGGCCGAGCTTTCTTATAACAGGGAAATGAACCTTCGTTGTCCCCATTTTCGCCAGACTACCTTGGGAGTGACGAACCTTTGACAACTACCTCCCAGTGTTAGGATCTCAAGAAGAATCGATACTATAGTCAAAAACTATAGAACACGAACATTACACAGCTATACCGTGCTAATATTCGCAGATAGGCTAGTGAAATAAATAACGAGACACTACTTCCGAAGGACATCTCAGACTTGGATTCACTTGGTTTTGGGGACGACAAAAGAACATACTATTGGAGTAAAGCGCCGATCACCCAACACCTGCTTTCTGGCGGTATCCAGGAATAGTAATGTGTTGCTGGCTCAAACTAGTGCTCGTACTCATCGGCTTTATGGGACCACAGTCTTCTGATTCTGAATAAGTCAAAGGCTGTTCCAAGTCACCCACGTCATAGTAGTCAGCTCCTGATTCGTTAGTAGGGATTGCAGTAGGCTTATAGTCCTGCGGACCGTAATCGCAATGCACAGCCATCTCGGCCAAGTGTCGGGATACTATGCGGTCATCCCATACTATTACGTATCCTGGCGCCGGCCGATTATTGATATGGGTGAGGCTGACGATGACGGTGGTGTTGCGGGGGATTACTCGGTAGACACATGACTTGGGAATAATAGAGGCATTTTCAAAATCTCACGTGGATTCCACATCAAGTTTTATTTGGCGATTACGAGTTCCTACAATAGACGGCGCTCTCTATGTCGCCGACGATAGGACCAGCTACTCGTTAGCCAATTTTCGGGCTTCGTATTGTTACTAACTAGATCGGGTGACGCGGATCTCACGACGCTAGTGGACAACGGCTGAGAGTAAGTAACCTAGCTCTGATCATTACGAGTTCTGGGCGATCCTAGAGCGCCAACATCGTAATGGAGGCTTACAGGTCGATTGGGATGATTCGGTGAACCACCCCAGCCTAACGCAACATCCCAAAAGCTGAACACTTCTATGTGCTGTACCATAATAGTGTGCATCTAGTCTTACGCTACGAGCAGGCGGAAGAGTAAAGTCCTACGGGCCAATTAGTTATCGATTAATATAGTAGCACAGAGAATAAGAGCCTGGTAAATGGCTTTCTGGCGAGTATAAAACGTACATCCTCGCCCATTTAGAGATCACATCATCCCTTGTTTTCATTACAACATCGCAGTCAACCCATCTCAACAGCCCAAAATCTCAATCTCGCCCATCAAAAACATAGTCTTACGACTTTCCCAACCTACAAAATGAAGTCCTTCGCTTTCGCCGCCCTCATTGCCACTGCCCTGGCTGCCTCGACTGGCTTGGACGCCCGCACTGGCGGCCCCCAATGCACCCCCCCTTCTTATGTGTGCAAGCCTGACCACTCGGGCTGGCTTGTTTGCAACATCGACGGAACATTCCTGGTTCGTCGCCCCGCGGGTTCATAAGCTCCTACCCTCAATATTTCTCTATCGCACTATCCCCCCTCCTAAGCCAGAGAAATGGCTAACGCTAAATTTTTCAAACGTTGATGCACACTGAAGCTAACATATATGTTTTCCGTCTACTAGGATGCCGGCGTCTGCCCCAAGGGAACCAAGTGCAAGCCCATCAACAACCTGCCTTACTGCGTCTAAGCTCCCGTTGTTCACAGGTGCTTTGGCATCGGAACTTCAGCTAGGGGTGTGGCGAGATTTTCGGATTAATGAGTGTCTAATGAATGGGAACGGTCCTTTTATGACATAGAGCTATTATACCTATACTCTCCTTAATTATAATAAGAACGATGGTCAAGATTGCCTCCAACTACTGAGAAGATTCACATCATTCGCAAGCAAATGTGATGAATATGTTAGCATATAAAAGCTGAGTACTAAGTATTCTAGAATATTCTGCAGGGGATATAAGTCCTATGCAATGCTACATAATCCTGTTTCTGACTGGGATCCAGCTGTCATATATTATTTCGAGATTTGCATAACTTTTCACTGTTACAGGGGCTCGTTGAAGCCTTTTTCCTTATCTTCAAAAACGTATTTGTCTTGATTCGAAACGAATTTTACATTTAATCCCTTTCACTTGACATTCTCCTTGGACGGACATCCACATCGCAGATCTTGTCTATGATTTAGGATGACCTAAGCTCTACTATTCTCTAGAAAGCGGTCCCTATTAACAACCAAATAATCGATTACCTACAAATTGACAAGAATAGGCTCGGGGATAGGTATAAGTAGCTCTACAATAAAGCTGGTTACACGTTCTTATAGATCACTTTGTAATAATTTGAACTTGGTGATGATTTCCTGGCTAATTAGCACCCGGAATTTACAAGTACATATTCTTGTAGGTATGGTAATCAAGTTTTGGTTAAAGATGCTCCGTGGGCTCAAGATGAATGGGGGGGGGGGGCGCGGGTGGGGGGAGAAAAAAAGAAAGAAAGCACCCAAGAGGATGAGGACTTGTGTTAGCTTGGAAGGCTAGAATGATAGCCACATTACGGAAGGGCTTTCACGAAAGAATTTATTATTGATATTCCGGATATGCTCAACTCTTAATCAATTCTCAAGACTCTCCTATACGGGGATTAGCTAGAAGGAATTCGTATTCATAGGAATACGAAGGGTTGAGTTAATTGGGCGGCTACATACACTCGTACGCACTCGGAGACCATCAAAACAAAGATATCTCTATCTCAGTACCATCAATATGGTCCTAGATGTAATACCTCGTACTTCGAGAAGTCGTCTTTCTCTTGAGGCTATTTGGTAACACCAGATTCAAGAGAATTCGTCAATCTGGATACAGTATAAGGTATACGGCATCAGTGTGTATAAGCGGCCTTAGTCTTGCTTTGTTGCCGTCGAATACAAGTATCTCTTCTAGGTAAAAGGTGGGTTTTTTCTTAAGAAAACTTACGTAAGATAGAAAAAAGGGGGAAACGGTAAAGGAGTGATATAGGAAATTATTAACAAAAGCTATTAACATCAAAAAGTTCTGTGGGGTAGTGGTCAAGCCTGGCGTATGATATCGTCTATAATCTGCAAACGTTGGTTCAAATCTAACCAGAACCATTTGTTCCTTTTTTTTTTTAAACCCTTCCCCCCCCAAATCTGTGTAAATGAAGCATGTCTAGGTTTTAGCCTAGAAGATAGACCCTAGAGGAACGTAGGTGTCCTTATTGAGGGATTTTACACAGGATTCTATATAACCTTAATTAAAAAACTTAATTCCCCTAACCAGGACGCCCTTGCAATCCTCGGTTATACTCGCACGTGACCCCCTTCCCTCCCCCTTTTCTGTTCTGAAGTCGATAATTCGATATCTTAATAGGAGAGTAGATATGCGGTGAGTGGTTCGGATTATTTGGATTTTTAATCGTCTAGTTCCTAGCTATGCTTTGCGCTATTCTACTCTCTTGGAAGTGAAAGAATAAGCTGTACAGGGGTAACCGAAGCAAGTTTACAACACTTAGTTCCACCAAACGCATCTACAGCCAAACTGGATACTGTTAGAAGTTGTAAAATAGGGCTACGCTTGATAGTTGAGTAATATTTGAAAGATGTGATTATCTGTGAACATGACCGGACGGTTCAGCCCATGTGTACCGCCAGAGCCCAAGATTCGTTGCCTTGGGGCTACTGTCAGACCGAGGTAAATACTATAGTTTATTTCTCACAGCTATGTTATCAATCACCCCGAGCGATCTCTGCATTGCATCTGTAATCGGTCGGCTCGGCACACATTCAAGGCAAGTGAGGTTGAGAATAGTTCCTAGATAGTAGAGGAGAAGAGGTCCTGGGGTCAGGTGCCACCAAGAGTGATCAGCGTCATGGCCAATCTAGGTTAAATACCACGCTCACGGTTCCGGGCAATTCAGCCGCGCACCCTATAAATCTCCAGGCCGCATGGGGTTATAGACACATGCATATACGCAAACTGGAGATTGCCTCTGGCACCACTGAGGATATATACAACAATATCAGGAGCCAGGGTAGACGTAATCAAGTCATTGAGCAAAGTATCGGCAGATGGTAAACAACGGCCACGCAGTTGCAACTAAATGAAGTCGTGCCACATCCTGCACGAAACCTTCCGACGAACCTCGATCAACATCAATCAATTGGCCAGTCAGCGTCGCGATACTTTGCTGGGTCCACGTAATGGCCCAATTCGCGGCTAAGCTGATTTCCAAGGACGGAGATTGGCTGAGATCTGTAGCCGGCTGATGGCTTCGACTTATACCGTTGCAGCATCTGCGAGAAGCAGCAGAATGTATATATAAAATCCCCAGCCCTATGCCGAGAGAAACCTGATATTAAGATGAGAGGGAGGGATCGTCTCCAACTGGCATATCGCACCTGCAGACGTATCGACAAGCCTGATTGAACGGTCACAATGGTGAGTTTCCGGCTTCTGTCACTCGCGGCCCTTTGTGGTGCGGGTCTCGCACACCCAGGTGAACATCACGATGCGGCCAAGCGCCGAAGAGATCTTCATCACAATGAACTTGGGATCCGAAATGCGGAGGCCGCGCTGGCGAAGTGCAAGAGTAGCGTGAATGGACAGACGATGGCGCGGAGAGCGGCATTGCGACGTGCTGCTAAGGCCGCCGAACTTCGCGAGAAGCGAGACATCGAGCATAGTATGTTAAGTTTTCTTAAAAACCAATGCTGATACATTATCGCCGACCTATCGTGAGGCGTGCAGGGTGATGTTAGAAGGTGTTTGAGGATACTAACTACAGGAACTAGCACGCATGCGAGCCAGGCAGAACCAGGATATTCTGGATGAATATCTACAAACATGCCACGACCAAACAGACACACATGGTGACTGGTCGAAGTCGACACCGCATAGCACAATATTTGCTTCAAATTCGACGATAGGCCTTGCTCCGGAGACGATTATTGGGCCATATTGGGTTGGCGGCGAGTTCATCCGTTCAGACATCACCGAAGGCCAGGAAGGGATTCCGGTGCATTTAGACCTTCAGTTTGGTGAGTTCTCTCGTCTCCATCCACTCTGTAAGCTTGAAGTAAGTACGACATCTAACTATTATACCAGTTGACGTTTCAAGCTGCGCTCCCGTCCCAAACATGTTAGTTGATCTCTGGCATGCGAATTCAACAGGTATATATTCGGGCGTAGTCGCTGGCGCCGGTCTGAACACGACCTTCCTACGTGGTGTCCAGATTTCAGATCTCGAGGGTGTTGTCAACTTCGAGACGTTATTCCCAGGACATTACCAGGGACGTGTGAATCACATCCACGTGACTAGCAACCGCGGTGGCAAGCTTCTCGATAACGGCACGTATACGGGCGGGAGTGTCAATCATAGTAAGCGACTCTGATGCCCGGAGAATACGCTCAAAATGGTGATTGCTGACCTCACGTGTTATAGTCGGGCAGCTGTACTTTGACCAGGAGCTAATCAACGCCGTCGAGGGAATGAGTCCCTATACGCGCAACACGATGCGATTGACTTACAACACCGAAGACTTCCTAACCGCACAGCAGGCAAGCCGCGACTATGATCCCTTCCTGGACTATGTTATGTTGAGCGAGAACCCCGATGATGGGCTGCTAATGTGGGCTACCATTGGCATCAACGGTACTGCTGATTATAATGCCTTGGTCTCAGCCGGTGCTTGGTGTGAGTAAATCCTTGCACATCACGCCCCAAATGGCGATAACTGACTCTGAGTGTTGCAGACTACAGAGAAGGAGGCGTTGATACTTCGCCGAGGTGGAATTTCACGATTCCTCCAGGTGGGTTCCCTACTGGGTTTCCTTCTGGGTTCCCTTCTGGATTCCCTCCCGGATTCCCTCCCGGGGCGCCAACTGGGTCGTTCACTCCACCTGCTGGCTTCCCGACTGGCTTCCCCGGAGGATTCCCGCCTGTTCCTACAGGCACACCGACCAAGTTCTGGGGACCGTGCATGAAGAAGAAGCCCAATGTCGGCACCGCATAAATAAATTGATCTGTTGCTTTCACTGGAGTCTGTATATGGGTATATATATACACATTATCTGCCGCCCTGAATATATCAATGCAAAAGTTCGCTAAAATGGAGTTGGAATCATGCCCACGGCGTTAACGATAAGACCGCTCCAAGCTCCAACTCTACTAGTATGTAATTAATTTGGCCAAAACGTCGATTATGGGTGATGCTCGTTGATTAGACATGAGGAGGGATGAGCCCCTGCGGCCCGTATATGCATGCGCCCGCGCAAATGAGAATGGACCTCGGGAGCGCTCAGCGCATGCGTTCTTCGCGACCGTCAAGCCAGCTAGTGCAGTTAACGCAGCGAATTGCCTAAAGGGGTCAGCGATGCCAATTAGAACTCTGCATAGGTGCTGGCCACTTACCCTTGCGCTAATGCGTTTCTTGCAATAACGGCATTTGACAGTGGGTTTGATGATGTTGTCTTTGGAAAAGTACTGGTAGAGGCAAGCGAGGGTGTAGAGCATGATGCCAAGAAAGAGAAAGCTGACAACGTGACGAATGAATCCACTGACATGAGCTGTTAGCTATTAAAGTAGCAATGCTTGATTACGAGAAAGAACGTACCCGTATGCCAGAACTACTGCACCATCCTCCAGCGCCAGACCGATCGTGTTGTATCCATTCTGCTCTTCGTAGTGGGGTCCCGGCCTGAGGATGACGAACTTCTCGTCCATGTTCCGGTTCAAGGGCAGTAATACGGACAAGGGCGGAAGGAGGATGTCATTGACAAATGAATTTGTGACAGACGTGAAGGCATTGGCTAGACTGTTCAATTGCATCTTGTCGTTAGTGAAGAATCATTCTCAGAATATTAGCTAAGGTGTAGTTCGTTCTATAGCGGCGTGAACAGGGATGTTTAGCAGTGGACCAGCGCCACGCTCCTGATACCCGACAAGCTGAGACTGTGTAGGTTGAAGGATGATAACTGACATCAAGCCAAATGCAATCTCAAGAATATTACCAGAAAAGGCAAAATCAATGAAGCCCGAGAACACTGCTTTGGCACGTTCCTCGCCCTCCTCAAGCAAGCTCCGATGCTCATCATCATGAACTGGTGTGCCGTACGTGAGAGGCATGGCGGAGGTGTGTGCGTTTGTGTATGAAAGGAGAGTTATCTCAAGGGTCGATTCAATGACGAAGGGAACGAGTGAATCGGATTGAGCTCTACGGGTTGGGTTACCGACTGTATTAAACAAAAGAGTGGAGGGTTGGAAACGAGAAGATCGTCGCGGGGATCATGGAGCTATGCGCTACACTAGAGCGAGGGTGGTTTCTTATGTGGGGAGAGGCAATCACGCCTGCTTTAATTGCAGTACTATCCAAGTATAGAATGAAGGAATGATATCACTACCCCTGCACCTGTGAAACTTCCAAAGTTGGCGAACATGTGACAGAAATAAGAGTACAATTTGTATTAGTATAAAAATGTATGTGTTTGCTCACTGGCTTTGTAGCCGAACGAGAACAGTTGTACCTGCCAAACCGCCCCGTGAGGTCTATCTATCTATTAAGGTATCTTGTTACATCCAACCAATTAGGTACCAACGCCAAATGCGAGATGCCAGAATCAAAGTCTCGCTTTCAATGTTAAGTTCCGTTGCTTGCATCCGGAATGGCTTTCGTCGCCCACATAAGCGCATTGAATGACCGTATGAAAGAATGAGTCTGTCATCACAATGGCGATGACTTTTCACCCCGACGGGGAAAGCCGTCTCCGATGATAATCCATCTCTGCGTGGACTTAAGTGCTGCCATTCCCCAATATAGCGCCGTAAAGGACATGAGGCCGAAAGTAACCCAAGTAAGGGTGATGAGCTTGGTCCCTTTGATGCCGGAAATTCCTACGTCCTTACCGGCGTTGTTAATCTCCTCAACGCCTTTGTTATTGACATACGTCACAACCGCGCTGCCGACCAAGAGGAAAAAGGAACCAAGCCCTGTGATGCCGACATTCGCCCAGACAATTGGCTTCGTGACTTTCTTCCGCAGGAGGATCAAGACCGCCAAGCTAACCAGGAAGGATAGGCCAGCTAGGCCACTTGCTAACGCATAGAAGACAAGTAGGGCAAGAAGCGCGCTATTGACGATATCAACCGCGTCTTGAACCTTCTTGGGGATTGGGAGTTGGTTGAGATTTAGTTTCAACGGCCCGGCCTGTATCTCGTGGTCAAGAACCTCGCTGAGGTTTAACCTGACTATGAACACCAGAGTTAATGACATGCCCGTGCAAGGGTATATCAGGAAGACACTTACGTCCTGGCTGTTGGGCTGTGCAGTTGGTCAAGTTATACCATGCGCCAGGGCTTGACGCACTCGGCGAAAACATTCCCTCGCAAGCCGTCATGATGTGCAGGCTATACCACTGCGAAATGCCAAGTTCCTGGGTGACCTTGTCGGCAATGCCATTGGTGATGTTATTAATTCCATCGGTGACGTTATCGAGCCCGTCCGAAATATCTTGACCAAGGTCGCTGGCGTTATCGCTAATCTGGTCGAACAAACTACCGCCACTCGTATGCGATGGCTTAGGCTCAGACTTGGTCGGCGACGGAACGAGATCCTGGCCAAAGTTGGATAAGTTGACCTATAAGGTCCATGTTAGCTCACGTGTATATTGTAGCAGAATCGCTCTTAAGCATTGTGACATACTGCGATGATATGGTAAGGCTCTAGGGACTCCTGCTGTGGCCCGGTTCCAGCCAGGAGGATGATCAGTGCCAGCACGAAGGTTACGAAAGAGATGAGAACTGGTGGGAGCAGCAAGCCCACTGAGGGTTGTCGTGGGGTAAGCATCTTCACCACCGCTGAGAATCGAAGGAAGGGCAAAGGAAAATGAAGAAGGAAAATCAACGATGAAAGGCACGCAGTGTCCAGCAGGAGAGTAAATTTGTGAAATCAGTTAAGGGTCAGAAAGAATGGGAGGAATTGGGGACATGATATGTAGGCGAGGGCGAGAACAAAGAAATATAGTATAAGCAAGCGAATAACATTTGATATAACAACCTTGAAGAAACCACAGGGCCAGCGTTACCCGGATCGTCGGTGCCGCATGTTACAACAAACAACGGTCACTGTATCAGTCTAGGTGGATACCTACCTACAGTAGGTAGGCGTTTATTCAATTGCCAAGACACACGGCTCCTATTCGATTGGTAGCAAGGGTCTAAATCTGGCTGGCGCCTATTTAACATGTATCCCTACCTACAGTATAGTACCTACCTAACGTCTCTGGTTACAGTACATTGGCCTCCAACCAGCAAAGTTCAAGGGCCTTAGGCGGTCTGAGTTTACTTTTGATACTGGCCATAGCCACAATCGTTTTTTGATTTATATCAATTATACAAGAAGGAAAGGGAGTCCTGTCTCAGCACCAAAGGGAGTCTCAAACCTACAGTACTAGGTACTAACTGGATACTAGTTATAAGTCATGCCTGTTTGGGATTCAGGCCGCGATGCTGATTGGGTGATAGTTATAAGTTGCGTCATAGGTTGGGACCCCTCTATCCGCCTAGCTAGCAGCCTAAGCTAACCATCCCTACGCGCGGGGGAAGGGGGGGGCACAATTTTCAGATCTAAGCGCTGGCATCCAGTCAAGATGCCGCGCGCGCCAGGAGCTGGGGCTATAGGCGCCCAGAGCAAGGATGACCCGGAACCACTCATTCCCTAAAATCCAGAACGTTGCGAAAAAGTGAAACACGACAGGAGCTGTTAGCGGCGATGAATTCTTCGAGAGTGAAATCGAATGTTGCTCCCTCTACTTCACTCTCTAGATGAGAAGGTATAGATGCTGCTACGTTGTGTTGTGTGTTGGTCATGTTGAATCCGATCATAGCTGTTTTCATTGCTTTGGGTGTGACGGAACAGTTGACTTACTTGAACTCATATTAGGGACATGAGTAATCAAGAATATGACAATATACGCATGGTTTGTTGTCGACTTGCTCGCGCAACATAAATATTCCCTTAAATCCTATCTAACACCATCCTCAGCTACTCATGACTAGACCAGTAAGCGAGTGAGCCTTTCACGTTCTACAATTTCCTGAGCTTTCTCGGGGAGAACATCTTTCTCAACTGTGATCCACCGACCACGCCCAGAGCGCTGCGCCCGAATGTGTTTCTCCACCGCGGATGCCTCGTCAATCCAGTCGGCAAACCGAAGCACTTGGCCACTAGATGAATCATCTGCCAAACCATATCCCGAATTGAGCCGCAAGGTTGTGATCTTGCCCCAGTCCCCTGACCAGTTTACCAAATCCACTCTAAACTCCCCGTCAGACTTCTCCCGAAGGGCTCGGATCCAGTCACCACACCCAGTAAGGTCCAGGTATTCGAGGCCATAAAGGAGCCGGCTCAGCCGTTTTAAAATAAGAATCGCCTCGGCCCAATCCCCATCGAGAACATGACTATACGGTCCGGTACCGCCATACTGAACGCTACGCCCAGTTGTTGGTGAGATCATTTTGGCGAATTTGGCGTTGGGCGTTAGCGAGGGTTCTGGCCAACCGGCCAAGCTTAAGTGGGTGAGATGGGTAAGCTTCCCCGCGAGTGATAAGAGCTGCTTCCAAGATACCGGTGCCGTTGTGCGCGGATCTATAGCGAGGGATAGATGTGTTAGGTTAGGTAGCAATGCGACTGGTGCCGCCATGGGTGCCGGCATGTCCCACGAGTCTTGTACAGCATCATCGGCAGGGACGGTTATCTTCTTAGGCCCAAAAAGGAGCTCATGCAATTCCTTCAAGCTCAGCGACGTGCCGATAGAACTTGTCAGGTCCAAATAAAAGACATCGGAGTTTAGTAGGTTCACATCAGGCGGCTCTAATCCATATTCAGCAAGCTCATTCTCTGGCGGTCCCGATAGAATGAGTCGTAGGTCCATTAGCGAAACCCCGGAACTGCAGATCTCGGAAATTTTGGCCAGCAAGGCTGATCGCAAACGGCCAGGAAGGGTATAGAGATAGAACCGGTTCCATTCGCGTTGCTGGGTCCAGTCCAAGACTATGCGCTGTAGAATCATATCCACTAGACTTCCCTCGACTGGCGCATAAACGCCCGGCATAGGCCAGTGTCCGATGTGACCTGTCCCATCTTGTTCAAAGCTAGAAGATGTTGCGTGCCGTGACTGCGATAGTGCAACCCAACTACGAGGTGGCGGTGGCCCTGGCGGGGGACGACGGCCGTTTAATTCCCGTCTCTGAGGGCGGCGGGGAAATGGCGCGGGAGGCTCAGGGAGCTGAAGGATATGACGGAGCGTCGGCGGCACGCTGGGAGCGGTGGCGGCTGAGGCGCCGGCACTGGCGTGGGCAGCGTGGGGGTTCAGGGTGCTCCGGCGCAAGTTTGCAAGGAGCTCATTAACCGACCGGCCATGATCTAGTAGCCGGGATCAGTCGGCCGTTCATTCTGATATAGGTTTGCGGTGAAAAGGGGCAGTCGTTCAAGGCGGTGTAGTCGGAGAGGGCATGGCACAGTTCTCCCAGGCACCGTCACAAGTAGCGAGGGAATTGGAAAAACTCACCGGAAGAGGTCGATTGCGACGGGGACGAGAGACGTAATGATGCCGGGGCGACTGATGGAGGTTTAGAGTACTTTGGTTGGTGTCGTTTCTTAGGCATAACAGGTGAGTCTTGACGACATCTGCCTCTGCTGTCTTGCGAAAGGTATCGCAAACGTCAGTCATAGGAAGGGAGGTTGCTGCGTTAATAATGTCTGGCGGCAATCATAGAACGGCGGCGTGAGATTGTTCCTTCCAGCATGAAGCCTAATGACTCAATGCATGACTTCCGAACGCCGACTGGTCCGTGCGTCACAACCCCAACTTAAATCCTAGAGGAGTTAGATGGAGGACCTGGGCTCGGACTTAACCTTGAAGTCTACCTAGGTAATCGCAATAGGACGAAAGGTAAGGTTATCGATTCATCCATTTTTCATTCCACCTATTGAAGATAATAAGAACATGACGGGGGGTCGCGAGTGACATAACCTAACAACTTCCTAAAGTCTCGCCCATATAAACGTCGTCACTGTCATTTCGCAAGATTCACGAGCACACAGCGTTGGTTCTCATCACGACCACCCGGAACTATATCCCTTTATACCCCATCCATGTTTGGCATCGGGCTTACGTGAGCGTCCTGGCCTGGATTCGCCTCCTCATAGTGGCAGACCTTGACGAATCGATAAAAGCCCGAGGCTATCAAGGCACCTAGGCCTGGCCCAACCCAGTATATCCAGTGGTATCCCGGAAAGTAGGGTGCCACGACGGCGCATCCAAAGCTGCGTGCCGGGTTTAAGGAACCCCCAGTATAGTATACACCTATCATCCTGTCAACTTGTTCTACGGATCACTGCCTGGAAATGAGGGCACGGTGAAAGCGAACCTGAAATCTCGGATACGAAGAACGCAAGTCCGATACCAATAGGGGCCATGAAGGTATCTCGTGACTTCTCACACGCGAGGATCAACACCACGAACACGAGATACGAAGTAAAGAACATCTCGGCAAAGAGTCCTTGTGCGATGTTGACACCTGGAGCTAACTTCGTGTTCAATGATGCCACATCACCAGGAAAGAGAACCTTCACAACTGCACCGGCGCATATGCACGCAGTCAACTGCGAAAAAATGAAGATCGCCGTCCTTTTCCAGGGCAGACGACTAGATAAGGCCAGCCCGACAGTAACCTGGTGTTCCCCCCGAAGGGAAACAGGTCGGTTAGTGATGTTACTAGACGGTAGAAGTGCCTCGAGTGTCTGGTAACAGCATAATGCCTCTGGGATGAGAAATTCATTGGGATGACATACTGCTGGATTAAAGAACCCACCACTGATCCGATACATGGCCCAAACAGCTACGAGTAAGGAAAAGCCATCTGCCTATTTGTTAACAAGCCCAGCTCTAGAACTACGTCCTTATATGGACTTGGAATAGAATACAGCGACGACTGTCCGAGACGTTCAGAGAAGTTGGTACGGAAAATACCTACTGAGCGATCATTAGTTTACCCCGAAGAAAATATCCTCAATTCTCACTTACCATGCAAGCGAAATATAGATAATTACCGAAGGGCTATGAGTCGTGCCCGTTGCCGTCGCCAGGTCAGTCACCATAAGATGCCCAGAATAGCCAAAGAACAAGAACCAAAACGTCCCAACAAACTCGCCAGTTGCGGCGACAAGGTCCGCTTGGATTGGGGTAAGATGCCCGTTTCCGTGAAATCTGAGGTATCGTCCTTCGGCCATCTTTGTGCAACAGCTATTGTTGTAACTACTTGCCAACTTTCGTCTATCCTGTAGGCGCGTGTTTTGCTGACAAGATATAACTTTCGACTTCGAAAGAATCCGAAAATATCGTTTGCTCAATTACGAAATGAAGTATGTTGTAGCAATACCGACTACTAAACAGGAATTCTACTAGTATGAACAGACACACCAAAGATGACGATCAAGGCCGGTCATTTGATTTTCAAGTGCGGGCCACTAAGATCCCATGCTATATGATATGGGCACATTAGGTTTGCATTAGTATCACATCAAGGACCTTGAATGGTGCGATCGTACAGGATCATGTTAAACTAGCTAATGCTAGGCTAATCTTGATTCCAACTGCCGCCGGAGGTTTAAGACCTCGACTCTAC
The DNA here is from genome assembly GCA_022495065.1 of Xylaria telfairii. Taxonomy (NCBI): domain Eukaryota; kingdom Fungi; phylum Ascomycota; class Sordariomycetes; order Xylariales; family Xylariaceae; genus Xylaria; species Xylaria telfairii. The sequence goes on from MU383846.1 coordinate 307,633, forward strand.
CTACTGTCATGTTTCTTTCAAACTAAGTTGCCTTGGCATCCGTTATTATTACATATACTAGGGTATTTTCTATGTTCCGTTGATGTATCTTACCGCGTTTCTGCCTTAGCAACCCATCAGTGAGTTGTGACAGTGAACAGTCTGCACCTTAATTCCACAATGTACCTCGTATGAACCCACTTTATCGCCCAGCAAGGACGTTCAAAACACCCCCATCGACCGCAATAATCTCCCCATTAACATACTGATTCTTTGCTAGATACAGAACAGACATGCCCATCTCGACCTCCCTACCCGGCCGTGCGAGTGGCACATGCCCCTTTTCTTGTATCTTCTCCTCAGACACGTGGCTCTTCTGGCGGTCGTCACTCTCCTTGGCCGTCATCTCGCTGGGGAAGTATCCGGGCGCGATAGAATTGACTCGGATGCCGGCCTTCTGGAACTCTGCGGACATGAGCTTCGTCAGATGGACGGTGGCGCCCTTTGCAGTATTATAGCTGAAATGCCCTTGTGCATGTCGCATGATGCCCGACATACTAGAGATTGTCAGTACGGACGCCGAATACGGCTCCAGCTCTCCTTTTGGTCTCACTGCAAGACTCAGAGTCAGTTAGCGTCCTTTAAAGTATAAATTTCTGATTATTTCGGTTGTAGAAGGTTTCTATACTACGCCTATAGCCCTGAAGGAAGCTCTAAAGGGACCAGATAATTGACAATGAAAGACTCCCGCGAAATACTTACTTGCAGCCTGCAGCAGTGGCAGGAAGGCTACGGTCGTAAAGTAGACGGCAGTTACGTTAGTTTGGTAATTATTCTGCCAGTCATTAATGTCCTCATTATCCCAGAGGCGCGAACGCAAGTTCTCGGCATCTGTATGTTTGGGATCTGCTTTGGGACCCGAGACACCGGCATTGCACACGAGCAGATGGACGCACTTCTCCTTGCTGGAGATGTCTTCTACGAGACGGCTTAGGTCTTCTTTCTTCGTCACATCGCACGGTCCAATCGGGATGATCTGCCCTTGGCCACTCGCGGGCTGGTGCTCCTTGGCGGCCTTCTCGAGAGCCTCCATCCGCCGCCCCGTGATGTAGACTTTGGCGCCGTTGGCCGCGAGGGCTTGCGTTGCCATCAGACCAATGCCTGTCCCGCCACCCGTCACCACGGCTACGAAACCCGTGACATTGAAAAGATTCTGTGCTAAGAACTCGCGAGTTTCCGCCATAATGGTGTTTTGAGCTCGTCTTTGATTCTGACGATTAAGAGCCGAAATATTCTTGGAACAGAGTACGTTCGAATAACAATTGTTTAGTCGGAGAGCTTTTTAGGCGAAGTTAACCTGCATGGAGCCCATGAGGTTCTCGTCGATTGACTTTCTGGTTTTTTTTGGATAGTCATGATCATGATCCGCTGGGTATGCAGGTAACAATTAACCATTTCATCACGGAGTGGTGACGTCAGGTATACATATACCACGTGGGAGAGGACCCAATGGACCCAATGGGCGTGAACAGTACACTACTGTACTCTTGGCAAGGACAAGTGGATCGGAATCTGTCTCCTCATCAGATAAAAAGTGCTCGTGTCTTGACTTCACCTGATAGACCTCCCTACATAAGTAGGTAGGTGGAGTACTGCATAGATGATACATTTATAATAAATTTGCAGAATGCTAATAACCGTCCCATCTTATATACATGCACAATACTACCCGCTATATCTGCTCAGGACGTTCATGCTTATGCCATGTTCCACATTGCCAACTGCTGGTTGACAGTAAATTGGCGATCTTCATTAACCAGTGACGTGTGAAGGTGATTATAGTTTGGCCGTCATCTGGCTGCCCGCCTTCAGTGCTGCTGAGCCATCATTGATGAACTCATCGACGATAGCCTTGGCGCTCTTTTGCTCGTTGACAAGGGCGGCACACTTGCCCATCAGGTATGGGCGGAACTGGTCCATCAAGTCATCAACGTCATCTTCGCTGCTTCCTTCGCCCGAACCACTGCCTTCGGCGGTGCCATTGGCAATCTTCTCTAGATCAGCCTCGTAAGGTAATACTCCCTTCGCGGTTAGCTGTTTCAGCTCGTCTCGGCGCTCGTTCTCCCAGTTCTCGATGTAGGCGTTTGTGCGCACCCGGAGAGGCCGTCCGGTGAAGATGAGGGTGCGTATTGTGTCGTCGTAGCTGGCTGTCCGCACAGATTCTTTGTGCGACTCTGGGGCGCCAGCCTCGTCGGCTAGGATAAATCGAGTGCCGACCCACACGGCACCAGCACCCATCATGAGAGATGCAGCGAGCATCTGACCGTTGTGAATGCCACCAGCGGCAATAACCTCCACTTGCTTGCCTGTTAGGGGGCTCTTTTTGCCCTTGCAAATCTGCACACAAGCGGGGATAAGGACAGTCGTGGGTACGTCTCCGGTGTGGCCGCCACCCTCGCCACCCTGGGCGCAGATAATATCACAGCCAATGTCCAGGGCCTTCTGGACGTGCTTGGGGTGCCCAACCATGTTCATGTATAGAATACCATGCTTGTGCAGCTTGTCGACTACGGCTTTGGGTGGGACACCGACGGCAGAGACGAAGAGCTTTGCACCTGACTCGATGATAGTGTCAACCAACTGGTTCAGCTTGCCCTTGGTGTAATCGTAGCTAGAAGTCGATAAAGATTAGCCTGGGTGGTCCACGCCTCGTTCAGAGAGTCCCGACATACTTTGTCTTTCGGGCGTTACCACCGACCTGAGGGAGTAGTAGATCGATACCGAACGGCGCATTCTTGTCGTGGAGGTAGGACTTCAACTCGTCGATCTGTTCCTTCAGCATTTCGGGGCTGTAGCTCATTCCTCCAATAACACCCAGACCGCCGGCGTTCGTGACAGCGGCGGCCAACTTCGGGCCAGCAGCAACGTTCATACCGGCAAGCAGTATGGGATGCTTGATGCCGAAGAGGTCGGTGATGGGAGTGCGAATCTTCTCTGTTGCGGGAAAACATTCGGTTAGCGCCAGTGCGTCTTCGCCTCGTTATCATTGGCTAGGGTGAAATGCGACTTACGTGGTGAAGCCATCTTGTCTGATAGTATCTGATATGCAGAGTGAGCGTGTTGGGGGGAAAGAAGGAAACAATCAAACTTCAAAATAGAACAAGAGAAACAGGGATTTAAGTAGAGAATGGCAGTTCGCGGCGTGTTGGACAGCTGCGGGCCAAATTCTGGAGAACCGAGGTATACTACCCACTTATTGGATGGTACTAGCTGTATTTGGATTAGTGATTACCAGGGGATCAGATCAAACTATTCCTCATTCAGCGTGCCTCGGTTGATTTCCGACATACAATAACCAAAGGGTAGGAGATATTTGCCAGACCAACCCGGCCTAACAAATCAATATCTTTTTTTCTTGTCCCTCCCTTTGGCACATGTGACTCCTCGTTCGTATTTCGGATTTAGGGATCTACCATAGAGGTAAGCTCAGTGTCGGCCGACAACAAGACATGGCTACATTACATCGATGACAGAAAGACTAGTTCATCCTCCATACCAAGTATATGTCTTACCTACCTTCTCGGCACGATACGCGCATTAGCAAAAGGACATATAAATGGATACATATGGAGATCAATATGGTAACTACACTTACCCAGGGTGATATTTGCTTTGATTTCTGCCTTGAGGCTGCTTAGGTATGCATGTTGTCCCTTTGAAAGCCGCCGACCGCGGCTCTTGACGAGGGAGGGCGCTAATGGTTAGCCCGTCAGCCCCGGGTCCCACTGTAAATCTAAGTAAGTACTGGAACGATGTGGGTCGGGGAGACCCCGCTGTTCAGGCTCCCCGGTGCTCGGCGGAAGTTGATAATTTTTCCGATTCGACTTCTCACCTTGGTTGCTGCTGCATTCCAGATGTTGCAGGCACGTTGCATCAAGACAGGAAGGGAAACTCAGCCTTGATGGCATGGGGCTTATTTTGAAAAGGAGAGTTCGATGAGTTTATCACGGTCATCCCTTCGAGCATGGAGTCTTTATTCGCGCTATGCTCGGCCATCGTCGTCATCCATCACAACCGCCTATACAACCGTTGCTCATAGGGCCGTGGCAAGTCACGACACGCTCACTCCTAGACTCCCTAGCCTCTATTCCACGGCTTCATCACCAATGTTATCACAACGGCGGAATTACTCAGGATTCAAGCGGTACACCATGGACCAGGCACTCGTGAACGACCTCAAGTCGCAGCCGAGAGACGACTTGCTTTTTCGCAATGGCGACTCCAAGGCGGACATCCCAAAGTTACGGACTGCCTACATAGCACTGGGCAGCAACCTGGGCGATCGCGTGGCCATGATCGAGCAGGCGTGTAATCGAATGGACGCTTGTGGCATCAAGGTGAAACGGACGAGCAGCCTGTGGGAGACTGAGCCTATGTATGTGCTTGATCAAGACCGATTCGTAAACGGGGCTTGCGAGGTGTGTTTGGATTTTATTCGTCTTATCTTGTTATTAATTCATCTGATAATTATACAATTCGTAGAGCCTATAATATGTGCTCTTGTTTATACTGTCACCTAACTCTTTATATGCAACTTGTGCTATCTGATTTGATCTTGGCCTTATGAAATCTCATATAATGAATGTTAATGCTAAAATATCTTACAGGTAGAAACAGAGCTGGAGCCTTTGGCGCTTCTTGACGCCTTGCAAGGCATAGAGAAGGCAATGGGACGACGAAAGATTATAGATAAAGGGCCACGCAACATCGATTTAGACATTCTCATATATGAGAATGAAACCGTGTCTCATCCTAGACTCCAGATACCGCACTCCCTAATCGCCGAGCGCGAGTTCGTGCTCCGGCCCTTGGCTGAGCTGATCCCTCATCGCGCCCTCGATGCCAAGCGCCCCTGGAAATTGGTCCAGGACTACTTGAATGAGCTGCCATCTCCCACGAATGGACATGCCGAGCCTCTCTCCACTCTGACACCACTCCATGCCCCCGATACCTCTCTCCGCCCGCTGCGCTCTGCAAGGCCGACGCAGGTTATGGCGATCCTCAACGTGACGCCTGACTCGTTCAGTGATGGTGGAGTACATCTCCCACCGTCGAAAGTCGAAAGCCAGACAAATGCAGAAGCACAGAAGAACGAAGCTACTTATCAAGCCTCGTTGTCTTCTCCCCCGTCTCCAACATACCTCGCAAGCCTGCGCTCAACAATCCAGCGCTTCATCGCCAGTGGCGCAACCATGATCGACGTCGGGGGCCAATCCACCGCCCCAGGAGCTCCCGAAGTCAGCGTAGCCGAAGAACTTTCCCGTGTGCTCCCCGCTATCTCCCTGATCCGCAGCATGCCGGAAGCGAAGCACGTGTCAGTGAGCATAGACACGTACCGAGCCGCCGTGGCAGAAGCCGCCGTAGCCGAGGGCGCAGACATTGTGAACGACGTGTCGGCGGGGCTTCTCGACGACGCCATGCTGCCGACCATGGCACGGCTAGGCTGTACCGTGTGTCTGATGCACATGCGCGGCACGCCGGCGACGATGAGCCGCATGAACGAGTACCCGGAAGGGCTGGTCCGCACGCTCGCTGAAGAGCTGCGAGAGCGCGTCACTGCAGCTGAGCAAACCGGCATTCGACGGTGGCGCATTATCCTGGACCCTGGCATGGGCTTCGCCAAGGTTGGCGACCAGAACCTCGAAATATTACGCCATATGCCCGAATTGAAACGGTGGCCTGGCCTGGAAGGCCTCCCGTGGCTTCTGGGTTCGAGCCGCAAGAGTTTCATCGGCAAGATCACAGGTGTGACGAAGCCCGGGGACCGTATCCATGGCACCGCAGCCACGGTCACGGCCGCGGTGCAAGGCGGTGCCGATATCGTGCGCGTCCACGACGTGCTGGAGATGGCACAAGTCGTCAAGATGGCTGATGCCATTTTCCGGTATTAACTGTGGATGGCAATTTAGCCGGAACTGACAGGACTGGCTGATTATATTGAAATTATAGATCTTAAAGCTCAGGATTTCATTAGTCAAAGCCTGTTATGCTTTCTATCATGAAGTTGGACGCAAAAGCTCCGTAAATTTATATATATACCCTTTTGTGCTTTCAACAACTAAAAAGGAGGCATATTATATATAGAGAAATCCGTTGGTGAATACCTCCAAGTGGACACGGAGGGCGACTTCCATAGTTACCTTTTACAAAGAATAACATTTTCAACCAAGAAGAAGTGAATATCCAGATCATAAGAGACGTGCGAGCCATTTGGGTGCCATGGTTAAGCAACAATTCAACCCCCTGAATCACCTCAGCCTATGTATATTCCCTAAACGCGCCTACATCTTAGGAAGAATATACAAAGGCATGACGTTAACGATCAGCCACTGCTCGGGAATATCCCGACATAAAATCCTCTTCGGATGTAATCTTAACCTCGGGCACGATCACAACTCACGTGAACGAGTTTAAAGTTTGTGGAAATAAGGTTAACCAGGTACCTAGCTAGATATGCATGGACCTTGCCTGCCTACCTCCCTACCTACTCAATAGCCAACCTAAAATCAGCCTTACGAATGCAATAAAGTCTAAATAAACCACATGCCGCAATTCGAGCCAGGGATTCGTTCACAGCTACTTCGCTGCACCCGCCAAAAATGACACGCGCGTCCAGCCTTGCCACCTCGACTTGCCGGATCCAACGACGGCCTTAGTTACTTCCGTCGTCGCAGCGGCACGATGATCCACGCCAGGGAATCGACTCGAGCCCCTTTTCGGGCGGGTCCGTTCGATCTGGATGCCGCGTGCCAGGATGGATGCGGACATCCTTCGCGTGCGCGCAGCCCTTGAATGGAAGAATTAGGGGGGTTCCTATGCAACCCTCCCTACTCTAATCTCTGAGTGTGGTGCGGGAAGCTTGGGGGGGGGAGGGGGGAGGACGGTTCCGCAGCGCAATGCACGAGTGTTTGCCTCGTCTCCGCCTCGTCTCGCTGCGGAGGCGGCGGCGGCGATAGCGACAGCGACAGTGACAACGTAATCAATCCACCTCCTTGCTTCAGTGCAGTAGGTAGTCAGCAGGGTGGTATACGTGTAAGGATGTTCTTCCCCGCTCAATATACTGGAGACCAGGGGAGCTCTTAATCCGTAGGTGTTGATGCGTCCGGCGCGGAGCTGAGTAAGACCTAGCCGGGGCTTCCTACCTTAAGAAGAGACATGTCGCGAAAAAAAAAAAATCCAACCGGGAAGAGAGAGAGAGAAAGAGAGACAGTCGGTCAGTTCAGATTACGCATGAATGAGACAAGACAGTTTTTTACGGGCCCTTGCCAAGCTTTGTATAGGCCAAGTATCTCCTGCTTGTTGCTGGTGTGATATCTTTTGCCTGGACCGTTTGCCGGAACCACATGCCGATCCCAAGACTAAGTAAGGCGCATCTCGATTGCTGTCGAAGCTAGCTGTCTAACTTGCATACTCATTTCCGTTCTTCCCCTAGATAATGTCATGATGGCCCCCAAGGCCTTTCTGTAGTTGCGTATTGACTGTGTCACCCAAAGGCACGGGTCTAGCTTTATTTACCCCCACGAGCCGCGCGTCGTACGGCGCGCTTGAGCAGGAGGTAGTTAGCCCCCAAGGTTACTCGAGGTTCAGAGGCCGCGCTTAGTCTGTTACACCGGGAGGATCTTCTTAACCTAGTTGTCGAGATTGATGCGGTGAAAGGGCTAAGCCGTCGATACGCCTCCCAAGGCCACAGTGAGGCGGATAGTGCTACCTTAATGCCGCAAGTTAAGTATGACTTTGCGTCAATCATTCGGTAAGCCGTTCCCTGCTCTCGAGAACCGACCGCCAAAAACAACGTACCTAGCTTTCAACTCCAGGTAGCATTAAATGAGTAGTTTCCAGCGATCGTACCCCCAACTAAGTGACACATAGGTTCTAGTCCCGCCCAGATAAAGTTACATCGCGGGTTGTACCACGCTCGGAAGACTCGACTCGAATGTGTGTAATCGGCAAAGTGAGTGACATGAGGGCGACGGCACAACCCGCTCAAAGTCTACTGGCTTATGCAGGCGATATGCAGATCATATTCTTCCTGGCAGCGTATTCGCTGACGGTAATCGCCTATCGGTAATCATGTATCGGTGAGATTAGTAGTAGGCAGTAGCTCATCATGTAGATAGATACATCTTACTAGTCCGCAGTCTGCGTCAGCCCGGTAAGCTTTCGGATCGAATCCGGACGCACGCTTACAGCCATCCGGGAGGCAGGGCGGTAGTGATACAAAGTTGTGCGTAGGGCTGAGGAGAGTCGGAAAGTCGTGTAACAAAAGGGAGTCTCTGATGGTGCATGTCAGAGTAGCAGTCGACGTTGCCAAGATTGTTGGAGGTGATGCACTATAGCGCGAGTTACGAGCAGGGAGAACTAGAGAGGGGTCGATGGCCGCGCCGGTCTGACACAATATCGCGACGTAATATGAAGGGGCACGTACAGTAGAGAAACTTAGCAGGAGTCGGCGTCGCAGTAAGTGGCTTGCGATGCAGAAGTGGTAAACCTGAATCTAGGCTAGAACGGTAGGTCTTTGCGAGATTGCACCAGAAATACCCACTTTTCCATCTCCTGGTATTAGATCCAACAATTCGTCGATTCTTCAGCACGGAAAGATGAGTGAAGAGCTTATAGGTGCCATTGCTCTCATCTGACTGACAAGGGTCACCAGGCGATCTAGTGGTGTCGGCTTAACTTGCTCTCGTCGAATGAGATAGCGCGAGGCTAGCCAAAATATGCCCGCCACAGCTTGAGGATGCACACCAGGAATTCGGCTATCTAGAATGAAAATAATATGCCGCGTACTATTATGACTTGGTGGACAGCGGTCTTTTAGCTTGAATCATCGAGGCTATGTGATTAAGGTCAACGATAATAAGTATTAGACATTAATACTCCTCTCAACAAGACGAAAACATATATGCCTATCGCCAGGCAAGAAAAGAATAAAATCCGCACGGTGTGAGAAACAGCTCTGTTGTTCCTTTCTCGGCATGCAATGACTTTGTTCATCAAACACCAAATAGATATCGCTGCAAGGCTCAAGTCGTCCGAGGAAGGCTATAGTACTTGAAAAGATGACAAGCGTTTTTTTTTTTTTTCAGCTGTCTGCTTTAAAGGCTGTCGCAGGAGGGCAGCTTATTTGTTAAAGTTGCAACCCGAATTTGAACTGTCTGCTCTGCGTCTCGAGTATCATAGCAGAGCCGTTCCCTACAGCAAACACTGTAGATAGAGAACGTAGCGGACGTGGGGGGAGAGGTGATTGTCGTTAAAGTAAAATAACGGAGATCCCATAAGCTGAAAGCACGTACAGCTCCTGCATTGGAGTGGTGGCGAGTCCGAGATTGATAGCCACATGTCTTTTACTTTCGTCAGGTCTTCGGGTCCGAAATCTAGCTACAACACTCTTGGCATAATGCTTGGTGGTCAAGGACGAAACTCATCTGACATACTTATTATCTGGGACCTGTGAGCAAGTAGGTCTGCGTCCATGGCAAGGGGTAATGTTTGAAGGCATAGCAGAATGACACCCTACTTAGTCGCCGCTCAAGGAGGAACATTATTGACAATGTCCCAAATATATTAGTGGCTGGCTATCAAGCTAGATCATATACCGACAGCCTAGACATATTTCACTGGTGATGATGACCTAGGGTTACCACTGGTTCGAGCTCCACAATAGAAAGCTTAATTAAACAACACCGACTGAAGCATACTAATGCTTGTAAGTGACTATTGTAGGTTCATATAGTCATGATGTATGTTGTGATACAAATGGTTCATCCAGCGACATGTTTGTGTGCCTTTACAGTAGTCGGCCATGCAAGAAGAGGCGTGTACTATTATGGGGGTGTCAAAGCGCCCGGGCAGCTTGTTTGACATGTGCAATCGATGGTGGGGGTCAGGTGGGCTTCTCGAAAAGTACCAACCCGGTGAGCGATGGACTGATGGCTGCAAAGCAACATTAAACCCGTAGCCGGCAGGCTTCTTGGATGATCCTTGGCTTTGTGGCTTCGTCGCTTGCGCCGGCTACAGCTTGGTTGGGGCTGGGGCAGGATTGGCTCATTTTGGGAGAACAGTCCAGTGAAACAGCTGTTCAACCGGGTAAGCCAAGCGTGACATCGAAATGAAGAGTCCTTGAATGCCAGACCACTCGGCATGACAATGGGGTGCTTGACTTGGCCTGGTGCCGGGACTGCGAGTCAGGAGCAAAGTACTGCACCAGCACATTAGGTAGGACTATGATCCGGTTGCCACGTTCGTTATGATGCAGTTCAGTTCTGCTCTGCTCTTGTATCCAAGAATAGGTGTGTAGTTGTGTACTTGCAGTATGTGCGTACATATGTACGTCCTTGGCCAGCGGGAAGGAGATCGGGAAGGAGATCGACACTACACCTTGCAGCCAAGTGCGGTATCAACTGACTGGCCTCGTGCGCAGTCAGCTAGCCCAAGTCACTCGTGTCCATGCCATTGTGGCGAGGCTGTACAGCTGTCAATCGTGCTGTACTGTACTGCACTGTAGGTACTGCTGTACAGGAGACCTAGATCAGAAGGATGACTGCCGGGCCACGAGCACGAGGAGAGGCGCTGCTGCCACGAGGGTGTCATGGCAGGCAGGACCACGTCGGGTTCACTCTCAAATGACTTTACGCTGTTTCAAGATATAGAAATAAGGGCCCGACATGATTGGACCGTTGTCGGTTTAATTAGCTTAATTCCTTAAATGGGAGGCCAATGGCGTGTCGTGCTGTCTCGAGCGTGCGGGATGTAGACTTGTTACGTCAACATGCAACGGTGAAGACGAAAAGAGGCAGGGGTTGTTCAGCTGCATCTTCGGCGGCGATTTATGTACGTTGCCGCAAGGTAGTGACGTACCCCCATACTGGTACAAAACACCAGGCACGAACACACCGTTACGCCGCCGCCCCGCGGGTATCTCATTGCCGACCTCTAGCTTCTTGGACGATGGGCGAAGGCGAGTGCGGAGATGGCCAATAAAATAATTATGACTGACTAACCCACTCTGTCTGTCAGTCAGTGCTTGTCTAACAAAAGCTTGAGCGAGTTGGCTGGCGAGAAAAGGACCGATGTCTTGGTCACGGCCACAGGTGTTTGATCGAACTACCGGGGTACCTGCTTTGGGACTTAGTTTGAAACGCGTGAGGCTGTCGCGGATTTGGGGGCATTCTGCATATTTCCCACCTTCTGTGCTAATCTAATCATAATCACCATTGCACAGCGTCCCGTCCCTCTGCACGTCGGTGGCATTCCCACCATCCATGTCATCCATGTAAGTCATTAAGTGCACCCAAGGGCTTATCTACGAACTGGCTGTCAAACTCTCGTGGTCCCATTTATCAAAACTCGAAACCTTGGAACCACCGATGCTATGAATGGCCTGCCAACTCGGCCGTTATGCCCGCTATTCCGCCTTCTCGGCCGTTGTCTGTTCCACTCCTCCGCACACCGTTTAGCTCCCGTTTTCTGCTATGTGGGGTCATCCCTTACCGTAATGTACCACATCTACTGTATCCACGCCTGCTTCCTAGGTATGTACCTTATTGCGGGTCTGCTAGGCTCACCCTCCCGTGTGTTTCTTCCACCCACGTCTATCTTAACGTACATGTATGTACATATATATGTATCGGTAAGTACTTAGATACACGGTACATACCTAGATTCCTTTGCGCAATAAACATATTACTAATGTATATATTGATGTACTTTTATTTACTAATCAAATTTGTACCTCAGGTGTGCACTTTTAAAATCTTAGCTCATGCGTATTTCGTACATGTCCTTTAACAAGTAGTGGCATAGGTATTAATAGAGAACATTGTGGTTTTCTTGGTATGTCTTTGCTACAAGAGGTAAACACGGCATTATCGATCCTCGGTGAGAGGATAATATACGCACGTTATTTAGTCCCATGCGTTTGAGACAAGGATGTTATCATTAACTTTTTAGAGGCGCGCTGATAACATTATGAAAATAATACTAATAATATGTATTTTTGGTTGGTACATGTACGGCGGGTATGTAGCTGCAGTGTAAGTAGAGCTGCCTGCATTCGCCCTTCACTACCTGCTGCAATAGTGCAATTGCAGCTCTAGCTCCTTCTCCCTACTTTAGCAGTAGCACTATCTACGTTAGTACTATCTGGGTAGTGTATCCCAGCGGGATGGTGAAGGAGGGGTAGCGTTCATCGAGTAGGACCGTTCCTCCTTGCGGGCACTCTCAGGGAAATACAGGGGGTGTAATCAATTGCTGAGCTGCGAGGTATTACCAGCAGCCCGGTATTTGTTGACTAGGCAGGTACCTACACTAGGTACTTAGATATAATCCTGAACATTCCACTATGTAGGTACCTATCAAGAGCTGCCGACCTAGTAGGTCCCGGTTGTAGCTAGCATTGCGTGGTGTACAAGTAAGTGCATGAAACAAACAAGCAATGGCCAGGGACCCCATCCCCACTGTAATTATAATTTGGCAACTTTTGGTTGTTGCCTTTTAAAATAAAAACACTTAATTCGACATCCTTAGTACACCTCCTTAGCGCCCCCCTAGTTCCCGCTGTGGGACCCTTGGTGAGGCTGGCTGGGCAGATGCACTACCACAGTACAGATTAGTGTCGTGAATGGATGCTTCTTGACCGGGGTTTTCGCTCACTTGATCTGGTAAATCACAATTTGCATACCCATCACCCACATCGAAGTTGTTCATGGTACGGTGTGCATCTGTCATGCAAATAAGTCGTGACCCACCATACGGCACCAATCGGAATCATTTTGAAGGACTTGTTGCAATTGCTAAGGTAATGAGCTATGCTAAGGAGAACTTGAGCGTCCGCAAGGTACCGTGTATCTGGACTTTGCTTGCCAGACTGGCCATCTCTCTAGGGTTCCAGTTAGTTATTCTTGGAGCCTTCGGTAACCGGCCGCTACTACCCTGCGGAAAACTCGCAAACAACTGTACCGCCCAACGGTCCCCGAGCCTAAGTGAAGACGGAGATAGCGACCTGTACGTGTCATTCTCACCAGTAACTGTCAGAGCAACAAGTAAATCATTCGCCATGGTCTTCCAATCGAAAGCAGAAAAGAGATGTGAAAGAAAAGTCAGGAGCATGCTCCTGGCAAATCCATCCGTCTTTGCCAAACGCCATCCATGACTGTTTCCCCATGTGACCCCAGCCTAGCGATGAGGACCAGGAAACTGACCAGAATATACACTTCTGGTCAATAGCCTCGTGAGAACTGTGCCATAATAAAACATCTGTGTCCGGGTATCCTTACCGTACTCCACAATCCTTTTTGCTATCACTGTTTCGCAAACCTCATTTGTTTAGTATATCCGAGGCCGTTACATAATGCCATCTCGGTTTCGCCCTATGCCTCACATCGTGTATGTCGAGATAACCCATGCAGATATAAACTCCAGGCCTTTGATCTTTCCGTGTTCATTTCCGTACGCCGTCATACCCAGCTCCAGCAGCTGAGCTAAATTCGAACGAAACAAATTCCAATATGCTTTTTCTCTCCGATGCGGCCGTTTTGATGCAAAGGTCGAGATACGAAGCCAGGTTGCTATAAATCACGGAGCACCATACATAGTTTGCCATATCTTCAAACATGCTTTAGCTCTCTTGATCTCTTTTTTGCATGCACCTTAGTTATGCTCGAAAAATGCGATTCACCCAGACTGGGAAAGAGGTGTGGGATAAAAGCCGGCTGACGTCGCCCTCCCCTCAAACCGGCTGCAGCTTCTAGGGTAATACGCAGGCCCAGGCTGATAAATGCTCGGAAGTGTGTGGTCATACTCATGTTTGACCTTCGGAATTGAAGCATCAACTGCTGAAGTTGTTGTGTTCAGCATGGGGTCTGCTTCATGACGATGGGAGTACATCTCAATCCCGTGACGCGGCTCGATGTCCTCATATATCGGTGCGGGATAGTATTGATAGTCTTTGGTCGTGTCAATCGCTTTACCGTCCTCCGAAGGGATCATGGGCTCCATGCCAATATCTGGATGACGGGTTGTGCCGTAGTGCCCAGTTCGGGCCTCATATGCTCCCGAGTACGTACTGGGAAGGAGGTTGGAAGACCCTGCCCCGTCGTAGCCCCCAATTACCTGGGAGCTCGAATAACTGCCCATGCCACTCGATCCTCCAGGTCCGCTGCTTGTGCTGCCCCGTCGTTCTGTCTGGTAGTGCCCAGGGGAGCGACCACGAACAATCATCTTTGCCGATTTTCGTTCTGCGATTTTGATATACTGGCCACTAGAGTTCTGCGTCCCAACGTCGGCATAAAGTTCTACAACCAAGTGGTAGTATTGTTGCGCAGCCCTGCGCTTGCCATTATTGGCCGTGGCCTGCTTGAACTGGATCCTTTCGAAAGTATGCTCGGTTGCATATGGTCCTTGTCCGCTTTGGCTGTATCCTCCCTCATAGATTGCCCTCGAGCCAGTAGCCATAGTGTGGTGCTCTTGATAGAGCCCCATTGAGTGTTGCGCCTGCTGGGCGGGCTTGGGCAGCAGTCTGACCTTCTCCGGCTTCGCGGTTGGGCCTTTATCTCTCTTAGGCGTGTGTTGTACCAGATCGATGCTCTGGGAGTCGCTATCGGACACAACAGCCGAGATACTCATCGCAAATCCGAAGACTTGGTAAGGGGTTGTCGACCCTGTTGGGAGGTATTGCATTGTCGCATTTGGAAAATGAGGGGTTAAACTATAGGAACATACGCAGGAGAAATAATTGCGGCGATAGCATGTCCATTCTCCCTCCGAGAGGAAGAATCCTTTATCAATCACTCCCTGAATGTCGATTTTGATGTGCGTACCCGAGCCCGGCGTGCCCACATCGCTGTACACTAGCTGACCGTGGGAAACTATAGGCAGGAGCGGAGGTGTGTTTCCCGCCGAGTTTTTACCATATTGATGAACTCCCTCCATCCTTACAGGACTGGTAAACCCAATATTAGGGCTAGGTGTTGGCGATAATGGATGTCGTCGTATAGGAGTCGCAAAAGATGGCGATCTAGATATATGAGGGGTCGTTCTTATAAACGATGGCCGCGATCCCGCGTAGACCTCTCTGGCGCTGTAACCTGGGTTGGGCAATGAAGTAGTGCGAGGGGCATGTGCCATGCCCGTTGACGAGGTGCTGTTGCTAACTTGGTGAGCAGGGTGAAGACTAACTGAGGGCTCATTTAGGGGGAGGGGCACGCGTGGGGAGGAGTGGTAGTAATGCGTGACTTACGTGGAACCTAGACGTGACCTAGGATCAACCGCGGCAGCGGGGAATAATTGTGTCGTTGGAGGAGGATAGTAGTGCCCGGTTTCCGGGGAGTACCCCGTACTGTTGTTAAGTAAAGGGGCAGGAAAACCGCTCAGCACCGACGGCGGCTGGGAAGGGGTCTCTAAGCTCAGTGAAGTAATACTAGAAGATTCCTGATTGTATCTAACACGGATGGATCAGTAGGGGCCCGTGAATAGGTGAAAGGTGACTCGTGTGAGAGGCGGCTTGCGTGACGATGCTATAGGTATCGTGCTCCCACACAGCATCAAAACACAACACACCACGGCGCCAACTGTCTGGGTGTGACGGAGCAGTAGTGATACTGACAACGACGTTGCCGTCGTACAGGGGGAAAGGGTGGCGGATCAGGATCGGGAACAGCGAACGAGTCACAAACACCCCTAGCCCACAACCCGTAGTCCGGAGCCCAGATCCCAGAGCCCAAGCGTTCAGGGCCTGGGGGGCAGCAAGGGCCGGGAGAGCCACAACGACAAGTTTTAATTGTGTTGCATGGCCAAGGGCAACCACACCCTTGCATCTCGCCCATAGTCGCCGCAGCAGCAGCACAACCAACTGTAGTGATTTTGTGGCCAGTGGGAGTACCAACGAGGATCAGAAGAAAAATGACATGCGAATTGCCTGATGAGTACACAATACGTGCCCAATTCTCAAATCCACCCTAACAGTACACGGAGATGGAGGAAGTCGGCGAAATTGCATCCAAAACAAATAGATATGTTGTGGACTACACAAATACAGGGGCTCTTCTAATTTTCTGCACTCGCCTGGCGGATATCGAATGGGATCGCGAGTCTCAGAAGGGAAGAAGGGTAGACATACCGCATATCAGCTACGGCTGGGACCTCGATATATGTATCTAGCCCGTTGCAAGTGGGCGGCGAAGGCTCAAAGTCCTGTTAGAAGCGAAGACATATATCGTCAGTTCATGGTACTATGGTGGAAAAAACAACTACAGTGTTCAAATGACGGGCGGGAGTAACAATGCTTGTGCTGCGGGTGGCGGAGACAGTAATAGAGGTCAGAAGTGCTGGTGGTATAGGCTAGCCGCGTATCGTCTGTTGTTGTCGATTTTGCTTCCCCTTGCTAGCTTATCTTGGTCTCCGTCTTCCCCGTTCAAGGTGCAGCCTCGCAGGCTACGGCATTGGAGGCCAAGAACCGGAAGGCAGAAGTATCAGCAGTTGTAGGGTCAGGACCTGCGGCGGCTGGAGTCAGAACGGGTCAGCAGACGTTTGCCCGGAGGTCTCAAGGAACATGTATAATAATGTATGTGGTGTGTCTAACAGGTGTGTCTAGGGGAACAACGTCGAGTGTGCGAGGAAGACGAAGAGATGCACAAGAGGGCTACGACGGCAGGGCTCTGGGCCTAGGTTGAGAAGTAGGTAGTAGTCGAGAAATAATAGTCAAGTGGAATTGAAATAAACGTGCGTTGACAGGTAAAGTATGAATCAGCAGCAGCGGCGAATAAGTGAATGAGATGGCAGCCTGAGCTCATGTTTGTGTGCCGGTGGATTTCCCCTTCCTCTCGTTTACCAGCGCAATGGGCACAGAGGCAGGCAAGGAAGGCAGTATGCGAGAGAAACTCGAAGTGTGCGAGGTACATGGCCGGTACAAGGCGTTGTGATACAGCATCAAGCAGCATCAGGCATGGCGCAGCCCACGCGATTTGGTATGGGAGAGTGGAGGACCAGCGAAGACCAGCGAACTGGAGAATTGTGCGCCAAAGAAGTTGCAGGGCCAGGTACATATATACCAGGGCTGGTAGAAGCAAGTACATGAGAGCGATGTACACCAGTGGCACGGTACATGTACATGTGGTGTAGGTAAGCAGGCAGGGAGGGAGGAGCGCCATTCTGGACTGCAGCAGCAGCAGCACCGAGAGGCAGGTACACTTAGGTGCGAGCTACCTCCGGCCTGCATGGCAGGTACCTGGGTACCCACTCAGGCAGAGCGAGAGAGAGGCCTGCAAGCCCAGAAGCTCCAGAGGGAGAGGGAAAAACGGGACGGGCTAGAAGCAAATACCTGAGGTACATGGCGTCGGTAATGAGGGCAACGAAGGTAATGAATTGAATTGAAATATGGGGAAGTAGCGCCAAGGTCGAGAAACGGTTTGTGTATGCGCGGATGTACAAGGGAAAGGTATGGGGGTATGGGGGGAGCAAAATTGACGTATAACGCTTGGTGGTACGGAGAGCAATGATTGATTTGATTCACCGGGACCGGCTGGGAGAGCATCTCGCCGCCCATTGGTCCCGGCCGCCCTGGTCATCTGGTACTGGTAGAATCTTCATTCTCACCCTCTGACTCTGGCGCCCGCTCTCACTTCAGCGTCCGTCGACTGCATGTGCAGTTTCGGTTTTCGTGCTGCGAGAACAGAAACAGAACTGAATGGCCATTGCTCCACCCTCTGCTCTCCGCTGTCTTTTTGTTTTCTCGGGAGCAAGGGAAAAAAAGAAAAAAGAAAAAGATAAGTGACAGCATCGACGTTGCCAAAAAGCATCACTAAATGACGAATGAGACCGGTTCTGGACCCTTCAGCATGTCCGTGTGCCTGGCGCTGTAGATACCCTGCAGCCCAGGCTTGTGCGAGATGCGAGTGTGTTCCATGGCTGGTACCTGGTACAAGTATAATTGACAGGGGGAGGGGGACTTCGGTGGTAATCAGAGCTCGACGGGAAAAGAAATCGGAATCAACTTATCACACTGACCTTTGTCTAGTTTCTTGGTAAATACTACATGTTCCGGTGATTGTTGCAGCTGCCGTCAATGTCGACGGCCCTCTTGAAGGATCCGTTCATCCTGTAAATCAGCTACTGGAATCCTTCTTCATCTGCTTGTTCTCTTCACTGCTACCGCGCTTCGCTTTCAGCATCACCGGTGCGCGTTGTGCCTTTGATCCAATTGGCTGCTGATTAATTAAAATGTCTGCGTCCCTGCAGACCGGTTGGGAAAAGCTGTCACTCCACCTTCTGGCTCCCATCCAGACAATCCCACCCGGAGATGGGGAGCTTGTGGTGGCATTCGCGGTGTACAAACCCAGGAAAGGCCGGTGGATGATGGGCAGGCCGGGAGGTAGAAAGATGACAATGGCCAAAGAGAAGATGGAAGCGAGAAGCAAATAACAAAAAATACAACGACGAGATTTAAAACAAGTTAAAAATATATATATATATACCTTAGTGAGAGGTTGTTGATTCATCCGGTGAGCCTCTGGTCCGAGAGGCCAGAGGTGCAAGTCACTCTTGTTCCGCCGTGGAGAAGACGGTGGTTGCGTTGCTGGTGGGAGGAGAGGGCGTAACGGTACTCCAGCCGGGGGTGAGGGTAGTCCAGTAAACGGTGGATCGAAGAGTAACGGTTGCTGGTACCGTATCTGAATGAGCTTCATAATCAGCTTCAGCTCCAGCTCTCGGTCCAATCCTCATTTTTCTCAGCTCTTCTCCAGTCGCAAAAGGGTAACGCTATCTAGGTATGCAAATACGGTACGAGTACGGGCCGACTCGGTGTCACCGTTCGCCCACCTACTCAGCCTGTTGCCCACCAACTAAACCTGTCGTAAAATACGTCAAGTACGGGCTGGGAGGTAGGCGCTGCACCATCATCTTGAGGGGGATGCTAATAGGTGGCTATGAACCCAGCAACCAGCCCTATGGAGACGGGGGACGGGGGTACGGATGGGGGGTGTGAACGGGTGGGAGAATCAAAAACAGGCTAGGTAAAGATTTCAGATCGGATTTTGCAGATGCCGCGACAGGGTATGCAGACAGGGGATAAGTTAAGGAAAGTAGACGAAATAGACCCAAGCCTTCTGTTCTGACACCCAGAAACCGAGCGATCAACAACAGGGACATTGGTTAGAGGCGGTAATTATAGAGTATGCAAGGATGACGCTGTAGGAGCGATCGAACGATAGAAGAGACAACGCTGAGTAAATAGACAGAAAATTTGACAGACAGACAGACAGACAGACAGAGGGAAGCATTAGAAGAGAGTCGATAAAGACAAGCTCAGGGATAGTACACCGACCTTTGAAGATCCAGGACCCGCTGTCACCATTACAGAGACGGTTTGCCAAGAAGGCGATCCCCAATCGCACTGTCACGTAACGACCGGAAAACCCCTGGTGATTCTCTGACCAATTCCATGTCGCCGTTAGCTCGCATGTAAACCAATCGACACTGTAGAACCCAAGCCACTGACACAAGTGACACAGGGAAATAAGGGAACTCGAGAACGGTTTGTGCAGGCGGAGCACCGATACAACCAAGACAACCAGCTTTGAACGTCATCCTTTCCCCACGGAGATTGCAACGAGGGCAACGGGGACGAGGACGGCACCGGAAGCTTGCTGATAAGGTGTTTGCAATGCTTAAACATAAAAAGATCGAGAGAGAGTGAGGCAAGAAAGGCGGGCCGGATACCAAGACAGAGGGGCAATTGAGCGGCGCGCATAGGTGAGGCTCGCATGTCTGTACACTGTTCCGGAACCCGAGCTTGCTGCGTAGCCAAGTCTGCTAGATCGTGGTGGCGCCTGCACAACGTTCCCGAGTACAGTATACGTATCTCCGATATGATTCCACCCGCCCTCGTCGGAAATGGGGCACTTACACGTATGTAGATGTAGCTTGCGCCGGGCAGTCTCTCAACCTAGGAAATAGGTCAGCATGGCACATCGAATACGACTCGAGCCCTTGCAGCCACCGCGCATCCCCAATGAAGTGATGGATAGCCCATGCTGCCGAGAAGCCCCAGGCCGTTTCCAGCTCTTATATGCCCTAGTCTCCCACAACACTGGTGGTAGCTTGTGTGAACATGGGGGCACGAGGGCATGGGCAGCGCAACCCAAGTCATTTACGACAGTAGCCGCGTTAATAGGAGCATTTTAGTTGCAGTGTTTCAAATACTACCAAAACATCCGAATTGTTGTGCAGGTTGATGGAGGGGGGACATACTGCTACCTTATTTATCCTTATCCACTCGACGAGCTGGGCTCTGGGTGTCCTCTGGTATGGACTCTTGGTCTTACTGAAGCGGCCGCAAGCCCGCAGATAAACTACAAGGTTCAGGGCAACTAGTTCGAAGGCGGTAACATCTAGGTGGAAAGGCGCGCTTCTCAGTATTGAAGCGACCGTGGATTGGCCAGATAATGGTTCTGGGTCAACGCCGACGGAGCGAGGGAAGAAGATGCAGTATGGTGAAGTTGGAAGTAACTCTATATATTCCAGAAGTGGTGCTGAGTCAAAGCCCAGTATATGTTTGTGGTGGTGGTAGTAAGAAAGAGGGAAAGAGAAATAGACGAGGAGTGAATGTTGATTAAAAGCGCAAGAAGCTTAAAAATATAAAGATGATGAGTTGCACAGACGAACGCGCGTGAGAGTGACATCAAGAGCTCCCCAAACCAGGGGCAAGGAGATCAGACGTCGGCCAGACTCCGGGGCTTGATTATTCGAGAATAAGATGACGAAGCGTTGACAAGAATGGACAGAGAACTTGTAGGAAAGCTCTATACCCTCTTTGGCAGCCGCCCCCAGTAGATTGATGGTGGTTGTGCAATGTTAGTAGTTTAAGACAAAGCTATTGGCAGTTGTTTCCATCCGTAGGAAACTAGAGAGCTTAGAGGCACACACGGTCTTTTTTATCACCAAGAGCCCGACGTCTGCTCAGGTGAGAGAGAAAGTCGTTGGCATGTTCCCCGGGCTACGGTCGAGAGTGGAAGTGGTAGAGCCTACCTATACAAGGTTGATGGGTGTACTCCTAAACAGCTCTATGGGGGCACCAGGTACTTGGGTGGTGGCTAAGATTAGGCAGTATTTGGGGGGTGTAAAGTATTAGGAACTGACTGGCAGGGCGTCGAAGAAGACACAAAGGAGTGAACCCAACGATACAGCGCCAGGCATGCGGGTGTTAGCTATACTTTCCGATTTTGACAGTCGGCGCTTCAAGTAGTCATCCTTCGCACCAGAGGTCACGCCCTCAAAAATTGACTTCATAATCGACATCAAACATGCCAGTTATTACCCCACGGTATCCAGCTCCCTCATCATGTACCGCCATACTCCCAACCCGGCATCCTTTTGCCCTAGGAATCTACGGTCATACAAGATCCTTGTATGTCAAGATGTCGGCTTTTGATTGGAGCCAGGGTAAGAGGACTCCTGCATTCTTCTTGCCGGTATCTTATTAGGTATCATGGTCTAATAAGAACATATGAGCTACAAGTTTAGTACATAGGATTGGACTAAATCCAGGTTCTTTCGGTTTCGTAAAAGAACCGTTCCGGACAAGTAAAGAACTCCGTGTCCAGCATGCATCGACTGCAGCTATCCTCCCTCAGTACATCTACGAGACGCCACATACATCCACTGGTAATTAGCAAGGGGTTTGGTTGGTCGAGTGCACCTGATTTGGCGGCTTCTTGCATCACATGCTTACAGGTGTCCGGTCGATTTAGCTGTTCCTGCCCGTCATTCGATTATATGTGCCCCAGCTTGTCGCCATCTGTCGTTTTCACACCTACTTTTGTGACAACTGGGAACAATCTAATTTTCTCTTACTAAATTCTGTGAATGCGCTCCGGTCGTCACGATAAGCTAGGCCAAGAAGGGAGAAGGAAAGAGCGAGGGACAGAGAGAAAATGATATATAGCCTCTGAGTGGGTTGTGACAAATAGACTAAGTATTTAGATTCTGAGGGTGGAATTAAAATGCCTCTAGCAAACCTTTT
Organism: Xylaria telfairii; assembly: GCA_022495065.1. NCBI lineage: Eukaryota > Fungi > Ascomycota > Sordariomycetes > Xylariales > Xylariaceae > Xylaria > Xylaria telfairii. Next base: position 329,684 of record MU383846.1, read on the forward strand.
CAATGAAGCTACTGTTCGATCACTCCAGTCCGCCACACTATATTTTAGATGATTCGACCCTCGCGAGATGAGGAACCGGCGCGAGCAGCTTAAAGAGTAGATGGGCCAAGTTCGTAGTCATTGCAAATGGATGTACATGGTTTGCAGCTCTAACTGGAATAGCTTTGGTATTTCTCGTCTCTCTTGCTTGCTTTCGGCAATGACCAACCGAGAACGGGCCCCTGAGACTTGGTAGGCTAGTTTAAGCCAGTTACCGGCTCGGTTCCGCGAGCTACGCACGTAGTAGCAGATCATCTAAAGCCCAAAGCCACTAATGTTCAAGTGTCTCAGGTCTTGGTGATATTAAAATATCGAGGTACCGAATTTAGGGCCGCCAACGCGTGAGGCCATGGGTAAAGTTTCCATCTTTAGTGAAATCCATCGCGCCACCTGACCATGTTGATACATCGGAACGTAGCTCTCCCATTTACTTTCTACACTATGAAGCAGACCTGTCATCTCATAGGCAGCGACAACTTAGAAACAAGCGGGATCCCGAGGGTATGGCTGGACTACCTAGATGCCTTAGGTGGCCAGCCAGACTTCGGTCCTTTTTTTGCCGAGCCCGAAAGCGAACGCGGCGGTTCTGTTCATTTCCTATCTGAAGAGCATAATGACAAGGTCTAGACTCCAGGGCGAATAACGATAGATCCAGAGTGATTTAGCTTGGTTTTTGGGACCACGATGTTTGACAGTAGCTCCACCAGCCAATCAGGCTTACCAGTTACCCGAACCCATCGACAACAGGGTCAAGGCACGAAAAGACAACGGGATTTGATGATTAAAATAGTATATCAACGATGCGGTTCGCAAGAGCCGATAATCAGCTACTCTGTACTTGAATGGGCAATATAGAATGTCTCTCTCGTGCAGCCGCAACCACTTCATATAGCGAGGTAACTGGTCAAAGGCTTCACGTCCGTCTGCTAGTCTGTCTCGGCCATACAGTGGTTTGTGCGGCCGTCCGTCTATCCAAAGATTTCCAGCGTCTCCACAATGAGACATCTACCAAAAAGTAGGAATCGTTGTCGTGTTTCAGGGCCCAACGCTTGAGCCGTTGGCAGTCCCACTCCGATGGGGTTTATTGCTCTATGGCTTCTTTTGGTTTGTACAGGAAGTGACAGTATTGAAGGCCCTCGAATTTCATGTGCTTGGAGACGACTATCTTTGGATTTTTCAGTTGCGTTACCGAGACCTCGCCTAGTCTCTGCCATGAGGACCCAATCGTGGAACTGCAAAGACTCTGCACTCCTCTCGAAGCAATGCGGTTCCTAGCTCCCCTACTACGCAAAATTGGCTATCAGCCGAACGCGAGGGTACGGTTCGTTGGAAGAGTCTTATGTCGGGTCGGGCCGAAATTTTCTCTAGCAGAGCATGGCCTATTGCTGTTTGCCGTCGATCCATGTCATGAGTATTAAGTACTTGTACCACAACCCGGACCCGGCTCGAAGGTTAACAGATACGTAGTAACAAGTCCCATGTCAAGCGAACCACACGCAACAGGGTGTTCCCGCCGCATCTGTTCGATGAATGTTGCGCAACCCACAACTTCTCGCATAAGTCGAAGATCTGTGTGAGGTGATATATCACTACCCACACGCCCAAGACTTAGGGGTTTTTCCCTGGAGGTCTATTTTGTAATAGACATTATGGAGACTTAGCAAGGAAACTCGGAAAGCGGAACCGCGATCAGTATCTGCCAGATTGAATAGCAAGATCAGAGATGGAGAATGCATACCACCCACTGCCCGCAGGGGTGGCACATGGTAGTAGAAAACACAAACATGGCCAACGCGAGTACCTGGGGTAAGCAGATCTCGGGGTAACCCAGCACCACAGGTAACTGGTTGTTATTGCGAGATGGGGGCTTAGAACCATTAAGTTTGCTATATTGTCCCTTCTTGCCCCAGCACCGATCTCTGGCATATTAGACGCCAGAATGGTCATCAGCAGGCTTAGTCATGCTGGCAGTGGTAGGAAAGGTTAACTGGAAGCGAGCTACCGCAATCTAGAACGTCACGGAATATCCAGGCATTGTTGAAAGTAGTGTAGTGCACTGTCTGCTTGTTCGACCGGTGAGTCTGCATGTCATGTTCACGTCGCTTTGCAATTCCCATTCCGAGGGGCGGGGAAGAGAACAGCTGGCCAAACAGACCAAGCTCCCCAACCACCCAAGCAATTTCGGCCAAAGCCGGGAGCATCGATATGGACAAGGAATAATAGAGTCCTTGCGACGTAAATCTCAAGAAACATGAGTGCGCCTGCCTAGACTATTGGTGACGTTAGAGCATTAGAAGAAAGTATGCCTAATTGATATTTATTTAGCAGCTGCCTTGCATCTTGTGCGCGTAATATAATAAATTCTTGTATTCTGTTTAGGGTAGATATCGAGATCGCTACATCGTGGCTAATTCTGGGAAGATTGACCATGTGCGTCTTTATTACTTTGTCCTGGATAAGAACATACTAAACACCACAAATTAAACTGTTATAATCTTCTGCTCTACATAAACAACATATAGGCCATATAAGTATAGACCTTTTATATTTCTATCTAATATGTTAGCTCCCATTTACCCAGCCTTAAAACAATGGAGGAGCTCTCTTGAATGAAGCTACCAAGAATATGTACAAATCCACGAAAGAGAATATTTAGTAACTTTAGGCAGCGTTATGTGGTCATAGCTAAAATCTCGCTGACTTTTGCCTTGGCTTACGCCTACGCCCGCACCCGGGGTTAGCTTTACCGCCGACGCATCTTGTACGGGAAATATTTACGGTACGTTAGTGTGTATAGAGAGGTTATTAGGTACGCGGTTAGGGGTGCTTATTCGGAAAATAAATCCACCTAGGATCGTGTTACACGGTGTGAGTTCAGTATCGGGGAGAGATGAAGCTGTTCCGACTACCCAATGAAATCTCTTGACCCTGATAGCTGAGGAGGAGTATAGTAGGACCTAAGCGTGACTATCACATACATGTGGGATGAAGAGTAGTTTTGCCTCTCGCGGAAGACTCTAATTATAAGCTACAGTTTTATACGGAGTTCCTTAGCTTATGGGCAAGAGGATTGGTACATCTAGGGAGACATGTTATGGACCGGTGAGGGCATTATTCGGCTAGCCTACACCGGGAAAGTGGTATTGGCTAGAACAACACCAATGTTGGGGGCTCCAGGTTCCTTGGCGGCCAACATAGATACTTGGTCCGAGTTCCTCGATAAGAGAACGATCGTGGGTAGTTAGGAACTGCTCATGATACTGTCTGGCCTCGCAGAAATTCGATTAATCGATATATGTACCTGTAGGCCGCTAAAACCCCTGACCACCCCACAGTGCCTCGGGATTTGAAGATAACAAAGAATAAAGTAGGCCTCACCGACGACTCAACTATTGCTACTTCGAGTAAGATCTAGTAGGAATAAACCAATAATTGTAGGGAGGGAATGGCAAGCTAAAGCCTCAAGCCCGCCCACGCCACGGGACCCAGAGGCACATCACTCTTACCCTACCCACTATCATGTATAAGAGAGTGGATTGATAGCCAGCCATTTCTCTGACTATTTAAATTACTATTAGGCCTAGGAAAGTCCTACGGATGGCATACGGTGTATCGTACGAAACGACAGGCTATTCTTTCGCTCATTATCAATATCTTGTATTTTCTTTCGTAGCGGTTACTTAGGTACCATCAAAGATATTCCCTTACTTGTTGGTGAGTTTATTTGATTACTGCCCCCTCGGCGTTTTAGTCGGTGTGGTATTGACTGCAGACCAACATGTGCACAATAGATTGATTATCTGTACATATAACCAATCGCCATACCGAGGGAGGTCAAGAGAATGAGAAAAAGAAAAGGAAATAAGAAATTAGGAAAAGCTAACCCTTCCAAGTAAGTGCTTGGCTACACACACTACGATTGATCGTACTAGACATGGGAAATGGTGCATTGCACGTCAGCCTGGGAATTAATATGCCCTCGAGAGGCCCAACGCTATATTACGTCAACCTGCTGCCGGGATGGATTATTACAGGCCGTCAGTGTTTCGCCGAGAGCAAATTCCCATTCTCTTCTCGGCCGTTAGAATAAGTGGACATACGTAGAATGACCTGATTTCGGCCCAGTGGCCGAGGAAATGGCGTGGTCCACAGGCACGCCGTCGCACAGAGAGGGCCCTACCCGAGGAGGTCTGCTTCCCCTCTTCAGCGAAGTGCAGACGCGCCGAATATCTACCCGCGTTCGGTAGCCGCCGGGGCGTTCCTGGCCTGTCTGCTGGCCACAGTACAATACACCACACTACACTACGACGGCGGGAGCGAGCCTCGCAAGCAACAGGTGTTGCTTTATTCACGCTCACGTTGCTTAGCGGCAAAGCAACCGCCCCCGTCGAGTAGATCGATAGCAAGGATTGTAAAACATCGAGGTCAAGCCACCAGGCCAGCAGTCATGTAAGGTGCGTTGAAAAGCGCACCTAATGTTGTTAGGCGGGCCCCTTTTCACGACAAGTTGCAATCACCCTGCTTTGGCTCGCCGGCATTTGCGTCGCAGAAAGATGAAGGCTTCTGGCTTGACCCAGATTCTCGGGTCCGAGTTTGCAGAGAGATGTAGACAGCCATCAGAATGGCCTCAGTATCTAGACCCGGCCTCTCCTCCATACACCGGCTCCATACTTCATTGGCGTTTTTGCGTATTGATGAGGCTCTCTATTTGGAACCTAGGCCCAGGTAGATAATAAAAAACGATGAGCTTCCAACTTTCTTCGCTTGTCTTTTCCGCATCTGGCTACGAGTTTGTGTATCTGCCACTTGTCGTGCCCTTTCCCCCTTAACTCTTCTGTCGTGGCGTAAGGTTCTCGTTATGTTCTGCCCCAGTGTCTGATGTCGTCTATCTAACTCGGTTATAGTCGAGTACACAGGAGGGTCTATTAGACTCACTCGGCGACTGAGCTACTTACTCTTTCTAAGAAGTATCGTTGTGGCGTCGCTAGCCTTGAAAGCCTAGACGACTCGCACGCTATACACGGTACTCTAAGTAGCCATAGAAAAATACGCGTCTTTAGTATATGCAGAGCTAGCTGTTTGGGGGGTCTGTCTGCACAAAGCTTTCAAATGCCGAAGCCCCTCTAGCCATTAGCACCCTGCTCTTTGTAACGTGGTACTGCAAGTCCTGTCGCCACTAATCAGTCGGTCTTTCTAGGTGTGCCTCTTATTCTAGAGCGACATGCCCGACTCTAATGGCATGGAACGATACCGATAGTGAGGGACGAAAACCTGCCCAACACGCCAGGATCCAGCTAGCCAAACGCTATCACCAATGAAATCTCGTTCGTTCCCGTCATCTTCAAGGCAAATAAGGGGGTCGGGAGAAATTCAGCATACCATTTGCTATTTTACGATCTTGTCTTCTCGAATAAGAAAGCTGGTAACAAATTGGCCGCAGACGTTGACGATTGAAACTGGGGCGGTCCTACGGGGTTGTGTGTCTCTCTCCCTGCCCATCACCCTCATCTACGCAGGGCCCCAATCGGGCATTCTTGTTTCAGAATTTTAAGCAAACATGTGCCTTCGAGGTACTCTCACATATTTTCTGGGGAAGCAGCCAGCTAATTCCGAAGCTAAGGGAGCCTAGACTGGGCCATGCTCTTACCCTCGCGGAGTGGTGTTGGGGCAAAGGTATCTGGGGTGTTCTCTGATTACTATTTCGAAACACAAAATGCTCAGTTGTACCTCAGCCAGTTGTCATAATCGAAGCTTGTGATTTACCTAGCCCCCATGCACTTGACCAAAGCTCACAGGGCTCACGCGCCACCAGCTACCTACCTACATACTTTGTCAGACCAAACCAGCACATTTCATTCAAGAGACACACTTACGTAACCTTTAGCCGCACATCTATAGATTGGGCAACCACGTAGAGCGGTGTACTTCTCGTTGCATCGTGTAGTATCCCTTGTTTATCTGAGGTTTATCAAACTGCATTTTTGGGGCGAGTGCGTAGGCCAACGTACCGCAAGCGGATATTATAATTCATACTTGAGGTTGGGTTGCACATGTAGGCTTGGAGGGAACGGGTCGTTTCCGATACGCTGCCTTGGCTCCTGACAGCTTCAAGTATATTTAATTAGGACGAACCTCCTATTAGTAATAATACGACCTAGAATGTACATACGAGCTACTTTGTGATTCGTACCAAGGTCGAGGGAATTTATCCCTTGCGTGCCTCAGATCTAGTCAGGTTAATTACCCTGTTGTTTACGGCTTTGTTGTACTGAGAGGAGAGAGCTATGCTTACCTACCCAGATAAGTAAATCACAAGCAGATCATTTCGATGGCTTTGTTGGCAGCTAGCTGGCCATAGTTCCCGCCTCACCGGGCTTACGATCGACTCGTAATCTATGCACTTGCAGCTTATAGATGACTCTTGACGGCTTCACTCCCTAGTCTTGGCTAAAGGCAAGACCACAAATCAGACGAGGACAGCTCAAAGATAAGGGCTAGTGTCTCTCATCCGACAATCATGGCCACCCATCGCGGCCGAAGGATCGTGCTATCTGCTCAACCCAGCTTCGCTGCCACGAGCCGATCCCGCCATAACCGTTAATGTCGCAACCCGCTATACCCGACACAGCCCAGAAAGCTAATTTTATGCGGATGAGGCTCGGTCCTTTGCAGATCCTCTGCTGTTGCATGGCCAGCTGCTGGGCACTGAACCACCCTCGGGGAGTCAAACCTGCTCTATGAAAAAAAAGCCGGATGGGGAGACTAAATTCCAAATACCGAAGTTGAGGCCTATTCGACTAGAAATGCCGGGAGAAGTGTAATAACAATAGAAGGATAAAAGGTTTAGACTGATGACGTGGCTCATGCTGTTTCTCCCAAGGATAGTATCCGGTCTATGCTGTATCCAGTCACAGCATACACATTAACATCAACGAGTATCTAGATTATGTACTCCACTCCGCAAGGCGCGGTGCTTTTCCACCTCAATACACCAATAACTTTAGAAATAAGCCACAGTCTTTTATCCGAGGTTTCCATCCGTAGATCGGCAACCCTGTCCACTTTCTATGGGGAACCTATGATGATTCTTAAAGTTGTATAATCTTAAAACACTTCAAGAGCGTAGATTTGAAGAAGAAGAAGAAGAAGAATACAACACAGTTACTATTTCAAAAACTAATAGAAATATAGTCCAGAAATTTGGCCCAACATACCTAGGTAGCTAGTCTTGTTGGCACATACATACGTCCTTGAGATCTGGAAAGGGATTTGCTGAGACAGGTAGGGCTTTAGGTAATTACTAGCGATAAATACGGGGAATTCATCTTTAAAAGCAAGATAGATGTGAAATATGCTACTTTAAAGAAGACTATCTTCGTCGTAGTTTTTAGACCTAATTTTTAACACGACTGATATAGAATAACGAATATGGATATGGCTAGCCCTAACCTACGATTTTGTTTCACCCCCTTTTACTCGACAACAATTGCTTCCCTCCACTTGTCTGATAATTGGTACGCTTGCCAACAAGACCTAGCTAGTGGAGTCACGCTGGTTATATAATATAGCCGTTAAAACAAAGAGCCAAGACTGTAATTGCTGATAGAATTAGATTTTGTACTAATTAGGAGTGTTTTCTTTTTATTAATAACTATATAGTGAAGTTGGCGAAAGAAGAGGCTCGCTCGGCTGGCAGTTTTCTAAGGCAGATAGTTCGTATCCTTCTCAAAACGATACCAGACTTCTCTTCCGAAATCATACCAGTCTATTATATTTATGTATATTCAAATTCTCTATACAGACAATAGAATCGTACATTATGTCGTGATACAAATGAGGACCTAGATGATATTACAAATCTGACTGTGAACTATAACTAATATGTTAATGTACTCAACAGGTCGGATGGGGCCTATATATAAATGCGATATAGATATAATACCGGTGTCTGATGGTGTATTACGGTGAATACTGCCAGAAACCCCTCTCTCGGAGCAAACATCCACGATCATTAGCTAGCCAAGGAATGTTTTCATGCAATATAGAGGTAGTTATGATTAGTAGCCCGGTACTATCACGGAATAGAACTGCAGCTCTAAACCACGACACCATCAAAAGATAGAACATTGTCATGTTGGAGACTTAGCCGTCTACAGTCATTTATACGTACCGGAACAAGCACGCTCTAACACCACGAGGAAGGCTGGGACTAACCGCATTTTGACGCCTCCTAGTGTGCAGTAATGACTAATCGGAGTTTGCTAGACTAGGAGTCTACCAAGTCATAGATCATGATCTAGAATATAGTGACTATTGGTCAATACGGCCTGAACTAACATATCTTCCTTAGGTAGTCCCTGTAACTATGGTTGGTGAATGAAGTGTGAGCGCGCAAACGATGACGTAGGGTATATAACCTAAAAGAGGAGAGTTTTAATAAAGTGTTTAGTTTTAGTTGATAAAGACACTTACTAGGCATTCATCAGTTATCCAAAGCGATTCTTTCAACTTATTCAGGGGGGGATCATGAAAACTAATCATAAGCTATCACTTAGACTACTACTAGGATTCGCAGGGGTGGTTAAAATGGAAGTAATTAAGTGTTTCGTTTCGTTTCATTACTTTTTGGATTAACAAGTATGTATATTTTAAAGCTGTAATCTGGGCTCTACAGGTGTTGGCGCGTTAAGCACTCACCTTGGTACGATGCTCCATGGCTTTCGAGATTGGGACACCAGATTATCCCCTTTCCTGCCCTTCTCCTTTATATTCATATACACATGCTGAGGAGAGTTGCCCCCCATTTTCAGTCTGTTTGAGCGTCTGTGCCTCTGAGCGAAATGTAAACCGGCCGGAGATGACAATGACCTCCGGTTGATTGTTCTCTCGTGTCTGCTGATATTGCGACAGACGATGTTAGAATCAAATTCATCCAAACCGAAAGCGCATTTCTTGCATATAGACCACAGGGTGACTGACTGCCTGTGCAAACCTAACACTCAGTTCCAATTAACCCCGAATAGCCTATACTTTTTAGAGTCCCCGCTTGTGGCTTTGGCATCGGCGTTTTCAAGGTAGATTCGTTGATGACCTTTCACATCTACAAATAGATACTTGTACTCGAATTCGCTCTGCCCGGCACGCTTGACGAGATGAACGTTTACTACACCGTTATTCAGCGGCCCCTCGACCTATACAACGTTAGATACCTCTATCTTGTAGGAGTAGAGATGATGGACATACGTAGAAATGCATGACTAAATGGTTAGTCCCTGACGCATCTGTCTTCAGCGTCGACCTAGCACGGTCAGCCGCGATCTTAGGTTACTCGCTCGATCAGCCTTACGCAATTGGTCGCGCCCGGCGCCATTTGTTTGCCGTCTCCTCACCATGGGCCGTGATCTTCTTAGCCTCACCCAGCACTGCCAAACAGCTAGGATCCTTCTTGATCCGATCAACGGCGCGGTTGTAATACGCCGTTTTGCTGTCTGGCGAGAAGACATCTTGGTACAGAAAGTAACCCACACCGCCCTAAGAAATAAAAGCGAAGCTTAGTTAAATTTGTGCGCAGAAAGTAGTGACTGTCGGGCGTACTGTCAATACAAGACCGACAATAATAACCCCAAAATTAAAAGACTGTTGGGTGGCGCGCGACGCCTTCTCAGCTGCGGAGAGTTCGCTCCAGGGCACAAAGCCATTATCGTTGAATGGTGTCACAGCCCTTCGACGCGATGCGGTTGATTTTTTGCCCAGGTCATGGTGCGTGGCATAGCTTCGTTGGATGCGTAGAGGCCGCAACGGCGCGACGACGCTCGAAGCGGTAATCGGCCGGAGTAGAAGCTTCATGTCGGCGGAGAGGAGTCCATCGGCGCTGCCGCCTTACTGTTGATAGGGGATTGACGAAGAACCGTTTTGGCTCGGATTAGCACAGAGAGCCGTGCTTCGCGAAAGACGTCGTGCCGTCGCTTCGAGAGTTGGGATGAAGTTTGGAGATCCGATATACTAGACTAACCTTACTGTACTTAGTTACCCTACCTCTGGGGCTGATAGATACTGTACAGTAGTGATCAATTGTGGAGAACTGTTGCTGACCCACCACTAACCCTGTTCCAGTCTAGGCCACACCGTGGTGGGATATAGGTACTGTACCCAGCGGGATAAACTCGGTGGAGACATTCTTTAATGTGGCTTTTGGTGACCGCTGCCAACTCCCACTCTGCCGCTGCGGCTTCTGAAATCTGGCCCAACTCCTGAATAACCTTCTCTCTCCTCAACCTCAGGACCTCGAATGCCCTCTGCGCCCGGATACGCCCTACTGCAGCAAGCCATCAAGTAACATCAAACATTGTGCAGTGAAAGCCGTTTGGACTATTAGGGCAAAATGAGTGCGCTGGCGACAAAACAGCAATCCCAGAAGATATTCGAGAAATTGAAGACGAAGCAAGCCAACAAGGTGAGCGATGATCCCGATGCAGACACACGGTTGAACCCCCCCCGTGTAATGTCCTGCTAACATTGACGCGCCGCTAGATATGCTTTGATTGCGGCCAGAACAATCCGACCTGGACTTCGGTCCCCTTCGGCATCTATCTATGTCTTGATTGCTCGTCTAACCATCGGAATCTCGGTGTGCACATCTCCTTCGTGCGCTCTACAAACCTCGACCGTACGTTCTCCCTATTCGGCCATGTTGTCCTTAGCTGGCATCTCATTATTATACGAAACTGATGAGCTATAGAATGGCAATGGGATCAACTCCGTGTTATGAAAGTGGGTGGCAATGAGTCTGCGACCAAGTTCTTCCGCTCCAATGGTGGCAGCGCGGCGCTTGCGAGCAAGGATCCAAAAACCAAGTACCAGTCGCCCGCAGCTACGAAATACAAAGAAGAGCTAAAGAAGCGAGCTGCTCGGGACGCTATTGAGTAGGTCCAAGTTCGCTCCTAATGTCGAGGCGTGACTGACATGAGTGCGTGATTAGCTACCCCGATGAGGTCGTTGTTACGGATGTCGCAAGTGACGGCGTTGGGAACACGTCGACGCCTTCTAGTGAACCAGCCGACGATTTCTTCTCTTCATGGGATAAGCCCTCGATCAAGAAGCCTACACCTCCTGTATCGCGAACCGGGACTCCTCCGGTTGTCGGCCGAACTCCCTCTCCGTTCTTAAATGCTGGTGCCAATGGCAAAGACATCATCAGGTCCGCCTCACCTCTTGCAAAATCCGACTCGGTGTCCGAGGCCAAACCGGTCACCAGCAGAATCACCACATCTGCCGCACTCCGAAAGACCACTACGGGTGGGCCCCGCAAGGCCAACATTCTCGGCGCAAAGAAGACCACTTCGAAACTAGGCGCGAAGAAGGTCGCTGATGTTATTGACTTTGATGAAGCTGAAAAGCGGGCGAAAGAGGAAGCTGAGCGCATCGAGAAGCTTGGCTACGATCCTGAAGCCGAGGATGCAGAAGCCAAGACTGCGGCCGCTACATCATCAAAGGCTGAAGCGACTAGTGTTGTTTCGCCAACTCCCGCAAGCACAAGCAGCTACGGCTCGAGCCATACTCGCCAGAAGTCGGCTGCTGAGGTAGAACGACTGGGAATGGGCTTTGGAAGGCTTGGTTTTGGCCAAGTTGGGGGCAGCAAGCCTGCCGCGGCCGCCGCGACGGCCAAAAAGAACGCGGGTGGTTTCGGTTCGGTCGGCCCAGTCAAGGCCACTCCTGAAGGTATGTTTTGTGTACGATTCTCATCCCGTGGGATCAAGCTAATGCACTTATTTACTTAAAGCGGACGAAGAACGTTATGCTCGGAACAAGTTTGGGAACCAGAAGGGTATTTCCTCAGATGAATTCTTTGGAAAAGGCGCGTACGACCCCAACGCTCAGTCAGAGGCAAAGTCACGCCTGCAAGGCTTCGAAGGAGCTACCGCCATCTCGTCCAACGCATACTTTGGTCGGCCGGAGGATGAAGATACAGCCGAAGACTACGGCGACCTCGAGACAGCGGCTAAGGATTTCATTCGTAAATTCGGGATCACTGCCGGCGACGATCTTGACAACCTGACGAGTGCACTGGGCGAAGGAGCGACTCGGCTGCAAGGTGCTATTCGAAACTACCTGAATAGCTAGGTTGCGTCGCCGCGTCGTATTTGACAGAACATAATGCCTAGGAGCAAGCATGCCGTACTGGTTTCGAGAATGATTGGCGTGGGCATTAATACATTGCAATGGAGATAGTCTTTTACGAGAGATAGACCTGACTAGAATATGCAGACGGGAGGTAAACCAGCACTAGCACAGGCTCCAGGGGTACAAGACACACTTGGGAACTGTACCTTAAGTGAACCGGGTACGAGAAACGGTGGCCCTGTTTGCACTGTAATGAATAAATATATCTTTAGTTCTAATCTCGGTGTTTTCGTGGACTTGTATGTGTGTGTGTGTGTGTGTGTGTGTGGAAGGGCTCTCTTTTGGGCATTGTCACTGTATTGCGCCTCTGTACTATCCTGAACTATGACGTAAATATGAATATCGTAAGGACTTTAAACTTAAAGAAAGGCCTCCCCACGACTCGGAGAGTAGAAATGAAAACTAACCTTAACTATCTGCATATATAAGGTCCAGGGACCTTCTGGCATTCGCGTCTAGACGCATGTTTGTTCAAGTTCGTCGGTCCGGGGTTGACACCTGTGGGTCGAGCTCTCGTACCTCGGCATGGTGCTCAGGTAGGATTTTGCCTAGACAGGCAATACATCTTATCTTTCGCGACTTTGAACGATCAGACTAGTACTTAGACGCGACAGTCACGAACAAATAAATCAGACTTGGATATGGCCCGTTTATGACGCTGCCCGAATCTCGTAATCCTCACCACCACCGGCACCGAAGTGAAGGACATATCGCGCGCAGTTCGAGATGGAGTTTGTCACAGCCCTCCGGGGCAACTTCGACGACCAGAAGCCGTCGCTCTTCGAGCTCCTCTCGGAACAACAGCTGAATTCCCTCTTGCCGCCAACCCTCCGTTACCTCCTAACCGTCGCCACCCAGCGCTACCCGCGATACCTACTCCGCGCCCTGAATTCCTTTGACGAATTATATGCCCTCGGCATGCTCGTCATTGAGCGCCACTACCTACGCACCCGCGGCGGCAGCTTCACCGAGCACTTCTACGGCTTGAAGCGAGAAAAGGCCCTGCAGGCCGAGATCCCGCGGGCCGTCGCAACAGCGCCCTCGATTGTGCGCGAGACGTTGAAATTGAGCGAGAAGGATGTCTGGAAGAATCTGGCTGTCATGGTCGCCATCCCGTACCTCAAACGCAGGCTGGATGAGAGCCACGAAATCGAGGCGCCGCGGGCTCTCCTCGGTACCAATTACACGCGCATGCCTCCAAACCCGACTATAAAACAGAGAATCATGCACTACTACAAATGGTTTATAAGGAACATTTATCCAAGTGTGCATGCCGCCTACTACTTCAGCATCATTGCCTTCAACCTCGCCTACCTATTCGACAACACCAAGTTTCATAATCCATTCCTCTGGCTTATCGGCACCAGGATCCGTCGCATGAACTCGGCCGACTTCCAAGCTATCGAGGCTCTGAGCAAACCGAAACTCGGCAATTCGCCTGGCCCAACAAGCATCTTCAACCCCAGGGCCATCGGGCCTAAATTACTGGGAAGCCTATCCGTACTTTTGCCAACGAGCATCTTTGCCCTAAAGTTCCTCGAGTGGTGGTACGCCTCAGATTTTGCGAAGCAACTATCTAGAAAGGCCACGGAAAGTCTCGAACTGCCACCTCCCATCGTGTCGGGATTATCAGCGCTAGGCGCTAAGCTGCAGCTCAAGAAGAGCAAACACAACGAAGTCACCAAAGACGGCGACAAGCCGGAAAACGTCGATGAACCGCTGCCATTGGCGGAGAATGCACCCATTGCCACACCGTCATTGCTACCTATCCTCACCGTTTCGCCCCCAGAGGACTCCGAGTTGTGCCCTATATGCGAAGACGAGATTACAACCGCTACGGCATGTCAAACAGGATTCATCTACTGCTACGCCTGTATACACAAATGGCTGGAGGGAATCCACCCCCGGCAGGAAGAGTTCATGGCTGATAAAGCTGGGAAATGGGAGAGCGGTCATGGTCGATGCGCCGTTACAGGACGACGCGTTCTCGGTGGCACTGAGGGATTAAGAAGGATTATGGTCTAAAAGGTCCAAAATACCTATACTGAGGTGCACGCATTAACAACTTGACACCTGCTTGCTAGTGGTATAACGGCATGAGTGTCTTATCAGCTCTGACTATCGTTACCAGCTGTTTTGACGGTGTTTTCTCCATATGACTATCACAAGACTAAGTGGTGGGTTGAAACATCTCCCGGTAGACGCGACGACGCGGAAATTCAACGTCTGTCACTGTCCCCGGGCTGGCTAATACCACTCTAAATCGGCGTGCTCAAAGTAAGGCTGCGAGGTTTCCCGCGGCTACTATCACATTTCGGCTTGTCTAGAAGATCTGCACTCCACCATTATGGACCAAGGAAATGCAGGATAAATGATGCCGTTCCAGAAATAGCCCAAAATGAATGGCCCAGAACAATCGTAGAATGAGCTTAATCCCATTGCATCGTGCTTGGGAATGGGTCGACAATTGCCTTAGACAATACGATCCGAGCATCTCAATTGCAGGCTATCGGATTCTATCACACACGCATAGACGGTGAGAGAGCCATATTTTGCGCTCTGCCTGTTTATTGGGGCTGACGTCTGGACTGCGTTCTTCAGTCTAGACCTGCGTATGCTTCGGTGTGAAGGCGGAGCCAGGTTGTATTAGCCGGTTCAACTGCCCAGAAAAGATAGGACCAGAAGCTTTCGCTTGCTATTTTTGATCTGGCTTCCTAGGGTCGGGCCTTGTACCTGGGGGCTCTAAGGTGACCACCACTTTATCCATATTAGCCATTACGTCTAGTTCGCAGTTCTAGCAACCCTTTCTGGTAGCAACTACGGATTCCTCATTTTATACACCCAGAATTCCGGTCTACTAGCCTGCAAAGACTCGCCTAGAGACAAGTCTGTCGAGTATGGCAGGTCATGAATGAGCCAGGGGCCGAGGTCTAGACTGGATCATAGCTATTTATCGTACAATGGGTGGATGTGAGCTGGCGACGGTTTCGTTTTTTCCGCTAATCCTTTCGCATCAGGATAGACGACGGAGGCATTCATAGCAATCGCAGATCGTCTATAAAGACTACTTCTTCTTCACGATAGAGCCACTAGATTAGACCAAACACACACACCCACATCATCCAAGTCAAGACAACAAGCATCAAAACATAATATTTGATATCTTCGACTTCCCACATCGTGCAACACCCAGAGCACAATCTACAGTATTAGCTACTTCAGACACCCCACCACCATCACAATGCATCTACCAAGCTTCTCCTCGCTCTCTTTAGTAGTCCCTTTCACATCTATCGCGTTAGCGTCCACAATACCCTTCTCAGCACGCGAAGCCGCCGCGCCCGGCTCGTTGCCCAAAATCACATCTCTCACGTACAGCGGGAGCGGATGCCCGTCGTCGTCGCCGGGCGTCGAGCGCACGGGGGCCGGGTTCGGGGATATCGGGTTCCAGCTCAACAGCTTCCAAGCCAGCCTTCCGAGCATTGAGACCGCCAACACCAACTGCCAGGTCCATCTGCAGGCAGCGAGCGCCCCCGCCGGCTGGCAGGTCGGCATCCAGAGCGCCACCGTCAAGGGTCACCTCATACTCGACCCCAGCGCGAGCATTACCTGGTACTTGACGAGCTACTGGAGCGAGAATGCTGGTACAACGGTACGTTTCTTCTTCCTTCTCGATCTTATCTACACGCCATCGATCCCATCTGTCGTGCAGTAAATTGCGTAAGCAGGCGAGTAAATGACTAATATATGCGCACAGAGCACCATCTCGGGCACCATCTCTAACACAGGCTCGTCGCGCCTCGACACGGATGTGTCCAGGTCGGCCAATGCGGGCACCATAGCCTGGTCCGACTGCACCTCGAGCGACGGCTTCCTCGGCATCCTCAACGTCAACTTCCGCGTCGCCCTCGACGCCCCCGGGAAGCAGTACGGCTTCTTCGGCAAGGACTCCAACACGGCGCCTGCCGAGAGCTGGAACTATGTCTGGAGGCAATGCTAGACTGGGCTTGATTCGGTTCCTGTTCTTGTTCGATTGAGAGTGAGTAGCAATGACTTGGTAGATACCGGAGACCTGGCACGGAGACGTTGGATGGAGAAGAAAAGTTTTCTTCAGACTGCTGTGAATACCCTTTTTCAAAAGCCGACTTTTGGTTTGAGATGAGATGAGATGAGCTTCTTGTGTTCGCTCGGCATTCCGTTTTTGTTGGCAAGGCCTTGGAAGACGAGCAAAGTCTCTTCCTTCCTCATTCCTTGAATAGCTAGAGCATTTTTAGTCATTTAGCGTTTACTGTTATTGCATTTAATCAAACTTCTTTATTATTATACTACTTTTTCTCGTTGCTCTTGTGAAAAAAAATAGAGGCATGGACTTGGTACTGTCTTTTCGAATCGGAAGTATAAGAAAACCTACCTGCCTACGCAGACCTGCCCGCGCAGACCTACGCGTGCAGACCTACGCGTGCGGACCAGCAAGGGGGCTGGAGACCCACCTACACAGACTTACTTGCCCGTACGGACTGGCAAGGGGACTCTAAAGACCTGCCTGTACGGACTAGCGAGGGGTCTGGCAAGGACTCCAGCGAGGGCTATATCGACCTACGCGTATAGAATAACAAGGAAACCAGCAGAGGGTTGAAAAGACCTATGCGTATAGACTAGCAAGTAGTCTGCGCGGGGAGGTTTTTAGACGCCTTGTTAGTCCTTTGGCTAGTTCGTCCGGGGAGGGCTCTAGACCCTTTGCCGGACCCCTTGCCAGACCCTTCGCTAGTCCGTACAGGCAGGTCTTTCACTAGAGACCCCTCGCTAATCTGTATGTGTAGGTCTGCGCGGGCCAGACTCCTTGCTAGCCCGTACGGGTAGGTCTTGTTCGAAGGCTTGGATCGTAGAGGGTTGGGCCGCGGAGTGTTGGGCCGCCGCGGGCTGGATCTCGCCGGGTTGGATCTCGGCGAGTTTGATTGCGGAGGGCTGGATTGCGGAGGGTTGGATGCCGAAGAATTACTGTAGGTCGTAAAGAACTAAACTAGTCCTTTTTAGCAAAAGTTAATTTGCTTTATGAAATTTATATGTTGAATTGGTATAATAAATATTCAAAAAAGAAATAACAGAAAAAAATAATATATTAGTATTTAAACTACTCAAATCGATTTTTAATAATTTATTTATATATAAAACTGTTGAGAAGTAAAGTGGATTATAAGCTGTGGTGCTATGTTGTAAAATTAACTCGTGGACGGGACTTGTTTGGAGTCACTGTAGGTCCTAGCACTTCGATTCGAAACGACAGCACATCTCATAGGTTACGCCGGAAGTAGCCCTTCAAACCAGAAACTTTGGTCATTTTGCATCGCGGGAATGATAACTTCAGTTAGCTAATGTACATGGTAAGCTGCAACTCGACTTGATTCCGCCCCGTATCTACACTAAATAAGACCACCTCGAGATCCTACATACATGATTATAGCTTGACAAGGTTGGGTTTATATCTCAATTGTAATCGGCGGCTTATTCGTCAGCTTTCCAGAGGTCCCAGCTTGCATGGCAGCGTTGATAAAAACACCGCCATTGCCCTTACCACCCAGCCAGAACCACTGCCAGAGAATCGCCTTGGCGGCGGACATCAACATCTTCAACGCGTCGATCCATCCAGCATTTGGAAGCATGTCACGGAGCGGGCCACGCTTCTCCCGAGACATGATGTTCTCGTATGCCCGCTGACAATCATCCCAGTAGACGGGCTCGATCCCACGACCCCAGTGGACGTGGCCGAAGATGTGGACCTTGGGCTTCGTGCGCCAGATCTCGCCTAGTAAACCGGGACAACCGAGAGAGAGGTCGCGGTGAAGCATCTGGGAGATTTTATTAGTTACGGTCGACGGACGGGACGTTGGAAGGCACTTGTCGCACCGGAGGTCCGTGAGTAACGAGAACATCGGTATCTAACGGGATCGTGTCCTTCCACGGATGCTGATCAATCGTGTATTGAAACCTAAACACATATACGGTCAGCGCCCTCTCAATTCCTCTCGCTCGGTCTCTCTTCCTCGGGATGACTGACGCATTCTGGGAGTTTCCGCATTGAGGGATATCAGGAGCACCGTAGATGTTGAGTCTCCGCCCGCCCCTGAACGTAAGCGTGACGGACTTGCGCTCCAGGTAGTGGAGGGTCTTCAAGTCGACGGTGCGATGTCCCAGCGTGTCCTCGGCGGCGCGCGAGTTCAGGTCGAACCAGCTGTCGTGGTTGCCGCACACGACGACCTTGTGCTGATGGGGCAGCGACGCGAGCCAATCCACCTGCTTCTGGATCGACGCAGCCGTGCCATCGTTCGTCATGTCGCCGCAGTGGATAAGCAGGTCGCCGTCTGGGACTTCTTGCACGATGGACTCGTGCGTGTCCGACAGACACACGATCTTGATCGGTGGCCTGTTCCTCGGCGGCTTCACGGGGTTCCCGCGCAGCCATAGGATGATGGGGTACAAGAGGTATATGAAGCCTTGCAGGGGAGATGCCAGGAACCAGTCTAGCAGCGTTCGCGGTTCCCATTTCATGCGCCGACGAAGGCCAAGATTGACCAGTATCCCCATAGTTAAGAGTGATTGGCGATGAGTCTCTGTCTCTAATAAGGAAAGCTCAACACGTCGGTGTTAAATGGGCAGTTAGTGTAGATAGCTTGTTGTAGAATCGTACTTCCATGCTGGTACACTCTTTAGTATTATTGCCATCTGTCAAAAGAATGCTGCGATTACCTACTGTAGTGTACGAGATATATGGGCTGGGTAGGTAGCTGTAGCACGACAGATACTGGGCACCCGTCACCGTCACCTGGCTTGCATACCTCCTCCAAGGGTGGGGTTCTAACTCTAACCTAAGTACCTAGACAGACTGCGTGTGGGGCAAAGACAGGATTTAGGCATCTGATGTCATTCTACCTACTATATAATGTACCTATGGTAAGGCTCTTGCAGAAACATATACACCTATCGGTGATGTTGTTATACCTCATTGCTATACAATAGTTATATTAACTACTGATTAGATACTGGTTGAGCCTTTCAGGTTCGACCATTTCCCTACACAAGCAGGTACCTGGCAGTCTATTATTAGTGCTAGCCTACTATCTAACGTTCACTATGCCCTAGCTATTATGGCAGCCGGTATTTATGAGCAAGGCCAGCATCGATCGCAAGTTAGTGGTCACGGTTATTGATTGCATGTACCGCCTTTAGCGATGATTCCACTTCCCCCAAGCAATTCAATTTCAGCCCCGGATATACATACCTAAACATGTACCTATAGTTAAGTGACGCGTGTCTTGGTAAACCCTATGTGAATTTCACATACCTTTATTTGAGACCATTAGGTACCTTACCCATACACATCATGGACATGTGCATACATAAGGTTACCTTCTTACATAAGTACATATGTGCGTCCATATAGCGGGTGCTTATATAAGGTTTTACAGGCAGCCCCTCCTTCAGGTTTCATGAGCGCTAACCTAGTGCCAGGCTACTGGTAAAACTACTACCAAAAGCGCTTAGCGGATAGGCCGGCAGGGCAGGCAAGAGTCAAGCCAAGTCGGTTAACTCGGTCTAGAGTCCACCTACCCGGTAAGGCTCTGGACAGCTATGTATGACGTTGTTGGCTGCCATTGGCCGTCGCTAGCCAGCTGAATTCATTTCCTGCTTTGCACGAGATCCCATTGTTGGTTTTATTTATTTATTTATTTTATCTCTATTGATCGCTAGATCTCCTTCTTTTTATAATCCTAAGTTTGTCTGACCTCTTATTCCTCCCCTCATACCTATTTCCTCCTATCGCCCCCGCTTACGCAACCCACCCCTCATTGGGGAATCATAACGAGCCGAGTTCCGTGCCGCATTCCGGTTGAGACTGGCATTATCAGTGGTATTAGTATTTTTTTTTTTTTTCGATTGTGATCGTATTAACTTAAGTAAACCGCACTGCAACCTCAATCATATTTCAGAGAATGAGTACTCTCCACGAACCCTCCGCATCTGATGGCGCCGACCTCGCAGAGCTCAAGTCGAACATGAATGTTGACTATGTAATCAACTATACCATACCTTCGGACAAAGCTGAGGCTGAAGCCGGTTTTATCCAGCTGATCCAAGTCCTTACGAAAGTTGGCCTTGCCTCGGAGGTGCGACATGGTGACGACTCTTCGGTGCTTGTATTCGTCAAAGTGGCATCAAGCCAGTATCTTGCCTCTCAGATATATCGAGAACGGCTGCAAGACTGGCTTTACGGCGTGCGGACCTCGGCACCAGAGAAAGACATTACTAAGGCCTTCGAAAACGAGCCCGTCACCGAGGCTGAACGACTCCGCTTAGTGTATCTACTCATCACAAAGCCTAAAAACGAAGGCGGAGCCGGCATCACACCCAAGGTTGGGCAGTGGAAAGAGGTCGCTTCAATCTTTCCTCTCCACGATCATTCCTTCAATAGCGCCTGGATTAAGGCATGGAGCACGAAATACTTCTTAGATGAAGTGGACCTTGATCGTATACGAAACAAGTTTGGCGAGAGCGTAGCCTTCTACTTCGCCTTCTTGCAATCGTATTTCGCTTTTCAATTTGTCCCTGCAGCCTTTGGAGTCGCCGCGTGGCTCATCCTCGGACGTTATTCATGGCTTTATGCCTTCGCCAACTCGCTCTGGTCCGTTATTTTCTTCGAGTGGTGGAAAAAGAAGGAGGTCGATCTAGCTGTGCAGTGGGGCGTGCGTAATGTTTCGCGCATCCAACATCCTCGAACCCGGTTCCAGTGGGATCATGAGGCTCCCGACCCGGTTACTGGTGAACTAGTCAAGCACTACCCACCTATGAAAAGACTCAAGACACAACTACTTCAGATTCCATTCGCACTCGCTTGTGTACTAGTGTTAGGAGCACTATACGTATTCTGTTTTGGCATCGAGATTTTCCTCACCCAAGTATACAACGGGCCGTTCAAGTCGTACCTGGTGCGTGATCAGTTAGTCCCCAAGTAGATGCGAGCTAACACATGGGAGACTTTCACGCCTACCATCATCCTGAGCAGTATACTACCAGTGTTATCGGCTATACTGACAAAATTTGCTGAAATACTGACCGAGCGCGAGAATTATCCAACAAACGATGGTAGGGAATCTGAGACAGCCTGGAGAGACCTAGCTAATAATTTAATACAGCCCATCTAGCTAGTCTCATCAGGAAAATCTTTGTCCTCAACTTTATCACCTCTTATACGCCCCTATTCCTATCTGCCTTTGTCTATATGCCGTTTGGGAATCTGATGATGCCGTATCTCCATATCTTCACAACTACAGCCCAGACATTCTGCAATGATAATTCGATAACCACTCAGGAGTTCCAAATCAACCCTGATCGCCTGAAGAGTCAGATGGTTTACTTCGCTGTTACCGCCCAAATCGTCAATGTTGCTCTGGAATTCGTGGTGCCTTACGTGAAACAAATTGCGTTTAGGAAAGTCGAGAAAGTTCAGGCGAAGCGGACGGCAAGCCAAGATGGTGAGAATATTATGGATGCACCTGAAGAACGTAAGTTTCTGGAGAGGGCCCGAGACGAAGCTAAGCTAGGGGTCTACGATGTTGCTGTCGACTACCGCGAAATGGTAGTTCAGTTTGGCTACTTGGCTCTCTTCTCGTCTATCTGGCCGCTGACACCTCTGTCATTCCTGGTCAATAATTGGATCGAGCTTCGATCTGATGCGATGAAGATTGCTATGAGCTGTCAACGTCCAATCCCTTGGAGAGCTGATTCAATTGGACCCTGGTTGAACGCCTTGGGATTCCTATCTTGGGCAGGGAGTCTTGTTAGTTCAGCTCTCGTATTCCTTTTCAGCGGCGAAACCGAGGGCCCAGGTGGGGATCCATCAAATGTGAATGCGGTTGGTCTTTTGGTAACGATCCTTTTTGCGGAACATCTATACCTAGGCACGCAGTTCATCGTTAGGTATGCCCTAAGGCAGATAGATAGCCCAGGTCTCCAGAAAGAGAGAAGAGAGAGGTTTGCTATGCGAAAGCAGCTTCTAGAGGAAACACTCGGGCCCGATGCCATGGGGTCGGCCGTTCCCCCAACGCCCAAGACTGGAGAGAAGATCACACTTGTCGCTCTAGAGGAGGAGGCTAGGAGGCTGTCTACTAGTGGTGGCGGCACTCCGGAGCAGATGTAAGTTCGGGAAGCATATGGCCCTCATTGAACATTACTTACACTTTCAGCAGGTTTTGGTTACGCCAGCAGGGCATGGATGAGACCATAGCGATCGGCCGAAAACTCATATCCCGGGCCAAGCCACAAAGGAACTGGGAGTCTGCGAAGGCGACGTTTGAAACGGTGGAAGAAGCGGTAGTTGACGAACTATTGTCCAGTATTCTAAAATTAACTGACTGACGCATGAAAAAGGGCCATAAAACGGAAAACGAATGATGGATGGGTCTGGGACTTAAAACACGGTTTCATGCATTTGTAACGAAGCATGATAATGAAGGTTTCTTCTACCGGTATTTTTAGTTGAGTCGATTGTGTTCTACGTGTTGGGTATGGAGCTTTATGGAAGGTGTTAGCGGATTGGGATTGTTAGTCAAAAACGTGAGCAGTCAAAACAGAAAGACAAATTCTAGCTAGAATTTTTAATTTTATCTATTTGTTCATTCATTTATTTAGTATATGCTTAGATTCGAACTCTGTATTCGGACTCCGAGCTGTTCGTTGTATCCTCCTAAGACCTGCCAACCAGCGCCCAACATCCAATCTGCTTG
Source organism: Xylaria telfairii (assembly GCA_022495065.1). Lineage (NCBI taxonomy): Eukaryota > Fungi > Ascomycota > Sordariomycetes > Xylariales > Xylariaceae > Xylaria > Xylaria telfairii. The sequence goes on from MU383846.1 coordinate 352,681, forward strand.
AAATACGATGCGTATAGAAATGGGACAGCAGCTAGCCAGAAGCTATCTATCCGTACTACTCGTAATAGAAGTTGAGTGTTAATCCTCCTCCCCTCTAAGTATGCGTCCCTCTCACTACTCTAGTGATCTTTCCGCTGCATAGCCCTCCTTATAAGGCCGGTGGGTATACAACACGCAACCACCCTTGCATACACAGCTGGCTCTCTTATCACAAAATGATCCCTATCCAAAAGACGCCGAACCAAAGAATGAGACCATACCCCAGCGTCTGCAGAAAGCTCGCCGTCCTCCCACCTACAGCGATAGCAGTGCCCGCACCTGCAACGGGTACATCGTTAGATACACTCTGTCTACCGTAGCTGGCCTTCGGTACCACCGACGAAGGCGACATGTTCACCGCGGCTACAGGGACGACGGTCTGTACAGCGACGGCCATCACATGGGCGCCTCCCGACCCCGCCGCGACGGCCGCCGGCACCGTGAGCATGACGGTGCTCTCGCCATGCGGGCCGCAGCCGTCGCACGTTTCCGTACATGTCGTCATCGGCACCGCGGGCGCCGTTGCCGTGCATATCCGACATGGCTGCTGCGTCGTCAGCGTCGTGCTGTATTCGAGCGTGATGAGCCTTGCGGCGTCCGTGGGACAGATCGTTGTGAACGTCACCGTGACGGCGCTCGTTACCGCCGCCACTGCGGGTTTCGCTTCCACTTCTCCCTTGGGCGGCCTGCTGCCCATCCCCGGGGCTCCGACCGGGACCTCGTCGTTGGTGTTCCCGTACACAGTGAGGAGGATGTTGGATGGTGCGGAGCGTGGGAGGAGGGGGTTTACGCGGATGTTGGGATTTGATATGTCTAGGGATGTGGTGTTATGGATGGTTGTTGCGTTCGTTAGCGCGATGCCTAGGCCGGCGAAGGGTCTCCTCGTCTCCCGCGTGCCACCGCAGAATTCGTGGGGATTTCCTGGGCATGGGATGTTGCACTTTTCGTTTGCCACGGTGCTGGCGTTGCCGAGTGTGTCGGCGCAATAGCAGGTTCTACGAGATCGTATGTGTTAGCGTTTGATATCGCTTGAAAGAGAAATCGGGGGCAACGTACTCTCCAGATACGCCGGCATACTTGCGTCCGGCACAGCTGGTTATGCAGGCCGCGTTGTCCATCGTGGGCAGTGAGGCGACCTGGGAAAATGAGTTGTACCTAGCGGGAGACCCGGAACATCCCAGGAGCGTCCACCCGTTGATCGTGGCGGGATCGGCTAGCCTTCCGCCCGTTCGGGTTGGCTCGGCCGTCGAGATGGGTTGCGTAATAGTTGACACCGTGACGGTTCGCGTTCTAGTTATTATCCCAGTGCCGTTCCTGAGGACTGAAGGGCTCGTGGTAACAGAGCCCGGAGGAGTTGATAGGGTAGTGCTATTATGGAAGGGAGGTGATGAGGTGCTATTGGTAGGTGCCGGTTTCTGGTAGATGTCAATATAGTTGATTTGCCAGAAAGCATTGATAAAACTGCTCGGGTTCCCAGCAACGAATTCTTCGCAGGTCGGTGCTAGTTCGTTACACTTGTCGGCAAGACCCCAGACATTACCAGCATAAGCACCGCAAAAGTTCTATCCGTTTCATGTCAGTGGGCAAGCCAGGGATTAGGAACACAGGTGGCTTCTCTCACGGTGTTAATGACGAGACTCATGTTGAAAAAATGAGAATCTGCTTCACAACCAGTCCCCCCGAACAGCGCTTGCGGCGGACCCCAGCGGGTTGGATCCGGTTTGATCATGGGCGCACGACTGATGTCGTTCGGGATGGCCGTGCGAGGGAAATGCCATATCTTTATGTTGTAAGAGTCCCACTCCAACGCGTATACACCCCCTCCTTCGGCGTTGAAAGCGTCGCCATATGTGGTGCTATCGGATACCGTTGCCGCGTAATTGCAGCCAATATTATCGGGCTGGGAGGTTTACCATTTACATCAGTCTAGACATCCCATATAAGATGTTATACCCAACACTTACACCCGGTGAGCAATCTGTTGCTCCCTGGACTCCAGTGAAACCTGCTCTTGGGGCCTGGCATCCAGGCGTACTGTTCCCACTTAGAAATCGATTTTTATCATGTGGATTTATTTGTTTTGAAAACTCACGTATGAGCAGAGAACAAATTCCTCTGTACTGTGTTAACTCCCTCAATAATATCAACCTCTCCTCCCGTCGGCCAGAGTGAGCCATTCTCCTCGTTGTTAAAAGCCCAGACTAGTAAGCGGTCAGCTCGAGTTGAAGAATGGGGTAGAAGGTGATTCATTACATGCTGGCCATGTCCCACAAGTCGAACTAGGCATGTGGGCAAAGTCGGCAATGAAGAGGCCATGTGTGAAAGCATCATTGCTGGTGATTCTCACGCTTGGTCGGCCTTTATCGCTGATTGAATATGCGTTGACCGAGTCAACCCCAAGCTTCACTCGGTTAAACTCATCAACAGACACAAGGTTACCAGCAATGGCGTCTTCCTTGCTCTTGTAACTGACACACGTTTAGTCTGCTGCCAATACGGATTGTACTAGAGCCACTTACTCGACGAATCCGTTACTCGGATCTTCACCGGTGAAGAAGCTAAAACTGTCAAGAAGCCCATGGCCGGCATAATGCGCCGAAAGAGAGTACGCCATGGCAAAAGGCTAGGGAAAAAATAAAAATAAATAAAAGACGAAAAGGAGATCAAGGAGTGACAAAAAGATAGATAAATGAGAGGACGACCGTTTGGTCAAAGAGTGACTAGGCAAGACGATAGAACTTGGTGAACTGCATTTGGGGACGATGAGCAAACGAGGGGTTGTGGGCTGTATTTGAATGACCGTGTTTGCCCCGCGCGGTCGTCGTGACAGAGTCGAATGCCGACTACGGCACGCAAGAAGCGTAGTAAGGAATGTCGACTAGACTCCATGCTGGCGATGGCCCATGCCTACGCGGGTGAGACATCTTTGGCGAGTTGTTATGGACGGCTGGATCCGCTACAAAGAGTGTCTTACAGGCCCACATACCACCAGACTCATGTTCGCCAACGAACTTTACGCCACAATATAAAAAATACGTGAAGATGTACATATATCATAGAATGCTATTAACTGAACCAACTATGGCCTGCGACGAGGGGTGGCTTTTGTCTACCAGAGATTATCGGGTTCCCCCAACAAGCCTACGACGACATTCCTCAATCTTGGCGAGAACATCGCGTTTACCAAAACCGATCAGATACATATGATGTTGAGAATGCGATATCAAATTCGGTTTAATCCTGCACCGCGATCCATTTGGTTGAGTAAACCTTCGCTAGATTGTAATACGTTATAAGTATTTACGTTTCATAATGGGGAGAATTACTGGCTCAATCATGAGTATAGCCAAATTGTTGGTGACGCCTGCGGCTTATGAAGGGCTATTAGGACACGGTTCCGCCAAATCCAAATTTCCCTTATATTTCTATTCAAGTACTAATATTAACAGTATTTGCCTACCGTACTGGTACCTGTTCCCTACAGCATTTATCTTACACACAATGCTTTCTGTTTTATATTTATAATTAAATGGAATTTTTGAACAAGCTAAGGCAAACCCACGAACGTAGTAGCAGCGGCGGGGGAGGATTCACTGCATTTTTAGCCCCAAGGGGGACTTCCAATACAATGGGGGAGGGCATGGAGGACCACGAAGACATACCTACACCGACTTACGACCCCCTTCCCCACACTTCCTGTTTTAGAAATATAACAAAGATCGTTATAAAGTAGATTAGTTCAATTAATTAAATAGGTAGTCTTTTCTCTTTTTTTTTATAAGATACTACAAAGGTAATCGTTTTAAACCTTCTACGAAAGTGGGAGAGAAGAGAACAGCTGCGTAATCCTCCTACTTATACGCCGTACAAGCACTACCGAAGTAGCTTAGCAAGTGCACAAAACACAAGTAGTGTAGGGCGAGAGAGCCTTAAGACCCCGACTCGTAATAACCTTGAAGTAGAGTGTTAGTGTATGACGGCCTATATAACTGGACCTGCTCTTCCTTTAGTGCCCTTTACACAAGAAGCACGCCGTAGCCTCGTAGGCATAGCACATTGTGCGAAGGTGTGCCGTAGCATAGAAATAAGAAAAAAGGGGGTTGGATTGGAGGGAGAATCGTAAGCTGGTATATGTCCTCATGGCGGGCTCATCCTGCCTACCTGAAAAGGACTGCGACTATAAACTGGCCTCTGAGGAAAAAGAAGGGAGGGGACTTACTCTTATATATTGACCACCTTCACTGAACTTTTTAGCGTGGGGGAGGAGGACTTGCAATACAATGGGGGACGGATCTTGCTTGCCGCAAAACGACAAGGACTACAACTGGCTTCTAAAAAAATTGAGGGTAGGGGAGAGAGGGCACTTAATATATTACTACTTTCACTGCATTTTTAGCCCCGAGCAAGGCTGATGGAACTTTGAGGGACCGTAACGCGGAACACACCGCATTTTTATTTTTAGCCTATGGCCCAGGACCCTCTTCATCGACGCGGCGTAGAAGAGACGCAGGCGGATTTGTGTTCGCGCCACTAGGAAATGACGGTTTGTATTTAATTAATCAATGGTAAGTTTACTATTCATTTTAGTCTGTCCCCAGTCATTGAACATGAAAGACTGGTTGCTTGACCGGCCCACTAGATAGATATCTGTATAAAGATAAGGTGAGGTTCTGCTGTAGATCTCACGTGATGCGATCGGGAGTGGCTGCAAAGCCGTGCTTCCATGAGTCCGTATCGGTTGTGAGGTATGCGGCTAATACAGTAGAATGTAATTGGGTTTCCGTGGATTTTCTCTCCAACCTTGGAAGTGCGCGTGATGACGGAACTATAAGTAGTATAGTAGCACTGGAGTTCAGGGCGATGATGTGCATGAGGCATGACATGTGAAAGGGCAGGGGCAAGTCAGCCCTAGCAGAAGCTGTGTGGCTTGGACTCTCAAGCCACGCTTAACACGGTTACTGCACGGCCAGGAGCAATAAAGGTCCGTTGCCCCGGACAGTCCGGGGTCGCCATGTCCCTTGACCCTTTTGGTGGGCATAGCACAGGTAGCGCGGAGAGCGCGGCTAGCATAAATTGTTATTAGCCGCACTGTGCAGCACTGTGGAGAAAAGCCCACTATGAATCTACCTCGGCATCGAGGGGCTCTGCTACCGACTGACCGACTCGGCACCTTGCCCCTGTACTACACTAGGTATACCGAACTATTTTGTATTTGCATGCAAATCGAGATGTGTTGAGCATCTAGCTGCGAGAACTTGGCGCATTGCTATAAGATACCGTTTGCGGTTTTTATTTCTAGCAACAGCTTTTGCCGCGACTAAAATGGTGATAGACATAGGTATTCAGGGCGCCGCACTGTATGGTACTGTGCAGTCTACTAATTCCAGAGTATACATAGGTAGGTAGGTGGCGTCGGAGAGCATACACATGTACATATGAAATAACCTAGGTTACCTGGAAAGCTCGACCACCGCGGCATCTTTCGCATCCATCGTCAAGGCGACCCATACCCGTGGACCACTCTCACTTCCCTGACACAGTGAATTATAGTAGACTACCTAGTCCACACCTCTTGACTTTTCCTCGCCTTCCACTTCTTCTCTTCTTCAACCCCATACGCTGTGATGTTGACGTCTCTGGCAAAGAGTCGGGCACAGAGTACCGCTCTCCGATCATTAACAAGACGAGCCGCCACCGGAAAGGTAAATATAGATCGTGTCCACTCACGCCGGTAGAGCCATAAGCAGTGGATTGACGGGCATTGCATAGAACCCTCTCATGGCACCCGCTGCGCGACGGAGCAACAGCTCCCTTCCTCAAGGTTAGTCGCCCATCACCTGGCTATGGATGCATATGCATGTATATACTCGAAAGCCCAATCACTCACTCACTCACTGAAAACCGCAGGCTATGTCGAGGACAAGTCGAAAGGACCGATGCTCCGGTTTCAGGAGTCCTTACCCCGTCTGCCCGTCCCGACGCTCGAAGAGACGGCCGCGCGCTACGTCAAGAGCATACACCCCCTACTGAGCCCCGTCGAGTTCGCCGCCAGCAAAAAGGCAGTGGACGAGTTCATCAAGCCCGGTGGTGCTGGCGAGAAGCTGCAGAACAAGCTGATTGCGAAGCGGGAGGACCCCAAGACAAAGAACTGGATCTACGAGTGGTGGAACGACGCTGCCTACCTGTCATACCGCGACCCCGTCGTCCCCTACGTCAGCTACTTCTACTCACATCGCGATGACCGTCGGCGGCGTAACCCCGCCAAGCGCGCCGCCGCTCTCACGACTGCCGCGTTGGAGTTCAAGAAGCAGGTCGACAGCGGCACACTCGAGCCCGAGCACATGAAGAAGCTGCCCATCTGCATGGACAGCTACAAGTGGATGTTCAATGCGAGCAGGGTCCCAGCTCGCCCGGCCGATCACCCTGTGAAGTTCGATGCCAAGGACCACAAGCACATAATTGCCATCCGCAAGAACCAATTCTTCAAGATTGCGCACGAGGCCGATGGGCAACAGCTAAACACGACCGAGCTCGAGGCACAGTTCGCCAAGGTCTACGAGCTTGCCCAGCGGGTACCCGCCGTCGGTGCGCTTACGAGCGAGAACAGAGACGTTTGGACAGATGCTCGTAAGGTTCTCCTGGATGCTTCGCCCAAGAACGCGGCAGTGCTTGAGGCCATCGAGTCTGCCTCGTTTATTGTCTGCTTAGACGATGCGTCCCCCGTGACCCTCGAGGAGCGCGCACGCCAGTACTGGCACGGCGACGGCCAAAACCGCTGGTACGACAAGCCGCTACAGTTCATTGTGAACGACAACGGCACCTCAGGCTTCATGGGTGAGCATAGCATGATGGATGGAACACCGACACACCGGCTCAACGACTACGTCAACGATGCCATCTTTGGCAACAAGCTCGACTTCAGCAACCCGAGCGTGCGGTCGAACCTGCCAGACCCCGTCGCCGTGAACTTCGAGATCACCCCCGAGGTGCGGGCCGAGATCGACCGCGCTAACAAGGACTTCGCTACTGTCATTGGCCAGCACGAGCTCGCGGTCCAGGCTTACCAGGGCTACGGCAAGGGCTTGATCAAGAAGTTCAAGTGCTCGCCCGATGCATACGTACAGATGATCATCCAGCTGGCGTATTACAAGATGTACGGAAAGAATAGGCCCACATACGAATCGGCGGCGACGCGGCGGTTCCAACTGGGCCGTACGGAAACGTGCCGCACGGTATCAGACGACAGTGTGGCTTTCTGCAATGCTGTTTCGGACCCGAGCGTCTCGGACGAGGACCGCGTCGCCCTCTTCCGCAAGGCCACTGCCGCGCACATCGAGTACATCAGCGCCGCGTCGGACGGCAAGGGCGTAGACCGCCACCTCTTCGGCCTCAAGAAGCTGCTCGAGCCCGGCGAGGACGTCCCGGCCATCTACAAGGACCCGGCCTTCGGCTACAGCTCCTCATGGTTCCTGTCCACGAGTCAGTTGAGCTCCGAGTTCTTCAACGGCTACGGATGGAGCCAAGTTATCGACGCCGGCTTCGGTATTGCGTATATGATCAATGAGAACAGGTAAGCCGTTACTCGCACTTTTCTTCCCTTCTCTCCCCTAGCTTAACCACGTGTTCTGCTATAATACCCATCATCAAGAGAGAAAAGGAACGGTATAACTAATGATAAATTCTCCACTCTATAGCCTCAACTTCAACATTGTCTCCAAAGGTCTCGGCAGCCAGAAGATGAGCTACTACCTCAACGAGGCCGCGGGCGAGATCCGCGACCTCCTACTACCCACACTCGAAGCCCCCAAGGCCAAACTATAAAACTATATATTACTATAGAAAAGAAACTAAAGAGAAACAGTCTCTTGATTATAGAGTTGCTTACGCGTACTCATGCCTGCAACCAGTGTACGTACGTAGGCATACATGCATGTACGTGTGTAACAAAGAGGTACACGCCCGATAGACTCACTGGTACCTAAACATGAAGAAAGATCTGGAAGGTTTAACGGTGCATGGTATAGGGAGGCAGAGGAGGATCGTATGTATCATGGATCTACCATCTAGTTGGATTTGCGGTCCGTTCCGTATCTATGCTTTGTGTACATAATGATTTCAATCCTAGCTAATAACAAGCCTGTTTTGAAACTACAGTACATATAATCCTGCCCGGGGTTCCCTGTCTCTCGATTTAAATCTAGATAAGCCCCAGTAATAAGGCCAAAAAAAAAAAAAAAAGCTTATGTGAGATATCTTCTTCATCCAGGGTATCTCGCCCACACCAAAATAAATATAGCCCAGTTGGAGGGGGAAGGGGAGATTGAAAACAGGGGAGATTTTCCGTGTCATATGTAAATGCCTTGATTGATGCCAACATGTAGATGCTATGTAAGGGATACAATTATTAAAGACAGGTGACGACAATTGGAAAATGACATTGTACGCCACTCGACCATGTGTATGGCGCACCTGTATAGCCAGCTGTGTTCCCCCGGACCAGACAACATGACACTGGAGAAGAAAACCGTATCGAGCGTTTTGATTAATCCCGCCGCGCTTCTCGTCGGGTTCGATCCCACACCCTGTGTATTCTACACTTCCACCACTCCACACACCATAAGTCCGTGAGCATCCATGGGACATACTTGTTCTGGGAATTGCCATTTTGGGTGCAGTGAGTTTCGTTTTAGCCGGCATGCTCTACAATCTCGTTGACCATCTCGCCCTTCGTCTCATCGAACTGAGAGCAGATCTGGTACGGGAGGGGGATCTCGACATAATCGTCCTCGTCACCGGCCAGCACGTTAACGTTGATACTAGAGGACTTGCTCGTGAAGATCCGAGTCGAGATACTCTCTTTGCTCAGGTAAATCTGCGCTCCGTCCAACTGGTCCAACATGATAGTGGGCAGCTGGCCGAGGACCTGCAGGGCGAAGTTGGACGATTTGACGACGTCGACGGTGGAGACGAGGCTGTCGATGACGAGCGATAAGCGCTGCGTGTTCTCGATCGTCACCGCATTTGCCTTGCCCTTGAGGATGACGGTTGTATGGCTACACTTGCTGATCAATACTGCTTGTGACATGGACACCTCGATTTCGATGGGCTCGTTGTGCTTTTCGTAGTTTTCCTGTGATTGAACGTCAGCTTCACAAATTTGACCATGTTACAGCAGTGCAGGGTAGTCCTCACGATTGTCCACTTGTTACCATCAAGCTCCTTCTTAGGGGGCTTCTTGACTCGCATACTCTCGGGCTTCGGCTTCTTCCCTGGGGCACTCTTCCCTCGAGCAGGAGAGTCATGGTCGGACACTGTTGATCCCGCTCTTAATGATGGGTTCTTGTGTGTCATTTCCGACTTGTCCACCTTCCGCAGTCCCTTCGTCACATCACTGCCCTTATTGATTTCGCTAAACACTGCACCCAAGCCGGAATCTGCCTTCGCCGGGGCCTCTTCTTTGATTTGCAAGACCGGTGGTGGACCGGGCGGCGGCGGCGGCGGAGGTGCACCGCCAGCAGCTGGTGGTGCTGGGGGAGCTGGGGGGGCTGGCGAGGCGGCGCCTGATGACGATATTGTCTTGGCAACTTGGGTGGCCGATTCGCCTTGGGGATTCCAGGGGATACCATTGGGGAAATACTGTTTGACATACTCGGTGAGGTCGCGGAATATCTGGTAGAAGGACTGGATCCATTGGACTTGCTCGGGGTTCCTAGTATGGGTTATTAGCATGCTTCTCCTACTGGCCTCATGATTAGTCGTCTTCCGTACTTGTCCTTGTGTTCGCTCAGAACCCGGTTCCCGAAGAATTGCGCAGAACCAAGCGACTCTTCTACGTGTTTGAATGGCTTGTTGTCGACGGTGACCCAGGCCAGCACCATGATTCCTTCGGCTACGGCGCTCATCTGGGTGAAGACGGGAGATCCACGATTAGACTCCTTGATGCTGCCGACGGCCATGAGAGCATCGTTGATGGGCTTAAGCAATTCCTGGTAGACGGACATGTCGGCAGAAACAGAGATATCGGGCTTCTTTGCCTTGGTAGAGATGAGCAAGAAGCGGCGCTGCTGCTTGAAGCCATCGAGAACCTTGGAGGCCTGCTCGGCTATCAAGCCACCCAGCTTGTCACTAGCCTGGACATACTTGTCGACGGATTGGCTGATGAAGTTGTCAAACTCCTCAACAGATTCGGGCAGGGGGTCTTGGAGGACGGCAGTCGAGGCGGCGGGGGAGGTAGAAGACGAGGCTGAGGCCAAAGGGGTAGCGCCGTCGGACTGGTCGGGGGGCGACGTGATGGGCGCCGACAGGGCGGGAACGGCGTGCGGGAGCTCGATGGTGGACGATGCGATGTCTTCCAGCCTCGTGGTGGCCGCTTCCAGCCTGCCAGCAATCGGGTCAGGTCAGCCAGGTCGGCCAGGTCAGGGAACTAGGGATGGGGGATGGGGGACGGGGGCTGCAGGTGTTGGCATTGGCTTACCGTTTTATCAATGTGACAAGATTGTACATATTATTCTGCGCCATTGTGGGTGGTTGCGCGGCAAGCTAGACTGACTGTCGGTGCCGAGTCTGTCCACAAGGAGGATTGGATATGCCGGGATGGCGTCGAGGACAAGATGGTGCAGCTTTATGGTTTTTTTGGTGTTTTTCTTATCTGGGGGGAGAAGCAGGGAGACGATACCACTGCGCCCCCTGAATGACCAGGTAACTATTAGTTCAGTTCAACCAAGGACCAAGGATGGCTTATACTCTAGGTAGGTAGGGCGATCGTATAGGCAGAACAACAAAATTCCAGGGGACAAGAAATGCGGCAACCTAGAAGGAAGTGAGGTGTATGCTGATGCCTGGTACTCCAAGAAACTATGCCTCAATGCTGTAATGCCGCAATGCAGCAATTTGAGGTATTGTTGATGAAGAGGCCGGATCGACAACAACACGGCCCACCGGTGACAGAGACCAGAGCTCAGACAGCCCCCACACATGCCATTGTTTCTTCAGGTCAATGCCGCCAGAGCGGTGCTTGGGTACATACATATACGTACCGCACTGTAGTAATATGGCAGTATAGCATGTACATATATATTCATCGAGATGTTCCAAAGTTGATGCAGAGCTAACTATTCTTGGCAAGTGGCTAGATATAAGGTAAGTAGTACCTACCTAGACTACCGTGCTGTACGTACATCATTAGGCTTACAAGGTACTACCTACCTATTTACCTATGCTACCTACCTAGAGGTATGTATGGTAGAGGCCAGTAATAGGTACTACACAGTCGGATTACTAATATCGGCCTTCAAGCTTGTGTTATTCCTACAGCAGAACTGTGAGAATTCGCTTACGTATACCGTAGTGGGATTGTTAATAGAATTCACACAAGGTGGGTGCATGGAGAGGCTGGTTACATACCTGTATGTAGAAGGTACGTTGGGAATCTGGGTGTGGGACCAAGGATCAGGTTCGATCCATGATCATGGATGTTACCCAAAGTACCGCATATGCACAATACTAGTAATACCACATGTACCTGAACAATATAGATCATACCATGTTAACACTAACACTGAACCAGCACTCGGACTATCGTCCCATCCAAGACAGTAGGCACAATAAAGACGAGGCTGCATGCATGCTGCTCTCTACCAATGTGCAGTGCATCCATCGATGATTCAGGCGTGCAGCCTCTTCTCCAAACCAGTCAGAGCCAGTCATCCATCGGGTCCATCGGTGAACTCTGTTTTTCCTTTCTCCTCTTCGACGTCCAAACAAGAACCCCCGGACGGCCACGGCCCCATCTTAGGCACAAACCACAAAACCACAAACTCTAACATAGACGCATTATCCGATCCCCATTTTTGGGGCCTATCTCCTCCCTCCGGCCATTTCTTTTGAGGTTGGCCACCTCACCCATAGTCTCTCGTTCTTTTGCTCTCTGATCTCTCATCTCCCATCTCCCACACCTCTGGACCCGACTACTCTCTTTTCATTTATCTCGGGTCTAGACGAAGGATAGACATAGACATCTATCAACTTTCGTAGTACAGCCAGCCGCCCCAGACCACCACCCACCATCTCGCGTGGACTGTGTCTGCCTAGGTAGGCATTAATCATCATGACCACCGCCGAGGATCCGATACCTAGTGCGAATGGGGAGCCCGTTGCTGTTGTTGCCTGTGAAGAAGTCCCAGTGCTAAAGTCGGCAGCGGCGGTAGCACAAGCTGGCACTGAGACAGAAACAGAGACAGAGACCGGCCAACACGAAATAGATTTCGTCACCCTTGGCATGTTTATCATAGGTAGGCTATCCTCATGTCATCGTTGTCACATATGTGTTAGGTTATCCGCAACTGTTTATTCTATTCAAATGGATATTTTCCTCTCTTTGAATTAGAAGCCCTGATGAATTCAGACTTCCTGTTCCCGGCGCTACTCTCACCGCCTCCATTTTCATGGCCGCCCAATCAAGGAATCACCAACCAAATCCAGATCACTTTACATATTGTGTCAATCCGGTTACTAATTAAGAAATTCATAATACGCTAACATGCTCCAATAAAGATGATATCGAGTATTTGGCCCCCACACCACCAGTAAAAGACATTCTGGGTGGTGCCGGGACATACTCGGCACTCGGTGCCCGGCTGTTGTCACCGCCCCCACGCTCCGGGTCCGTGGGCTGGATAGTCGACAAGGGGTCTGACTTCCCTCCAGACCTTGAGACTTTGATTGAGTCGTGGGGAACCTCGGTATTGCTGCGCGAAACACCTGAACGCCTCACAACTCGCGGATGGAATGGCTACGATGAGCACCAGAACCGGGCGTTCCGGTACACGACGCCCAAGAAACGGCTTACCGCCGAGGATCTGACACCCGAGCTGCTTGCCTCCCGTACCTTCCACTTGATTTGCTCCCCCCAAAGATGCCGCGAGCTCGTCCTGGAAATTAAAGATAAGCGGGCTGATCTGCCAGCATCTGTCGCTAATGGCTTGGAAGAGGCTCGTAATGGCGGTATCGATGAGCAAGGCAAGAAGGAAAATGGTGATGATACATCAGGCAATCACCTCCCAAGGCCAATTTTCATCTGGGAACCAGTCCCAGACCTCTGCACGCCTGATGAGCTGCTGAACTGCACAAATGTACTACCCCTAATTGATGTCATGAGCCCCAACCACGCTGAGTTGGCGGGCTTCATGGGTGATGATGGGCTGGATCCGGAGACGGGGGAGATTAGCACACGGGCCATCGAGCGGTCCTGCGAGCAGCTGCTTGGTTCCATGCCACTGCAGTCTTTCAGCATTGTCGTGCGAGCTGGCGAGAAGGGGTGCTACCTCGCGCGCAACGGCGGCCGTAAACGCACACATAAACACAAGTCCAAGTCTAAAGGCCCGAAAGGCAAGAAGCCGTCAGCGCTGCTCCACGGTGGGCTTAGCCACGATACAGACATGGAAGCGTTATTCGCCGGCCTCTTACAAGACGCCGAGGGTTCCATCGCCCGTGAGGAGATAGAAGTAGACCCGGGTGTCGAACGTTGGATCCCAGCTTTTCACTCTAATTCCTACGATGAGGATAGCAGCGACCCCCCACAGGACGAGGAGGGGGTAGAGGAACAAACAGGAGAGGAGAAGAGGAGGAAAGGCAAAGTTATCGACCCTACTGGCGGTGGCAACACATTCTTAGGCGGACTTGCAGTTGCGCTTGCAAGGGGAAAGAATCTCGAAGAGGCTGCGGCCTGGGGAAGTGTGGTAGCCAGCTTCGCTATCGAACAGGTCGGTATGCCGACACTGGGACACGATGCCGAAGGTCGCGAGACATGGAACGGCGTCAGTGTTGACGAGCGATTTGAGAAGTTCAAGACCAGACTTGCGTTCAGCTGTTAATATGTCCTTTGCCAATCAATCCCTAATCCGAACGTCGGCTCTCGCATTTCAACTTGCGTCCCTCACTGCTCCCGAAACAGACGCACTCAAGAATCGTCGGCGTATATGAGGCAACAAGCTTAACTACAAAAAAACTCTAATATATGCAGTCCACTTGGGCAAATAGATAAACAAAGGCAGCACCACTAGGTATAGACGGGTGGATGAGCAAGGAACTAGACGTTCATAGAGACTTTTTTTTTTTTTAAGCTGCCTTCTCCTCACTCACTACCTGGGCGGGAATAATATGTAAAACGGACACCATCTGCCGTCCAATTACGGGACGACAATGTGGAAATGATCGACCCCTAATAACCAAGCACGCTATCTCACCACGCAGCATGCACAGTTAATTAAACGGCGCAAAATCAACCAAACAAAAAAAAAAGCAGGGACCCTAGGGCATTTAAAACACACTCCACAAAAACGCGCCTCATAGACGACGGAGAAGAATATCAGGGGCCAAAATTATCTAGAGCGACGGGAGCATTAGTGTTCTGTCATACTCTGCCAGCGGCGATTCCGCGCAGATGGAAGATATAGAACTCAAAAGTCTGGTTACGAACATCTTCTCGAAGGAGTCATGTGACACGGAACGAGCTATCCAGACTAGGGGTGCGAATATGAACAGCGCAATGGTTTCGGGCAGCGAAGGACCAAGATTGAAAATAGGAATAGAAGAAATATACGGAGTCTAATAATGAATTGAGAGCTAAGACTTGTGTTAGCAGTGAGTCTCGAGGCGGTATATATGACGTGTTTTGTGCCTTGAATTGATAAAAGATTATTTTTGTTTGGTTTGTATCATCGCTGGCAGTGATCACACTCTAAATCACGCTCGGGGGGAACATGGTCGTAAACACGTCGACAGACCAATTTTATTGGATCAATTATCAACTACGGAGATCTCTACACAAAATCACAAGCCCCCTTACTCCATATCATGCGCGAAGAGCGTAAGGAATGGGAACGAGACAACGCTACCCCGGAGAGTCACGGCTCACCCGTCAGCTACGGTAATACCACCCCTCTAAATTCTCACAGGATACGAAAGATACCATGACCTACAACAAAAAGGGGCCAAGCAGGAAGACAAGGAAGGCATATTCATCATCATCCCACCAAGCCAGATCTAAACTCTAACCGACCTACGCTCCGGGCGCAGAAAGATCCCCGTTGCTAGGGTCTTCCCCATCCTGGCTGGATTCATAATCACCGTCGAGCTGGTCCATCTCAGCCAAGAGGTCGTTCTCGTTGCCGTAATTAGGTTGGTTCTTGTCCGAAATCTTCCAGAATGCCGTGGGTCCGGCCGGTCCGCGCGGATCATAGTCCCTGGGAGCATCAATGTTAAGTTGCCGTGTAAACGACATCATATTCATAGAGAGAAGACGAGGACAAATACTCAATGCTAGAAAAGGCTAGGTAGATAGAGGGGGAAGCAGGTAGTGCGAGTATGGACGACGGGAAAACCAGTGCAGAAGTCAACTCACTTGTCGAACCAATGGCCCAGTACGCCTTTGGCGCTCTTGACACCACCGACCTGTACACTCTCGCTGCGCCAGCGCTCCACGCCACCGAAGATGGAAAACGTTGTCCAGCGAACCTCTCCCTGAGGTGTCAAGCGCACAGAACCTACAACGCAGTTCCTCTTCGTTAGCATCAAGTTTCTGATAAAAAGCATCATGTCCTCTTGCAAGCAGCAAAGTAGCACAAATGAAATTCCATTCACACCTCTGACAAAGACTGTACCTCTGAGATCCGAGTCGGCGTTCTCGTCAAAGCTCTGATCCAATGATCTAGAAACGCCCTTAAAATGCACAACGGGCAGGTCCTGTCCATCTTCCGGACCCGGCTTTTCGACTCCCGTGACGATGATACGCATAAGAATAAGGCGCGTGGCTTGACCGACATTGATGGAGGGGCGCGGGATGTGTGGTTGCTGCTCGAAGTTGTGGGTGCCGAAATTGTAGGCGAAGAAGTCAGTGTAGTCCAGGAAGCAGACAACACGCAGCCAGACGCCAGTAATGCCGTAAGGATCGAGATGCTCCATAGGGTCGGGCTCGCGCGGCGTTGAAGAGATATGAGGCGACTTCCAGCTGTTCGGCCAAGTACCGGCGAAGGGAACGGAGCAGAAGGTTTCGCACATGTGTATCTTGGAGACGCCGAGTTGGTTCATGTTAGCGCCAAGAACAATCATGATGGCTTCAACCTTTTCCCAGTCAACACCCATGTTTCCGTCGTCCAGGAAAGGCCCCCATTTGTTCTTCTCGGTGTACTGTCTGAGATCATAGACCTTGGAGCAAGCGAAGGGATGCATCAAGTTATGCCGGGCCTGCCGACGGCGGGACGGGTAGGCGTACAACTGCGGTACGCCATAGAGACAGTGGAGGTGAGCACTCTTCTGGTGTTGTGGCTTGGGAGGACCACGCCAGTACCCGATGTCCCGGGAGTGGAATTCCGCACGAGCACGCTCGTAGATGAAAGAGCGACACAGAAAAGCTGACTGGTTTGACTCGGAGCTGAAGATATCCGTCAAGATATCGGCATTGCGAGACTGAGGAAGCTTTGCCGTCAAGCCCGGCCGTGCGCCTTCAGTGGAGGCATTCTTTAGGAGCTCGGTCACAGTCCGATGCACGAAGTCGATCTCGTCCTTCTATTGGGCATGGGTGTGTCAGTATCTCAGCATTAGAGCACGGAGCAACGGAGCACGGAGCACGGCCGGTGCCGAGATCGGCATCGGCTTCAGCTCCAGCTTCTGCTTCAACATCAACGTCTTCATGGCGGCAAAACAGCTCAGCTGTAAACTATAGGAGAGTCCGTACCTTGTCATCGTCATTCTCGCGGTTACATAGAGCTTGCAGCCGAACAAGATCTTTCAAAGACTGTTCCCAACCGACGGGACCTTCCGACGGGGTATCAAGGTGATTGAGGTAGATTTGCTTGAACAGCGGGCGGTTGGCTCTGATGGCGTGATAGAGGCTCTTGCAGGTGCGGGGGATCCAGGCCAAGTCCTGAGGATCAACGTAGCCCAGAATATGATGAACGATCTCAGGTGGCAGATCGGTCAAGAGAGGCATCGTGAGATCGGTACGGCCAACGGTAGAAATTGGGCAAGGGAGCGGTGTATCACGTTTGTATCACATATGTAGATCAATAGGATAGGTGTAGAAGATGAAAGTGCATGCGTCAGCTCGGGACGTCAGCGAAGTAGCAGTAGGTTGTTAGCTGCCGGTAGCAAAGACGGGGGAACCTTGAAGTAGTAGGTAGGTAAGGTTATGAGAAATGACAATATGAGAAACGATAATTATTGAGAAATGATAACGCCTTGCACACGTGCGCAATGAGGGGCAAATGCCTATTTTAAACCTGTGAAACTGGGTCTCGGTCTCCTTTGATGAATGAGACCTGGAGTGAATACTGTAGGTAATGAGGCAGACTGGTCGGGGATTACTACTCATTTTCCGTTCGGAGTTAATACATATCGAGATGGTCCTGCGCGGATTTAAGTATCTAGGTAGCTAGGACCCCAAGTAGTATAGTGCAAGTATATAAATCCATACCTCAAAAACAGATGATAACGAATCACGCGATCGACTTACATATAATATATTCTACCTACACCACTGTGCAGTCCGTCGACGCGGGACAAATCCCTACCTGGCCGAGCTGCCCCTCCAAATACCGGTAATCACCAGTCGAAGCTTGGTGTATTTATCCTTGCAATCAATGTGCAGCTGGTCTTAGCATCGTGTGATGGTAAACTTAGGTACTTGTACATACTTCGTTCGGCGTTAGGGGACTCAGCGGGCGGGATAGTGCACACCGGGACCGATGCGGCTTAGTGGCGCATTTTCTCGCTTTTCCGGCAAGGTATTTGCCCATCTTCTACGCAGTATAAGTACTTGCACTGAGACGCAGTCTGGCAATATCGCTCGCTACATGGTATCTCCGAGTACGCCTCTTATTTCACCTTATCACAACAGCGCCGATGAAGTTGAACAATGCCACATTCCTTTTCATTTCACTAAATCCGCCCAAACGCCCGCCTATATGACATACATGAGCAAGCACCCTAGCATCGTCTGGCATAGAGCGTCGCATGAAATTCATCGCATTAGAGGGGTATATAGCGAGAAAGCCGTTAACATACAGAAGAGTTCGCTAAAACGTCTTATATGTGTCCACCCAGTACTCCAACGAAAATGCCGGGTTCCACCTCAAACCCTTTTGCGATGCGAGTCTCGCAAAACCGCTCCGAGTGGCGCTATGTGGATTGATAAAATCAGGGTAGGTGATAAGAGAATTGTACAGTATGACAGCGTAACGGGAGGTACTACACCATAGCGCCACTGTTTAGTTGGATGCAATTGTCCAATAGTGTGGCGCCTTCATGGAGCAGTTCCCAGCGAGTCGAGGCGAAAGCATCCTTCAGGACAGCTAAAAGGGAGCTGGTGCGATTGACGTCCCTCATCAACTTCAGGTCGTCGGGTGTTTGTATCGAGCCGAGCTTCTGTAGATACTCACGCATTTGGCTATACTTCTCCTCATGACTGCTCGGTACAATGTGTCCCGGGCATGCTCCAGCTATGGCGAACCCATAGCACCAGACGACCAAGGCCGCAAAATAGAGAACCCAAGGCCTATTTAAAAGCACGTCGTCTCTAGCACAATATTGTGTATCGTCCAGTAACACTGAGCATAGGAATTTGGCGGCGTAAAACGTGGCATCCCGAGCTCTAGCTGATGGCGCCCAGTGGTCCTTCATCCTTCTCTGTGCGCTGCTCAGGTCTTGCGAGCCAATCGCTCGTCCCAAGAGACGCTTCGCCCGCGCAAAGATCTGGCAATCCACAATGTCTACGTGCATAGCCATGTGGGCTAGATGATGCAGCACAGTTCGACTTTCAAAAACCACGTTGGAATCGTTTCGTTTGTCGGAGCTGTAAGGATCATATGATAGGTTCGAATGCTGAAGCGACTTATCGAATTCGTTCCGCCACGCGTCAAATGCTCTCATTAATGTACCTCGCCATTTGTCTCGCCCACCCAGCGCCTGCGACATGTTTGTACCTAGAGAGCTTACTTGCAGATCGCGCTGATTCATGTGCCAACTAACGCTCAACAGCCCAGCCATAAGGATTTGCCGTCCAAACGGGTTGGTGTGTACATCCTGCCCGGCCAGGGTACGCTTTAGCCCCTCAAGGAATGGCATAGGCTTAATTCCTCGAGACATATGGTTCGCCTCGATTCGACTCACCTCCGCGCCACTCGTAGCTTTCCACAGTTGGTCGTCACACGGTAGGGGAAGACGCATCTCATGTGCTACCATCACCGTTGAGTGTCCAAACATGGTAGCATGAATCGAGTCAATCAAAAATGCTATAAAGGCGGCACGCCGAGTGCTTTCGTTCGTAATCCAAGTATTCCACCATTCATCCGTCGTATGTGCCGGGCCGGATGTGGAAGACTGTCGAGACCCGGCACTAGTGGACCTATCTTCTCGTGCACTAGGGGGCGAGTCTAAGGGCGATTTCCCTATCAAGGACCGACCTCGTCGCATGAGGGTTATTGTTGTAGCATGATGAATATGAGCTCGTTCATGGAGCTCCCGTGTAGAGTACATCTTTTCATATAATTCGAGTAATAATAAGGTCTGGAATGCCCATAGTTTCGCAGGTGGCCGAGCATTCGCATCCATGAAAATTTCCCACCTCAGACTCCAGGCCAAAAAGTTAGAAAGATGTGCCCCAGCTTGAGTGATCTTAGTTCCATGGCTACGGTCCAAACAAGCAGCACCAATGGCCATGACGGCTACCAGAAGAAGGTTCGGTGTCCTATCCGGTGAGAAGGTCGGCTTGTGGAGGATCGGTACCTGGTCGCTAAAGTGCAGCCAGTAAGAGCCTATGTATAACTGCATCATCTTACGACTCAGCATATGTTCGTCATCATTTCTATCTCCCTCGAGGAGATTTTCTCCTTGTCGTTCAACGGGAGCACGATCATCCTCGTGAAATTTCTCCTTGATCAAATCGAATATCTCTTGGCTTTTCTCGTCGGATAGAATAGACTCGGGAAGATTAGGATCAAGCAGGTTCGTCACGGCCATAACTTGGCCAGGTGGAAAGTAGCCGAGAGGAGCCGCCTCGGCTCCAGAGTAGGGTAGGTAAGGATGTTGGTAATCCCCATAACTACTAGGTAGCATGTATTAGCACGACATTGACTAACAATCCTACAGGTAATACTCACTTTGAGTATGAATTCCGGGGTATGATATGGCCCACAGCCGACGGTGAAGTGTGGGGCGATGTTGTGTTGAACAAATAAGCCACAAAGTCTTCAGGGAACGATATATACGGTGATTTGTTTAAAATACCGTCGGCGGCGAACACGGGCATTGTAGCTTGTGCTGTCATTTGATCTAGCAGCATTAAATCGGTCGATGCTTGGGCGTGCGACTGTTCGCCATACTCGCTCGAAGTGGTAGGCGCATATTGATGTGTGGTCCCAGAACCAGCGTTGACACCCGCTACAGAATTGAAGTCTGAAGGAGGGAGTGAAAAGGCAGGGAAGTTGTTCGGCGCAACAAATGGGATCGTGGGGACGGACTGTGGAGTGTGAGTAGCCTGTAAGTGGTAGCTGCCAGGGTGGTTTGACACGGGTGACATGACACCATACACATTAGCACCTGGGTGTGCGTGAATTCGTTGGTGACCAGTCGGAGATTGGTGAGGGAGTCTTGCGTTATAGCCCGTTCCCTGCTCAGACTGCAAGTATGCATCGGGAACATTAGAAGGCCCAGAATGGGGAAAGGTTGCGGGGGATGTGCTGGCTATCGGGGTGTATGGTGTGCCAATACCAACACCGTCCTTCGGTGACTGGTATTGAGAGTGAGCTGCGTGTTCTGTTCTTAAAGCGACGTTTCCTAGCTTGGTGTGCTTGGGCGACATGGTCGTCGAAGCAGGGGTGGGGTACGGAGATCTTACGTTGTCGACCGGAGAGGTTTGACTAATTAGAGAATCTTTCCGGCTCAACGCGGATCCCTTTGCGGTATGACGGTCCCTATGGCGGTTACACAGGTCGAGTCGGACAAACTCGCGATTGCAGTCCGGAAAGTTGCATCTGTAAATCTGCTTGGGGGTGTGGTTCAGCTGGTGACGGTGGCTGTCGATTCATCAGCAAGGCCTGCAGCCTCGAAAAGCCGTTAATCGGTTCTGGTGTTACACTTACAGATGTTCTGCTCTCGAGTAGCTTTTACCACAACCTTCGGTGGGACACTCAAATTTCTTATCGAGACCTTTCCGACTCCGTCTGCGCTTCTTTACCGGACCTTCCGAGTTAGATGAATTTCCATTCTTAATGTCACCTTCACCCTCATTATCACTATCCATATCATCCGCATCATAGTCCCCAATCTGGCTCGGCGGCCTACGGAGACGCTCGGGGTCCTCTTCCGCCTTGACCAGCGATGGCGGTGTGAGCCTGCGTGTTTGTGTCATGATAGCGAATGGTTGAGCAGTTGGTAATGATGACTTGATGTCTCTAGGCTGGACCACAAGGACAGAAGTCATGGTCTATGAAGGCTCATGATGATACAGTATCAATTACGCAGTGATCAAGTCTCGAAATTGTTTTTCTAGTGGGCAACGTTCCCCGAGACTTAATAAAGGTTTGGTGGCGTGGCTATTGATGCAATTGTATGTCGTGTTGGGTGTTAGCGGCCAATAACGTGTCACGCACCACAATCCGGGGAAGCCCTATACGTCCGTTACAAGAAGCACAGTCCTGGAGACGGGTGCTTCCCCGCGTTGACAGGGATTGTTGAAGGCCGCCCAAGCACCTGAGTAAACCAAGCAACAAGAACCGGAGAATGGGCTGAACTGCGTGGGCGCTGATGGAATTCCGGGCGCTAGAGAGCAGGCTTCTCGTAAATAGAGTGGTAACGCCTGTCAATCACTGCATGAATAGTAAATGAGGCTGGGAATGTTGATGCTGCCTGAATGTGACACCAGATTGGCTGTGCGTTTGAGGGAATTGCGACAGTAATTAGAACAGAGCGCCTAAACGGAAGCGGCGTGATCAGCAACTGATGCAAAATAGTTCACAAGAAAGAGTAAAAGATGATATCGATATTGTTCTCAATCTCAGATGTTCGGTGGTGGATCTGGGCAAGTGTGATGTATCATCTCCCCCACTGCGGCAGCGAATGACGCATTCCAAGCTACTAGGGCGCCGTGGGTTCGATAACAAGCTTCGGCAAGCTTGCATTAGGGAAGGGGAAGTGAGATTGGGACCAACAAGAGACGGAGGAGTGAGGACAGAAGACGGACATCGAAAGGCGGAAAGGTTAAACTAAGACAAGGAGTGGAGCTATCATGGACCCTGAGAGACAAGTCGGATGGAGTCGGTGGTGTTGTCGACAACCCACGCAAGTTTCGGGCGTTCGGACTAGGAGGCAGCAACCACGGGAAAGACAAGTGCAGGCGAACTTCCGGAGCTGCAGTGCCATGCAAAGCTGATCTGGATTCAGGGATTCCGACTGGACTGGGCGAGAGCCACGGCGGGCGCGCAGCGCAACGCAGCATGAAGCATCGCGAATCGAGTTGTAGACAGCCAGGCCGACTTCTACTGGCCGGTTATGTAACCGCCTGGGCAGGCAGGCATTGGAGGCGACTGGAGGCGACTGGAGGCGACTGGGTACCTAACCTTGGAACGCCAAGGTACGGTACGAGCACTCGCTCAGCCAGTGTCGGTCTCAGCCAGTGTCGCACAGCCCCAGCGACCGGCCACGAACTCGTAGGACCAGATTCGCAAGGAGCCGGAGGTGGGAGAAATATGAGACACAGCAACCGCAAAGTGGCCGAGGATCAGGGGTTGGGGAGGAGGCCAGAGTGTGTCATGAAGAATAATTATTACATGGCCTGCGTGACATGTCCGGGGTAGGTATTGGATACTGGATACTGGATAATGAATCCGGATATGGATATGAATACGGATATGGATATGGATATGGATATGGATATGGATATGGATGAACGGCATCAATACATACTCTCAACAACAACGACAACAACAACAAAAAGGGTAGCCACCACGCGTGAGAGAGTTCGAAGAGATGGATTATTAGACGACTTGGAGAGTCAGGTAAGGTAGTCCAGTCAAGCTGAGGGCGACTAGTCGGTCTTCTCGTCGGCGCCGGGGAATGTCATCTGCACGATTGGTTCGCCTACCACCGGCAACGCAAAGGTCAAGGGGGGACTTGGAATGCCGTGCACAACAACGACGATGACAACAACGGTAACAGCGACAACGTCGTCGCTGGTCTGGGCTGGCTGGCTGGTTCAGGCACTATAAACAATTTCAATCAGTCGTAGATCGACGCTCCACGTCGGAGAACACACTTGCGCGCGCACGAGATTGCAGTGTGTCCGAGGATGCAATGCGTCGGGTCGTGTGTCTTAACCCGGGGACGGCAAGAACGAAAGTGCTTGGTGTGGGGGGTTTTCATCACTTTAATACCGCCCACCCGCTCATCCCAGCCCTGGACCGCCGAGTCTGAGGGCACTAGCTGGGTAGCCTGCAGTAGGTACCGTATTAGTACAGTTGGCGCCTGCTGGGTAGGCGAGGTGACGGGTAGGTACTGTTCTAGTACACTATTAGGTACAGCAGCGTGCAGGGAGGGACGCTAAGATCAGTACGGTGGAGGAATCCTGGGGCAGAGTGCTGTCTGTACCTGGGCAGGGTTCAGCTCCGAGGTCCCAACCCGACCTTTTTACCTTACCTTGACTTCTGGATACCTAAGGTACTAGGTAGGGGTATGCTGTGCGTGTATATGTAGTTACCGAAATCCTAGCTGGGTATCAGGTAGACCTACAGCTGGACCTGCCTGCTGTAAAATACCCAGCTGGGCCTTATACCATTATTTGTATTTCCCTCATCTCAGTCCTCCCGCCTGTATACTAGTAGAGTATAGATCTGTTGCTAAAAAAAGTGAAATGAAAATTAAGCAACGCCAGAACCATCCCACCTACCCAAGTACACGCAAATTAGACCACCGTGGAACCTAGGCGGGGGTAGCCGAGGCCAAGGTAAAATACATGGGTAAGTACCCAGTATAGTAATAGTATAGCTAGGTTGGTATAGACTAGGTTGATATCGTCCCTGGAAATAAAAATGATCAAGTGTCAGAGATGCTAAGATCAAAAGAGTATACTTACAACGTCTCCCTATTGTAGTCCACCTAATAAGCCGTTACTTATTCGTAGGTACCTACTCAAGCTACCTAGGTAACTATCTATATGCATAGTTCCTAGTATAGGCCGTTAGTACTAGTTTGCCTACCTAGGAGGTAGTAGATTCATTCTGTAGGCAAGTAAAGAAGAAAATAAATAAATAACATTGCATCGTTTCTGATTCACAATCCCAGCCCCTCTATAGGTATAATAAATATTTATAGCCATTTGTTGAAAGCGGATACTCCATATGTGCTGAATTCTCCCTTTCCTTTCGAGCCAAAGTCTCCATTCCTGAAAGGTCTGTAAGGATTTAAAACCCATCTGGGTAGTTAACACGGACGGCTTGCCGAATCGGTACAAGACTTCGGGATCACTACCATCCCATACGCCTCATTTATTGAATGAACCATGGCGGCTCCTGGGGTCCTCGGACCCCTCTTCACTCGGTATTGGTGGTAATTGGTTTATTGTTTCTGCGAGTTCATAGGCTGGACAATGTGGAATTGAGGTAATACGGGCCTCCAACTCCGTATAAGTCGTGTTGTGCCACCAATTCATGGATGATTGAACCGCCACGCTTATTCGCCCTCATATATGTTGTTAGCAACGACAATGCATTTAGATATACGTAACCCCATGAGGAGCCCCCTTCTGGATTAAATGGGCGGTTTACTTTATTGGGTATGAACAGGGCGCAGGGAAGTTAGATTGACAACAGCCTTTGCTGGTATATGTTCAACACTGTGACTGGGAGTCCCCTCGTTTCTCGTCCGTTACTAAAAGTGATTCGAAATGGAGGTTGCGTTAGTCGCCCTACCCTCCAGGGTACTGTATATAGTAAGGGCCCCCCCCGATGGATATGCTATGCACGTACCATATGCATGGGGCCAGTTTGGAGACAGGATGGGGAGTGCCCCAGTGTCGACGATATAGAGACCGGACCACAAAGATACTATAATGACACAGGGGAGGTGTGAGTGGAGTATGTGCGTGCGTGTTGGGCAAGCTCTATACAATATCCACCAAGATAGGTAGTTGATGACGGTTAGGTATGTCTGCTGCATTGATCAAGTAGAAAGAGTGATTGGATTAGTAGATGCAAGGCGCTAACAGCAATCTACTCGATCGTCATCTTTATATTTACAGCTTCCATGTATGTCTGTCTTGTTGCTGGAAACCGTGAGCCCGCCCAAGTTTCCCAACTATTGCAATATTAACCTTCGTTATAACAGCATACGTAATGGATACTATGAATATGGTGTTATACATAGTACGTTGTTACACTACTATGGATGTGATCCAAATAGCACCGACAGCAGGGATGGTGGGAAGACGTCGGAGTTGCGATGAGATTCAAGCGCATGTCCTCGGAGTTCTGTTTCTTGCTCTATCCCTTCGCTTTTACCAGGCGTTCATCTTGACAGGCCGGTATTTGACAAACTTCTGTTCTTGATATTAGAAGGCAAGGGCAGCCATGTACCAGCATTCAAGGCAATCCTTGTCGTATCGAACATCTCCGGTGCTTGAAGCCCTACTATTGAACATCTGTCGATCTAGTTGAATTTTACTAGCATGGCGGCCCAATCGACGGCTTAGGTGCCGCAGCTAAAGCGCCGTCAAACTTCACGCCAACAGTCTTGAAAAGGAACTACACATCCATTAGCATTACCAAACCGCTTCCTTCTAGTCATTGACCCCCAAACCCCCATGTGAAGGAAATGAAGGTGCCACAGGGTCGGTAACCAGGGATCTTCGCCTGATCGCCATCCTGAAATTTAGATCGATACTAGTATAGTTGACGAGGCGTAGGCTGACGCTGGTTTACACAAATGCACGGCTGGGCTGCTCAAGATTACTGGCGCTTGTCAAAGTAATTAGCCCACACTTGTAAGTAAGCGCGTAAGTAGGTTTGACAAAACTGCACGATGCGCGTTCTGCAGGTGGACATCTCAGAGGATCCGTAGGATCTTCAGATCCGTCTATGCGTTCGTGAATACTCCTGTAAGTAATTTCCATGCAGCTTGTAGACAGACGTAATGAGAGTTTACGAGGGCACTTATCTATAACTCGTGGTTGCTGAGAACACATCGCGCTACTAATTCCGCGCAACAGCTCATATTCGGATGGTGAGAAATCTCGCCACAAAGACTGTGCCACAGATGTATATACGCGGGCAGCCGAAACGCGTTTCGTGGGGTCGGAAACGTTTAAAGCTTCTAGAAGCGCAACGAGTTGGTCGCCTTTCCTGGAGGCGTCGGGGATGTCCCAGTCCCCAGGATGTCCGAAGAAAGATGTCAGGTCAGCCCAGGTCCCATGATCGAAGCGAGCCGCCAGCTGACCAATCGACAATGCGGTCTCCCGCTGCAAAAGAAAAAGAAAAACATGCAGCAGAACGCATTTAACCCAAAGACAGATGGTACCCTCGTTGCAGGCATGGCAAGGACCCATGAGGCCCTAGTGATGCAAGTCGATGAATCTGGTGAAGACGAGAAGGGCAAGTGGCATGGGAAAAAAACCACAATGCATGGATGGGCAGTCCAGCATGCCAATGCAGCCCAGGATATCCAGCAATGTGTGCCACCAACAAGTCTGCCAAGCCGTCTTTAGCCAGGGTGGCTGGCAACGCCGAGGCAAGAGAACGAACGACATCGTGAAGATCTCAAAACGGAGGGTTTTTTTAGTAAGTGCGGGAGCGGGAGCAGGCTAATAGACGAGAGGGAAGCACGCAGCTCCAGAGAAGGAATACTACCCAACGGGTATTTTGTTTGAAACATCGTGGGAGGTGTTGAGGCGTAGAAAAACCCAATCTCAACCTCGAACCATTTGAACGTCACGTCCGCATCACTTCTCAGAAATGTCACCTGCTAGAATAGAACCAGGGCCGAGCCCGACAACAAACGTTATGGGGCACCCGTCCACTTGGAAAGCCCACCATCGTCCCATCGCGTCCCATCGCGGATCCTTACGGGTTCCCACTAAGTGCCCGATACTAAACTAGAAACCTACTTGAACAGGAAATCAACTATAGTGAAGATGAGGCTCAAGCAGAGGCTGAAGGTTCGCATTATCCCGAGCATAACCAGCACAGGTTTCACGACGGCGCAACTATATGGCATGTCTCTTTCCCACACTATCCACCTCGAATACGACATGGTATAGCGTGACTCCCCGTTTAGCTTCTAATACACGCTTCCAGACTGGTGGAGTCTTCAGCGCTAAGTATTCAGCATTCTCTAGGCTGAGATCGTGGTTGCATCACGTTGGCAGGGAAAAACAACTCACACAGATGGATGTACATGCACCCGCGCTACCACAACACTGGTGTGGGATGGATAGAACAGGACTGGACAACAGAACTTGGGACAACCTAGCACACGACATGTCCACGCTAGTCTAGTGTGCGCTAGACTAAGTAGTCAATGAAATAAACTGCGGCAGATCCTCTTGACTCCATTTCGGGAACTAGGCATAGACGGAGTGGACGATCTACTACCTACCTTATCACAGGGACGGAATCGACCGATGCCTACTCAAAACCCAGTCTCGCGCTGGTCCGCGCGATCAGGCCGCTTTTCTGCGACCTCGGCGAGACGAGAAGAGCGAACGCCTCAAAATTTAGTTTATTTCCATAAGCAATGGGGGAGGCAACATAAAGTTGGTGGGGAAATAGAGGAGATCATGCAAGAAGTCCAATTAAGCCCATTAGCGAGGGAAATAGCCATGCGCGTATTAGACAATTATGACGAACCAGGTCAGAACGAATTCACATTAATCTGGTTTATGTATTGATCCTTCACATAGAATACGCCTCGTAATAAACGGTTACATTTTAACTCTGTCTCGTACAGTATGTCGATGGAGTTGATAGTAATCAAAGTACGGAGTACAATACAACCAATGTTTACTCCAAACTATCCAGTATACTGCTATGCTTATAAATTACATGTCAGAATACACTGGGGCCATGAGATCCGACAAGTGATCTCAGTCCAAGACTAAAACTCAGCTGGCGTCACCACCGCTTCGTATACATATTTGGATGATCGCATGTGACGTATGAACCTACCGTGCACTTTCAAAACAGGTAAAAGAGTGACCATATACTTTGCACAGTAAATAACGATACGAGTCCTGTTTCCTCCTCGCCTCGGCTGTTCCTGTTATGTTTACGTTACATTATGTGCCCTCCAGTACCGGGGACAGGGAATAGAAACCGGACCAACAGTAACAAGAGGTGCAGGGTTAGTGATGAGATGGATAGTCAGCCGATTATCTAATATGGACACGAAGGGTTTGACGTTGTGAATCATTATTGGTGTGGGCATAAGGCATGGATACCATCATCGGCTTCAAGTTTACATCCTCTGGGGTAAATTAATTAGCTTTAATTGCAAGGAAGGGAAACTTGACTAAAAATACCCCGTGGGAATGGACAGTCGTAGTCCCAGAGTTACAGTCCCGATTCCCCGGGTCCAACGCCTGGCATAGTACCCACCGGGGCTGAACTATGGTGTCATCGTGACTGTGGTATAAACTAGTATGGGACGTTTTAAAAAGCCAAACAGGTGTTCCTGCGGTAATGCAACTTTATCTCCCCCCAGTCAAGAGGCGCTATCCGTTGACATTCTGCATGTGTGTTTTGCTTAGCTGGGAGCTAGAGCTGATAGTGTCGCGATAGTTTGAGAAGACGTCGGCATGTAAGAAATAGTTTCGAACCACCCTGGCTTGTTTACTAGGTATAACAAGAGCTTGTGATCAAGGGCCTAGAGGGATATTCCAATTGCGAAGAATCATCGGGTCAAGGCGGCCGTGAAGGTTTCGTCCCCTATCCTACCTAGATGTCTATAGACTAGGTTACGTTCTGAATAGCCTCGCCTCCAGTTGCCGGCCTCGCTTCCTCTTTCCTACCTCGCTTTCGTATGGCTACCTCCGATAATCGGGCAATACACTGACAAGCTAAGAGCTGAAGCTTCGCAACAAAGTGTGACCTTCACATAGCTATAACTTGATCATCAGGTCCCAGTCTTGGCACGTGTGACATCGATGATGTAGAAACCAGTTTCCAGTAATCTAAATTTCGTTATGATAGTCAGTCTATAGATGTTGAGATAATATGAGTTTCCCATCGATATTGTATTCAGAATTTGTTGAGAAGTCAACTGCAAGGTAGGCAAAGACGATCGTCATTGCGGGAAGTGTTCTATTATAACAATCCTCCTAAAATGAGGAACATGTGCATAAAAACTAGCCTACGAAGAAGACTAACCCCGCAGCGCAACAGCGATGCCCTTCACTTACTCATATACTTGGCAACCTTTCAAAAGCCTAGTAGAGTCTCTATAACTATCATAGGTTAGTAACAATGTATATGCATGTGTGTTTCATGCCACAGGAGTATTATAATAACATATAGGTAATATAAGCGATATCGGCTCAACACTCCTATAGACTTGAATAGTATATGAGTCCGTTAATGCACGAAGTCCTATAGAGAAACTAGGCGTCGCTGGTGTAACCCTATTGTCAGAGAGGTTAGATCTCGGGTGAAGTTGGGTGATGGATAGTTGAGAGTGTGGGGGTAACGCCTTAATATTGTCGACTCCTCGGCTTCTCCTAATTAGTTAGGAGGGCTGCGGTCCTTATGTAGCTAAAATCCTTACGAAAAGGGGGGAGCAGCTGCCCTCCTGAGACTTTAGCGTCTGCCAATTATACCCAAACAAACGAAGCAAACCGAATGTAGAGGGGAGCTAGCAATGGTGGCGGTTCTGGACCCTTCGTGAAGCAGTAAATTCTACGTCTACAAGTGCCATTAGGAACTTGAGAGGTTGCTCGGAATGGGATGGGACTTCTGCTCCTCTTGTTGCTGACAAGATCATGCATACGAAAGATCGTGTAAGGTTGATCATGTTGAAGATATCATCCATATTGTATGTTACAAATGTGCGTGTACCGAGAATATAAACTCAGGCATTAAAACGAAAAATATTAAAAAAGATAATAAGATAAAGGGTTGTAGGACCTAGCTGATCATTATCGTGGCTTTCGTCATCATCACTAGAAACCATGCGCTTTGTATCACGTAAAACAATGCTGTTTCCTTTTTTCCAACCCCTTTACTCTTCTACAGGTTACGCAATCAAGTCTCTAAACTTGACCACAAACCTCCGAACAGCGTCCACGAACCTATCAAGCTCTGCCCGGCCATCCCGCTCTAGCAGCGCAAGGTTGAGGGCGATATAACCGCGTCTAGCCAGATAGAAGCCCTCGTTCAGCATCTCGAGATGGAACAGATCGAGCAACTTCGGGTCCTCATCCGCCTTCCAATCAGCCGGTGAAGCAATATCCCCAAGCGGACTTTTCGTAATATGGATGACGAGGATCGAGCCACAGCCCAGGACGCTCAACCTCCTCTTGCCCGTCGCACTATCGTCCTGAAAGCCATTAATCCGATCGCGCACCTCGTCGCCGAGCGCATGCAGCGCGCGCGCGTTCTCGGGCGTGAAGACGGCCTCGAGCCCCGCGGCGCCTACGTTCATCGTTAGCACGTTATTATTGAAGGTGCCAGCGTGCGGCAGCGCGCCGGGGGCGCGGGGGTCGAAGAGCGCCATGACGTCGCGGCGCCCGCCGAACGCGCCGAACGATATGCCACCCCCGATATACTGCGTGCATAAATCATGTGAGCCGAGATATCTTCCATTATAAAGCTTACTAGATCAGAAGAAACAACGAAACTGAGGGATCAGGCAAGGGGGGTTTATACACACCTTGCCCAACGTCGTCAGGTCGGGATAGATCTCCAGCTCGCTCTGGACGCCGCCGCCCGCGTACATGCGGGAGGTCATGACCTCATCGAAGACGAGGAGCGCGCCAATCTCGTCGGCGCGGCGGCGGAGGTGAGCGAGGAACTCTGGAGTCGCGCACACGCCGCCGCCGGAGCCGAGCATGGGCTCGATCAAGATGGCCGCTACACCATCGCCTCCGTCTTCCACTGCAGCGGAGGCGACGATGGCATCGACGGACGCGGCATCATTATACGTGGCGACAAGGAACTCATGGGGCGCGTTAAGCGCGCGGAGAACCTCGTATTTGCCCTTAGTTCCCGTCTTTCCCTTTCCCCAGACATCCCCGCATCCAAACGGGAATACGAACACGCCGCCGTGATACGCGCCATCGAAGACGAGAACCTTCCCCCTGTACCGTCCGGTGAATGCCTTTGCGGCGGCCAGCGCCATGAGATTCGCCTCGGTCCCGGAGTTGGTGAACCGGATGTGCTCGATGCTGCGGAAGCGCTCCTTGATGAGGGCCGCGAGCCGCGCCTCGGCGGCGTGTGGTCCGCCGTAGCTGAGGCCGCGCTGCACCGTCTCCGTGATGGCGGCCTGCAATATGGGATGCGAGTGCCCGTATAAGCCGGCCGAGTACTCGCCCAGCAGATCTACGTACGCGTGCCCGTCAGCGTCACGTAGTGTATAGCCCGCCGCGGAGCTGATACAGAGCGGGTACGGCTCCCAGTGCAGCACCGAACGTGTGTTGCCTCCGGGGAGATTCGCTGTGGCTGCATCATGTGCTGCACGACTGGCTGGGTTTGCGGCTACGTACCGCACCTCGGCTTCTGCATAGGCGGTTTGGATGGGGTCCGACGTGGCTGAAGCCATAGCAAAGCTTTTCCTCCCTATTTCTTGATATTATTGACGTCAATACCGGCGGTAAGTGAGGACATTTATGACGCTTATTAGAAGCGACGATGACTTATTTAAGGCTCTCAAAACCGACATTCATTTGCTTGATATCCCGATCTCCGTTCGCGCCGGGAAAGTTAAAGGTCATTCCCGAAGATCGGAGTATCAGTCCCACTACAAGTTCGCTCTCCGTTTACCTTGTAGATTCCGACGCGGGGATCAATGGTTTGCGGGGTCGTAGACCACTGGCATCAACTATATAGTGGGCATTGGTTGTATTCGTGTACAGCTTCAAGACCTTAGATGGGTAACATGGATAAAGATGGCAACGGGCTGGTGTTGATAGCGGGTTCTGTATACAACAACGTAGTCACTTTCGTTAGCGAGCAGAAATCATGAAATAGTCCGGAGTAGAGTAATTATGATGATGATAATTATTGTGATGCTAGCTTTGGTATACTCTGCATTTACCGATCTTATTATAGACCAGGGAGTGGTACGCAGCCTTGGACGAATACATTTACATCTCTGAACCTCGTATGAGACTAGTTTCCACTAAGTACCGGGGAGTCCAGTTTCTTCCCGATGTTCGGGTACAGCAACCATCCACATTATCCTTCGCCGTATGTCCTTGCGCCGTATTACCATAAGCACCTTCTACTTTCACTGCTCAATGTCTTGCTCGTACAATGCTCTCCTCATCCACTGTCATAATTTTCCTAAATCCAGATGCCCAGTAAGCCCTGAAGGCTAGTATGATGATTCAGCACAGCCCATCGAACCCCATCATTCCTTCTCAGAACGCCGGAAAGCAAACTCAAACCCCATCTTTATGTTGGAACGTGCATAGTCCGATCGACTGGATCGTGGTATCATTGTTGTGTATTGTACGCTTTCTTTCCAGAACTGGCCCGAAGTGGCCCAAGAGCTCAGTTGCCATTGAGATGTGACTCAGGTGGTGGAAGGTTGTTTTCAACGTTGTGGTAGTCCAAGATCTCTGAGTACCTATTCCAACGGATTTTGATCAGTATACCACCCGTCATGAAATCTAGGGTTTGCTAATATAATACTAACATCATGATTTTCCAAGTATCCACGGGTAGATCGGCGTCGTTGAAGCTCCAATCGAACTTCTCGTCGGCGACCGGCTCGTCAGTGGGATCGTGGTATGGAGCCAAGTATTCATGAGCCAAAGCTTCAGCTGCTGTGATTCGCTTCTTAGGGTCGAACACGAGCATGCGCTCAAGAAGGTCAATAGCTTCGTCGCGAGTTAGTCTTCAGCCGAACATACCACAACGCTTTGGAGTGCAGCTTACCAGGGGCATCAGCGTTCTTGAACTTGGTTTTCAGGGGTTGTCGTTCTCGCTTCGGTAGAGATTTAACGAATCTTAGCGTCTACCAACATTGTTAGTGAATAGCCTACTTCCACATCGAATATACACAACGTACGTTTTCACTGGCGATAGTGTTGATAACATCATCTGGCGGCGTACCAAGCAGTTCGGTGATGATGGAGAACTGATTAACGTGATCCTTTCCGGGGAACAGAGGCTTCCCATCAAGCATTTCAGCGAAGATGCAGCCTGCGCTCCAGATATCAACCTCCACATCATACTTTTGCCATGTGAGCATGATCTCTGGGGCGCGATAGTATCTTGTAGACACATATCCAGTCATCTGGGGATCCTGGATTCTGGCTAAGCCGAAGTCGCAAATTTTCAGATCGCAATTCTCGTTGACGAGAATGTTACTGGGTTTCAGGTCGCGATGGACAACACCAGCGGAGTGAACATATTTCAGCCCGCGCTACTCCCGAGTCAGTTCTCGTGTACAATTTAGATATCTACACTACAGGAATGACAAACCATAATCTGATACAGGAAATATTGGATGAATTGCTTCTCGAGAGGGCGTGAGGTCAAAAGCCGGTGCAAATCTGTTCCGAGAAGTTCGGTCACGAAGTAGCTGTAATCAAGGTGTTAGCTATTCGCAAGGCTCGTGTTGGTTGCCGCATCACGTACATGTCCTCGAGAGGGGAGATGAAGATGTCGCTTAGCGAAATAACCTGAAAGACGGTGTCAGCAACCGTAGCTTCGATAGGGCTGGGTGAAGAAGGCAACGAACGTTCTCGTGCCGCAGGTGCTTCAACAGCTTGAGTTCGCGGTATGTTCTCTTAGCCAAAACGGGGGTGCTAAAAGGCTTCATAATCTTCTTCACGGCCACGTTCTGGCTGGTGAGCTGGTCTTTCGCAGAGCTAGAAGTCGGGGGGTTGAGTCAGTCGCCTGCTATCTGATTGCACGCGATTGGCGATTAAGATTTTAGGTGGCAACATACCAGACCAAGCCGAAAGCACCCATTCCCACGGGTTGCAAGTCGGAATACCTGGATATTCGTTAACGTTACTGAAGCGCTGGAGCTAACCTGCGGGCCCTTGCCATGAGGATGGGGGGTCAGCGGGGAGGGCAGACGGGCGTACCTCGAGGTAATCTCGAATGTAGTGCCGAAAATCTGTGCTCGTATGAACTCGGCCATGTTGTCGGTTGTTTATGGATGCTGTCTTTTGCGTTTGGAGGAGGAGAAAACGAGGGAGGGCGAGGAGACAGCGCTGGGCACAGGCACAGGCACAGGCACAGGGCGTTTGGAGGGACAATGGTGGCAGCCGAGCGACGGAGCGAGGGGTAAATGCGGCGGCGTGCACCCTTCTCTTCTCTGCACCAATGCTTCAGTTGCAATTAGGGCAGAAGGAGAGACGGCGAGCAGTAGGTCCAGATAGAGGCAAGGGATAATCCCAAAGAAAAAACAAAAAATGGATTGATGATAAAAACAAGAATTATCGGCGTCTGTCTGTGGGTTGGGGCTCTGGGGGCCGTACTGTAGTTGTAGGAAAGTTCTTCAACACATTTCGCAGCGGCGGTTGCAGTGTTGGAATCTGGCGACCTTAGTGACCTTAGTGGAGTGGCGATCGGGATCAGGATTATATGTATGGCGGGCTCAGGCTCGCCGCTTGGTTGCAACGGGAAAGAGGTACAGCGTTGTAACCGGTCCATGTCCTCCAGGTACCGTATACTGCCTCTACTTGGCTGCACCCGGTGGATACCATACCCGCTGGGCTTGGTACCTACCTACCTACCCTGTACACTTAGTATGTCCACCGTTTTCTGGTAAAGGTAGATTCCACAGGGAAGGGAGGTAGCTACTTCAATTAATGCTGGTGCTGTGAACCAACAAATAGATATAAAGTATTGATATCGCAGTATATTGTATACAGTAGAGTTAGCTGTAATGAAAGAATAAAGATGCACTCTTTATCTTTACTAGTGTTAATAGGATGAATCAATATTGAGCTGGAAAAGTACCTAACCCAGGTTATCTACGTAGGTATATAGGTTTGGCTAAATAGGTGGGGTTTTGGCTGCCGGAAGTTCCTCCGTGCAGAGAATATACTGTAGGTACCTAGGCACCGTGCAGTGCAGGTAACTAAACGGTCTGTGCTTAGATCGTGACTCGAATGGACCCCCCAGTGACGATATACCCAGATAGGTATCCAGGTGTGCCCAAAACACCAGCAGGATGGATACACGGGTATTGTAGATAGATAAGCTACTTTCCGTCTGAGATGACATATAAACATCCTAATAAAATAATGAGATGACTATGGAAATTCCCCTTGAAGACTGCAATAAATTCCAGTCCTAGGTCTTGATGCAAAATATCTAAAGTTATCCCTATGCATGCTACTAGCAGCTATGGAATGGATGTCTTGAAAGCAAGAATACAAATTCGTTCTGTTGATATAATCTTGAAGGTTGCAAATATCAAACTCCAACCTACTTATCAGCCACTTATTTAGTTTCAGCCACATGAATCTAACAACTTGTAGTCAGAGGATATACCGGGGCAGACAGAATAGAAAGCAGTTGATGGCCCTGTACATACCGAGGTATTTGAGGCAACCAGTCTATACCAGGATATGTGACACGTGAATTGTTTGGACAAGTGATCATATCTCGATATCAAACAGCCCTGTCTTTAGAGGATGGGATTTGCCAAATGCCATGTTGAGAAATGCATGCCCGACAGTCTCACACGGTTATATACAGAGTGCCGATCCCTAGCCCGTAGCATCTAGATGCATTTCCAAGGTTGCGCCTGATGATTCAGGCCGAGTGCGAAAGAATAGAGCACCTAACTGGGCACTAAAGACCCGACTACTACTATGTAGATATACCACCAGCAACCAGGTTATTGTTAATACAGAAGTCTTAACTTAAAGAGACGTTCATTCGTTTCTGTACTCTCCTTTCCCTTCCCCCTTTACAGACGAATATCTAAGGTTAGCAGAGTTTGTTTATTGTTGATATAACTGATTGGCAGAGTTTCTATACTTCGTTGCAAGATACTGTACTATCTTACCTGTTACATCAAAAGACAAGCGAGTTTTCAAGGGTATATATAAAAGGATGGAAATTGCCTAGCATTAAAGCTTCATTTTCTGTTACGTTTAGCAACGCTGCACGGCATTATATTGACGGCTAAGCCACCACCCGCTGCGTCTTGGATTTAGGACTTCCATATATCTTTTTCATATACCTACGAACTTACTAGAACAACAAACTAAATAGCCTAGCCAGTTAATTGTGCATATTTTTTTTATTTAAATAGTGAACATTTCCCTTTCACTAGAATAAATATCTCACGATACTATAAAAAGTGTTATTACTACAAGTGGTTTTAAATAAACGCCTACGTACAGTAGCTTAGATAGAGGAATGCGCTATGTGATATTTTTGATTGGCTATTAAGGAATGACCAAAAATTCAGCGGGGCGATGATGTCATGAGCCAGGATAAGGGCTTCGTCTTGGCACTACATCTTGCAGCTTTATTGGTCGCAGCCAAGGCGTGGCCCAGAAATGCGGGAGTTGTTGATGGAAGTATACAATACTCATTGCCGAGTACTTCCCCTTCACGAGATACCTACTTGTACGTAGGCGTCGATAGACCAACTACCCTTGCCTATTACGGTAACATTAGGTTGTGCTCCAGAGTGGCATACTAGAGGCTCATTCATACTAGCCTGCCAGGGGCCAAAAATAAGCCACATAGCAAGGGCAAAGTCAATGAAAAAATAAGTTATCCCAAGTTCCTTAACACTGTATCAGTAATAGCAACAAAGATAGACGTGAAAAAGAAGGCAATAAGCTTAAATTCAACTCTAAACCCCACCTGACATGTTCATCAATCCATAATGAACTGATTAGTTGCAAATTGGCTTTCAGCAGCAGTAGCTATGCTTCGATTCTGCCAGGTGTCCGTTATCGTAGTGGCTAATATTTCTTCCACCAGGCTCGGCTCTACTTCACCTGCTGGGGGCCAGGATTGGCGCCCCCGCTCTTTTGGTGAATTTACCGATCATCGAGCTCTGGCTGGAACATCGACGATTAACGCATCTCGGCAAGTCCTCTGAACCTATCAAGACCTAGCCTGTAATTTCTTTCTCCGGACATGCTCTGACACTCGATGGTTTTCCTCTTCCCTTCTAGCGGTGTATTTTTCTACGCAGTAGTCTGTTCTGTTCTGGTGCAGTGCTACAGGAGGAGGCACGTAAGTTAATGCTGTAGGTATTCGAGCCCCGCGCGCCCCCTGCTACTGTACCTACTGTAGGTAGCACCCCCTGGCAACCTGACCCCAACGCCCTGACACCCTGACACCCTGACACGCGCCCGTCAGATGACGTATTCCCAGGGTCTCGACGGGAACGCAAAGAAAGGTAGCGCAGAGACGTCTATGCTAACTAACCTAACAGCACAGCACAGCGCATCGAGACCCCGCGTAACCCTGCATGCGCCTTCGGAGCATTTGCTCCTGGGTTCCTCGCTGAAACAAGAATGAGCTCAATCTAATGCGAAAAATACCATCGTGACAGCACTGTCGCCAAATTATCCAATGGCTGGCGGGTGCAGATTCAGGCGATTATGACGTCACTCGGCATTGTTGGAAATCAAGGCCTTACGACCCAAACATGCAATGCAACTCATTATTTGATGTTTGGCAGCACGGACATGACAGCTGTCAACATCCATTGTTATTCAGACCCGAGCCCAGCCAAGACAAAATAAAATGGATAGCGGCCGAGCGCGACATTTCCATGAGGGCGAAATCGGAATCCCCCATCGAAATCTCCCAAAACACCATCTCCTGGCCTTGGGGTCTATCTGCACCACACCCACAACCTGGAAACTGATCGGCTTCAAACCTCGCAATCGCCACCAGCTCCCATCAATCTAATTCGCGTGATTAGGTTCTACGACTTCGCCGAGATCTGATCGACCAGGGCAAGCCTTAGCGGCGACGGGGCACCGGCGACCTGGACCCTGGACCCTGGAGATCACTTTACTAGAAGATAGATCGGGCTGTATCCTAATTTCTGCGCGCAGTATACTATCCCGAAAGGTGGCATCAATACGTCATTGGGCTTGCGCGGCTCGAGACAGTTTCGAGAGATTCGTCTTCACACTGGCCCCAATTCACCGGCCACAAGAAACATACCACTGGGGCAAAATGTCAAGCACCTGACACTTTTGCTAGTGGTACAATGATACGGGCGTACCTTGTTGGTTTCAACGCTTTCTAGTCTGAATCGTACAGCTCGTCGAGGATAGTTTAAAACTAGAGTACGATTCAAGGGTCTATGTAATAGTGATACCGTATCTTGTGTCATGAAATAAGTGTGATATAACCCAGGAGTTCTCGCACACTAAGGTTAAGAAATCAGTCAACTACCTATTCAGTCGATATCTATACTCGTCACACAGATGACACTGCAGAAAGCGCCTTCTTTCTGTATGAAGTAGTTTTATTGCCCGTTGAAAAGTAATAGATGTTTAAGACTATTTTAAGGAGATCCTTACGATGCCGTTATTTTTGCTTTTTATTCTAACATTCATGGAGTTAGATCTCGCAGTCTATGATAGAAACCTCATTTGTCATCTATAAACGTATTTGGAGAGTATCAGTCTATTTAGCTAGGCAGGTGATCTCCAGCCTTTAATGTCCGAATAACCTTACAACCTTCAGTCTCAAAATATCAGGTAGATTGTGGGGCAGCTGAATACGTAGATTGCCGCAAATATGAGTATACACGTGATATATATGGGAGATCGGGTTGGATCCAGTCTGTATGTACTCTTACGCGTAGCATGTGATATCTACGAAAACTTGAATGAGAATGTCCACTATAATCAATCAAAGCTCATCGATATATCGTCCCACACAGCACATGATGAATCCCTAATAACTTCTTTAATCTCAACTCAATGTTGCTTTACTTATCAAATGGGAACAACTAGTTCCCAAGTTGTGTAAGAGACTATGAAGTATAAATAAATACACAGGACATGTGTCATAAGGCTTAAAACCGCCCACAACAAATAGCTTTCCGTATATATGCCAGTCTGGCTTCATTCCAGGGACGCTTTATAAAGGCTAGACTGATAGACTCCTTATTTAGCATCATCACATCCCTTCACCGAGGCTATATCTCTATTGATACAGAGGGTAGAAACTCTCAACCTCTAACTACGCCAAAGCAACCGTTGTGAATTGAAATAAAATTGGGACAGGTAGCATCAGCTCATCGTGGCTCTCATAAAAGGAATTAGGCGCGGATGCTTTTAGATGTGCTGTGGCAAGTGGAGATGATCGCTGACAAGTTTAAAGCTCACCGTCACCTCATTAACTAAAGCGGGCGGGGACTGGGCGACTCGAACATCATCATCGACATAAACAAAAAAGTCGTCCGTCGAACTAGCCTAATACCTCATATTAACTTGCTACGTTAGCTAGTCAATCAAAAGAACAGCTCATGGAGACTATGGAGAAGACATATAGTATGATCTCATCCCCTGTTACCTGTAAAATGATCAGATTGGAAGCCTTTTCTCTTCCCTTCGTAATCTTAAAACCTCCGAGTTCACTCTGAGTATTTAAACTCAACACCGCAATTTTTCATGACCGGCTGCCTTCCTCGTGATCTGAGTCGAGTCCTGCCGATGCGCCTACTTAAGATGCTAATTTACAAAAACCCATTATCGATAACGCTCTATCATATATGTACCGATGAAACGCAGTTAAAAAAGCTTTGACCATGGCGTACATTACCTTCACTTCATCGCATTTCATAATTGAGCAGATGTTAGAGGATTAAGATTGTACACGGGATTTACAAGGCTCTTAATGATGTGTAATCTCATGATCATTATGTTATAAAAGTTGAAACGGTGGTACGAAACAGTAATTCCTAAGGATGTAGTTCTCAAATTACTCATTCTGACCACCCAACCCACCATGGTAGATCACAACCCCCTAAGCCAAGAGAATCATTGCATTTCACGATCTTCAGTATCGCATTGACAAATTCTGCAGTTGAGAAGCCCCCGGGCCTCCTGTTCCCTTTCTTCGCTGTAGATTTTCTAAACCGCTAGTGGTTCGATATTCCAAATGCCTTCTGCGTACTCGTTTATGCAACGGTCCGAGCTGAAGAAGCCCATGCGAGCCACGCTGCGGATGCACATCGTGATCCATTCTTCCTGGTTTCGGTATGCTTCGTCGACCGCCTTGTGGGTGTCAATGTACGACTGGAAATCGTCGGAGACCAGGTAGTAGTCGCCGTGATCACGAACAGCAGATATCAAAGCATTGAAGTCTTTAGCATCGCCGAACATGCCACTCTGGATCGCATCAAACACTTTTGTCAGGTTCAGGTCAATAGTATGCCCTTGCCCAGACGTGTGCTCGTGACGTAAGTTTTCAACATCTTCTGAGAGCACTCCGAATAGGAAGATATTCTCTTGGCCAATCTCGCGCGTAATTTCGATCTAGAGGTACTAAGCATATTTCCTCACACTTGGGAGTAAGATAGGGTAGGCTTACGTTGGCACCGTCACAAGTACCGATAATCAACCCACCGTTCAGTACGAACTTCATGTTACTGGTTCCGGATGCCCTATAATATCCTTAGCCTGGGTGTCTTGTGGCATAATGCATTGACTTACTCGGTACCAGCCGTAGAAATATGCTCGCTCAAATCCGAGGCTGGTATGATCATCTCAGCCTTGCTCACGTTGTAGTCTTCTAGGAAGATGACTTTCAGTAGGTCACCGATGTCCGCATCTTTGTTGACCACGCTTCCCACGTTGTTTATGAGATGGATAATCTGCTTGGCCATCCAGTAGCCTGGAGCAGCCTTTCCACCAAAGATAGAAACCCGGGGTTGTTGCTTCTTTCTTTCCTCCGGGCTCATATCCTTTAGAGTTAGATATCGATGAATAACACCGAATATGTTGAGCTGCTGTCGCTTGTACTCGTGAATTCTTTTGACCTGGACATCGAAGAGTGCAGCTGGATTCACATTGATATTCAGGGTGGATTTGATGTACTTCGCCAGACGGACCTTGTTAGCATACTTGATCTCTGCCCACTCTTTTCGGAATTCCTTGTCATCAACGAACAACTCCAGCTGGTTCAGGAGAGTGAGGTCCTTCAGGTATTCATTGCCACCAGCCTTGCTGGCTATTAGCTCTGATAATCGAGGATTGGCTTGGTGCAACCATCTTCTCGGTGTAATACCATTTGTGACGTTTGTGAACTTGTCGGCACCGAATATAGTAACAAAATCCTTAAAAATAGTTGTCTGGATCAGGTCAGAGTGAAGTTCGGCAACGCCGTTGACCTTGTGAGAGCCGACAACAGCCAAATATGCCATTCGAACCATCTTCGGCTGGGACTCCTCGATGATAGAGACTCGGGTCAGTAGATCTTTGTCTCCGGGGAATTCCTTCTCAACCGACTGCAGAAAGAAGAGGTTGATATCGTAAATGATTTGAAGATGACGGGGTAGAAGATGCTCTATCAAGCCAACTGGCCATTTCTCAAGGGCTTCGGGAAGTACGGTATGGTTTGTATAGCCAAACTAACTAATCATTAACCATTTATTCCATTAGCTTCGTGAAGGATGATACTTACGGTCGATGTAACGATACTCCATGCTTCATCCCAGTCAAGACCTTCGACGTCAATTAAGATGCGTTGTAGTTCAACAATGGCTAGCGTGGGGTGAGTATCGTTGAGCTGAATAGCAACCTGGTCTGGGAACTCGCTCCA
Organism: Xylaria telfairii; assembly: GCA_022495065.1. Classification (NCBI taxonomy): domain Eukaryota; kingdom Fungi; phylum Ascomycota; class Sordariomycetes; order Xylariales; family Xylariaceae; genus Xylaria; species Xylaria telfairii. Next base: position 394,695 of record MU383846.1, read on the forward strand.
TTTTCGATTGGACTTTTTGAACCGACGGACAATATCATACAAGGATGCAGCTACCCAGAAGTACTGCTGCTTGACGCGTAGCTCCTTTCCTCGGTCGAGATTGTCATTCGGATATAGCACGGCGCTGATAGTTTCCGCCCGCTGCTGGTCGGCTACAGAGTTTTCATAGTCGCCACTGTTGAACTTCTGAAAATCAAATTCGCCGCTGGCTGCCTTGCTGGACCACAGCCGCAAGTTATTCGTAGAAGGGGTATCAAACCCAGGGGTTGGGACGTCGTAAGCAACGGCGGTGACTGTTTCGCCACCTTCCCATATGCTTACCGTCTTTCCAGCTTCGTTCTCGCCCTTACGAACGTGACCATAGAATTGTATCTATAGCAATAAGTATTAGCTATATATTTAGTTGTGTGTGATGGCTAGGGCTTTTATCAACTCACATCAACTGTTACGTCGTGTCTAGGGAATTCCCAGGGATTGAAGTCAAGCCAATAATCAGGCACCTCGATTTGATACCCATCAATAATCTCTTGTTTGAAGATGCCGTAGCGGTACCTTAACCCATAGCCCCATGCAGAGTAGTTCAACGTGGCCATGCTATCGAGGAAGCATGCCGCTAGTCTTCCTAAACCGCCATTTCCCAGTGCGGCGTCGTGTTCTTGTCCAACAATATCTTCGATGCGGAAACCTAGCTCGGCGAGCCCCTCTAAACACTTTGTAGTTAGCCTTAGTCAATATAAGTTTGTCGATATAATGAAAGAAACTACTATACCTTTGGCAACATCCTTGGCACCTAAATTGAGCATGGCATTGTCAAGTGCTCGGCCCATTAAGAACTCTAAACTGAGATAGTAAACACGTTTTTGATCGGCGAATGTCTGGCGTTGCTGAGTCTTGTTCCAATCTTTGACTAAGCGATCTCGGAAAGCTAGACTGGAAGCTGAGTATGCAGCCGATTGGTCGCAATTGTAAATACTTCGAGCCAACGTCGTCTCGACGTGACGGACGACTTCCCTCTCGAACTCATCCTTATTTTTGAAGCCTGAAAACTCATGCTTATTCCAGGCTTCACGCTGGGGCTCGGGAATGGAAGCTAGGTAAGGAATAAGTTAGAGAGAAGAGTAAATGATCGGCCAATTCGCTGCTTAGAGGTATGTATACGGCTTCAAGCCATGAAAATTGTCCAGAACCAGGATGTCAACCTACCCTCAACGCTCTTGATTTCGGCCGGGCCGAAACCGGTGACGGTACGCTTGTGCTTGGGTCGAGAGATGCCAGCAGGTCCTACTGAGCCGACGATGTCGATCACGGGCGCTGCTGTCGAGGGGCGTCGCTCCCTTACGGGTAAGCTTTGGTCGGTTGAGGCCATTTTGCCAGGGCGACTGATATGGAAATTCAGGACGAAGCTGTCGAGCTAGCTTCAGCACTTAGCAAAACAAATCCGGGCAAATAGCTCGAACGAGTAGAACCCAATCAACCATAACCGTTGCTATGCCATTGGCTTATTGATACCAGCCACTGGACTGTGACTGGAATGAGGGGCGCGGGGCATTCCTTGGGCAGCTTGGAGCTTGAGTGGGAAACTGGAGAAGGGTACCCACGAATTGTGCTAAACAATAACGATCGGCCGATCAGAGCGGGGTTGTTGTTGTTGTTATTGTCGTAGAGCGGGCGTCTTCTTGCCCAAGACTATCTTCAGCAAGCAGCAATCGGAAGAGGATCTAGGTGAGGGGAATTGGGACGAAGGGCGACGAACTGTCCTCTAGGGAAAAAATAGAACAGGCACGGAGAGAGTAGGGCGACCGAAGGTCGGTCAATACGATCTATTTATTTGAAGCTAACGAGGACGGTCGCTGGTTAAAGTGGGAGAAAGGCGGGCCTCACGTCTAATATAGGGATAGGGATGTCTGAAGGATATATTGGGCGAGCTGGATATCAGGAAGAGAACACAATGAAACCCGGCTTGCGAAGCACAACCCAAGCTCGAGAAGCACGATGACGAAGTTGAAGCTTCTACAGTAGGCAATATGTAGCTAGGGGGAGGAGAGAAACAATGCAGGTTGCATGCACGTGAAAATACCGACTAGTCAGGTACTTGCCATCGTGAGTGAGCTACCCACCTCTCCCCATGTACCTTAGGTAGGTTCCTGACTATGTATATAAGGTTAAGATCCCCGAGGTATTGTGATCCATTGGTGTTTTTCTCCGCCACACCCACGTACGTCCTCACTGCTCTACTCTGGTGGGAAAGGTAGGTATCTATCTGGTAGTAGGTAAGGTTAGGTCATTAGAAAGCCGTAAAAGATATCCATGGATGATACCTACCTAGGTACTCATGTTCACTGTAGCAGTAGATAGTGGGGTTGCAGCAGATGCTTGATAGCGGGTTTAGCACATGCAATGCGGGGTAGCATACGAACATCCGTTAAGTAACAGCCTCTAATTCTATAGCTCTAATTTCTTACATACCTACGGATCCGTGCCTCTTACCTAGCTAGCATCTGCTCTCTCTCCTCACTCAGCCCACCGATCGGCTGATCAAGGTTGGGCAGAAAATGAATCATGGCAAATATAAACATATTCTGGCATTGACAAAACAGGCATCGTTGAGGGCACTCAAATTAAATTCGTATTCTTGGCGAAAGAGAAGGGGTGTGAGTGATACGTATCTAGACGGGTCTTGACGCCAGTTATATGCATCCCCGGTAACACAACACAAGATAAAACTCGCAACATTGAGAAATCGAGACGAGGGTGCCTGCTGGATTCAACGTTGCCGTTGCCGTCGCCGTCGCAAATACTATACGGTATGATGTGATTTTCTCGTCTGCCGGCTTAGCCAGAGGGGTAGGTATGATTTGATATATATCGGTAAAAACTGGAAGTAGCTCTGATCTAGAGATTCTGAGGTGTAACGATACATTTCCTAAATACCTACTGAATCAACCGTCATCATATGCTAAGCTCCTGACATCAGTCAAGATTCTTTGTTAGGGATTCTTGAATACACGGCTGCCCTGCCCTCGGAAGTTGTGACCACGCTAGACGCACGAGAATGTCATCGCGCGCTTTTGATGTTACCTGCTGCAACCATTCCCGCTCGCGGTTTGTTGCACATCTGCGGCGCCATCGATGCCCCACAGCGCCGTTCGACGGTCACGATGTAACCACCAGAGCCAAACCCACGCAAACCCGGGTAGAGACACACATGTCATCATAATGGTACCACTCTCTATTCATCTATTCTGAACTTGACTAGCCGAGCACCCCGCGCCATAATCTGGGCTCTTGGCAGTGAAACAAAGAGTGCTGGATAGATACCGGGTTGACTAGAATTCCCCCGGTATGTGAATAGCGCGTTACCTCGACAATCATGAAAATAGAACAAATAGACTATGGTTCAAAGGTTTAGTCTTATTAACCCCAAGCTTCTCCTATTAGAAGCAGACGAGTAGAGGTAGAGTTGCCTAATTACCATACTGTGAAAAGAGTTTTATCATATCAGTACCTGTCCAAGTACAGATCCGGATCCTATTACTATCCATCAACGACTAAGCATCTTGTGTGATGGGGTATCCATTGTCATACATGCTTCCGGCCTTCAAATCCATCTGTCTCGCCGTCACTATGGGCTACCCTAACGACGCCGACTGCTTTCCAGGCCCTAGTCTATCATGCGAACATGTCCTTTCTCCCCGAGATATCGATTGAATATCGAATGTTGAGCACTGCGAAAACAGGGCTGCCGAGAGACATCTTCTATCGAGATACTGTCTCCTTCCAAATACCTCCACACGTAATGGTCTGAGAACCTTGGTAAACGCACATCGTGTATCATTCCACATGCTGAAAAGGCGTCGCGCCTGGAGAATCCCGCCGTGTCCCCAACGCCTTGCCAGGAAACAAGCTGCAATATTCCCACATAAACTCCAATCCGATGCTTTTAGGCCTTGCTTCCAAAAATATAGGAACAAAAAAAGAGGGGTTCGTGGGAGCCCCAACTGACGCAAAGAACCGATTTCACAAAATGCCCGAATCCTTAAGTGCATTGTTGAGTATCGTTTCTTTAACCGCTGCGAACACCAGCCGAATGTTGGACGTATCGGTCGCTTGAGTAAGGCTGCAAGTCGACGAGTTAGATTTGATACATCTTGGAACGCGATTATTACATACTGTGGGTATAGATTCAAGTGAGCCCTGTTTACTTGATTGAACCTCCAAAGCAGGTATTTTGCTGCCTTATTGACATCATTACCCCCAGAATAATCTGGAAAGTAATTTCCCAAAGGCGATCTTGGTAGCTTGGCTTTGAAGATATCAACCTTGTTCAAGAACAAGATAATGCTTGTTCTCATGAACCATCTCGAGTTTACAACCGAGTCGAACAGCAACAAGCTCTCCATCATCCGATTCTAGCTTGTGTCAGCATGATTTCGGCCTACAACAAGAGCAGCGAATACTGACCTGGCTGCTTTCTTCGAGAAGGACTTGATCATATTCGCTTAGAGCCACGCAAAAGATGATGGATGTGACATTCTCAAAACAGTGAATCCATTTCTTCCTTTCGCTTCGTTGCCCCCCAACGTCAAACATACTGGGAGTATCGATTAGCCCTGTAATCAGAGAGAGGATGTGGTATGGCCTACTGTATACTAAGCGCGCCCATCTGGAATCTGGTCTCATATATACCCGTGGTTTTGGTTCGCGCGCGAAGAACGTCCATTTCGTTTGGTAGGTACTCTGGGTTGCATATTCGCTGGACTTCGTCAAAGAAGCTATGAATTGTAAGTATCATCATCATCGGCGTAACGGACGAGCTAGCTCACTATTCGGCCGAATCCATGAGGTAGAATTCGGTTGAGTGTTGCATGAGCTGTTCAATGCAAGGATCACTCCATAATGCTTGTACTGCAATACCAACTTTGGCTTCTATGCGGGCAGTTGGGCCAGACTCGACGGTGTAGCTGAGTAGATAGTCACAGTAGTCTTTTGTCTCGTCGCTGCTCGGCTCGATCTCGAATTGCTCCATGGCGATAATGACAGCTTTGGCGCATTCGATTAGGTTCTTGAACACGGTGGCACGGTAATTGTATAATTCCTCTTCAGAATAGCCCTTCAGGTGTATGATCTTCATCTGCTTAACGATAGTCGATTTTCCGCTTTCGCCGGAGCCTTAAAACCCAATTAGTAAGCCCCGTACGCGGCAATCTCGACGCGGTAGCGGACAGAACCCACCAAGTAGTAGTATCTTGCATTCTCGGCGTAGCTTCTTGGAGTCTTCATCAAGGACTCTATCAATCGCCTGGCTACGCTTCTTCTGCTCCTCATCCTCCTTATTGGAGCTCATACATGCGCCCATCATGGGTAATATGAACGGGCCCAACGGACCCGCGAGTCAAGTCGGGGATGGGTCGCGGGGATAGAAAAGGGATACGCGGACGATGTTGAACGCTTGCACGAATGGGTCGAATCAACAGCTATAGGCATATGGCGCAGAGTACTTGATCGAGCTTTACGTGAGCGCGCGGTTGCAGGAAATGGTCAGCGTCGGTCTCGGCTGTGTCGGGCGATCTAGGAGTCTATCCTGGTTTCGAGGCTAGCCGTTGCTGTGTCGGCGGTGAGGAGATGGGTAGGTAGGACGGATTTATCGTCAATTCTTGAGCTAAGCGGGAGAGTAAGTATGTTGAAGTAAGAGATATGCCTATTACGGTCGTAGGTTTAGTAGCTGGTTGATGGTCGGCGATGAGATAACCACATGACCGTCGGGCCAGGTTACGTAGGTTGGCTTGAACACAACACTTCGGAGGCGGAGGCGGAGGCAGAGGTGGAAACGAAGAGGGCTGGATATGTGGGCTACCTCTTAGTGCGGTGAAGCCACAGCGCTAGCCATTAATCTACTGGTCCACGGATATGGACGGTATATGGCTCAGCTAGACTAGGGCGACCCAAGTGCAGGCATCTAGCCTCGAGATGGCTGACAAGGCGAATGTGGTGGAGGTGGTATTAGCCTCTTTCCCCTAAAAACCTTGAAAGGCCCCGAGAAAAGCGTGGGGGAAAACGTGCACTTTATTCGGCTGGAGGGAATGTCTTGTCTGAGTCTGAGTGGAATGGATCTTGGCTCCAGGCCTCCTCATAGCTCAGTCGGCTCGCCTGGCCTATCACTTGACGTCGTCGGTGTGACGCTTAAGCCAAATCCGCAGGTGTGCACAGAGAGACGTGATGTCGACAATAAGACAGCGACAAAGCAACTGAAGTGACGGTGTACAGCACGTCTATGGCGGTGGACGGACGAATGAACGGCGGTGTACGGAACAGAAGCACAGGGGAGCAGATTGGTGCAATTGAGCGAAGACGGGCGGTTGGTCGGGGCCTGGGAAACCGGGAGACCTGGGAGCGCAAAATTACGCTCTTAAAGGTTACCACGGTATGCTGTCCGAACCGAATGCTACGTGACGGGAGACACAAGGAATTGGCAGAGAGCAGAGAGGCAAATGCATATGAAAATAGAAGCAGGTAGGTAGCGGACCGAAAGCGACCAAAAAATACCTAGTGTAGGTGGATTGTATGACGTTGGAAACCTAGGCCTACTTACAGTAGGTAGAGTAAACGACGCCGAGGCTGCCGGGTTCCTCTGCCCAGGTGGTAATAGGTAGGTACCGTACCTTTAGAAGTATGTGCAGCTGAAATCGACCGGAGCAAGACCAGAAGCGATCAGGTACCGGCAGCAGAAATTGATGGAGAAATGCCAGAATAATATCGGTAGCTGCCGACTGTGGAGAAAAGGTCAAGGTGGTAGCAGCTTGAAAAGCAACCTTGGGGGAGCTTAGATGGACAGAAGGTGAATGAATGATACCTACCTAGCACACTACCTACAGTAAGGTACATGTGTGTGTATACCTTCCAGTCAGAATGGCTCTATGGGGGTGGACACTAGGGTGGACAGCATACCCTGACTGACTAAAGCTTCAGCGCAGCTACTACATGCCTTAGGTAATAATAACCTTGGAATCTTAAAATAGGGTCCAAGAAAGTTGGTTTTATTGGGTAATATTGCTAATGACTACTAGTGCCCGATCCACAATTTAAATGTTCAATGTTTGGCGCAAGGCCGCTGCATGAAGCGCAACAACTAGACACGGAGAACTTGGGACATTAGTGTACAGGCCGCCGGTCTCTGAAACAATAGTGAATCGGTACTCGGCACATGTGTTCGTACTACGAATTATTTCAGGAGGTAAGCATTAATTACCTACAGACCTTATGTAGAAATGTCACCGTCACAGAATTGACTGGCCAACATTCGACTTGCTGACCTAAGTGTTTTGGTAGTGGCTGGCTGTAAGCATTGCAGGTGATCTGCAGCGTGTGTGTACAGTACATACAACCATAGGATGTAACTTTAGCACTACGCTAATGTGCTGTTTTACAACCTTATAGGTACTATTTACGTGGGTTCATTAGTTGAGTTACAGACAAGGAACAAGAGGAGCTGGGAAACACCTATTATACCTAGTGCTGTACACCGCTTATAGAGAACTTGTTGGCTTGTCCAAGCCCAAGCCATGTACAGAATTCTGTATATACCAACAGACACGTAGGTACATATATGTAGGTAAGGAGACACCTTCTCCCGTAGGTGAGTGTAGCTAAAAGTTGGTACCAGGCCAACACTGTCTGTCATCTTATAGTATACAGTAGGTATGTCTAGCCGAAAGACACGCGGAGATGACAAAACAGACTTCACAGGAACTTGATTCAGCTTTGCCATGCACCTGCATCAACACGTGTTTATCCTGGCTTCCCCGTGTGAAACTGCAGCAAAGAGCCGGCTTTCGTTATCTATAGTTAGCACCTGCTGATGACGCCTGGTTCTATTTGATCCTTCTCTTCTTCCGTCCCGATAAAACCCTCGCCGCTTAATGAACGGGATTTGTTTGGTAAGCACTGTTGTTACATCCTATCCACAGGACGCGAGGATCCCTCACGCGCACTCGACTGAGAATGCAGCTAACAATAAAGATCCCGCGCCGGGGATAAAAAGCTAGTCCAGCCAGTCAGTCTCTTCTAAGTCGATTCCAGAGTGTTGTTGCACCACATTCCTTCGATACCAGTCATTCTATTGTGCGCATATGTTGTTTGTTGATGCCATTTGCTCTTCGATGATGGTACTTAGGACCGTCCCTAGAATAGCGTAGCTTCTTGAAACTTCTGATACATTTCAAACCTTGGGATCCGGTTCCCCGGTATTTATATAATTGACATTCCCTGCTAATACACCTCTACATTCATGCTACCGGGGTTTTCTCTGCTCGGAATTAAGATAAGATGAGATACCTATCATAACATGGCAATAAGCTATCAAAGAAAGGATTGCAACTTCAACCGATCATGCCTATCCCTGGCTGTGCGCAGCTAGGTACTATTACCTACATAGTGGGTGCAGGCCACTACCTTGATAGTGTCGGTTCTGTGGTGGACTTGTTTCTGGTCAACTTATTGTACGTGAGTATTAAAACCTACCATATCTATGGTGGACAGTCCTCGCGTAGGTTAGATGGCCATGATCCTTGCTAGATGATGATCTATTGCACAGCTTGAGCGATTTAGTATTATCACCAAGGAATAGGTAGTGTACACTTCAAGAGGTTGATGGATTGCTATCCTCGAACGTTGATGCTAGCGTAAGTGCTATAGTGCTAAGTATACTGTCGACTTATGGGACAATAGGGACTAAAAATACCGAAGGATTGGTTTGCAAGGGTGGCCCACGTGTCGATCCAAACGTCTGTTGGGTGAGAATACGCAGCATGAGCCGGGCAGTGCAGCGAGGAGAGGAGCTGCTGGTACTTTCTTACAGCACCCAAGGAGGTATATGCAGCTTATTGGTCAAGTAACTGGTGAAGAAGAACCGCGCCAAGACTATTCTAGAAGGAACGGTGCCTTTCAAGGCAGTACACACTTCTTCCATTGGGTGTCAATCGTCTACACCACTATCTCCCAATGACACGAAAATCGCCAAGACGCAGCCAATCGCCCGGTGCTGAATCCAGACTAGGCGCTTCCAGCTATCCGTCGATCCTGGCATTGAGTTTGCGAATATACCATGTACTTATTTGTAGGTATCAGTATGCAGCCTGGCCACTGCAGCGTTTTCGTTGCCGATCATGCCACGCCAAAGGGATAATTCTACCTATCTACTACCTAGGTAAATTCTGTAAATTCATCGCATCGCCGCAGCATACGTCGGCGGGCGACTTCTGCCATATCTCGTATCCGCTGCCTGCCAGCAATCGAGTATTACTGTACCTTTCCTATGAGATTCTCAAGCCGTACCTATGCAAGCTTCCGGCGTTGATATCAACTTGCCGATCTGGTCACAAGCAGGTATAGGACTGGCAAGGTAGTCTCTCGCCCTCGGTGCTATATCTCTTCAGAGATAACGGCAGTGTCTAGCTTCCTCTTGCGTCTTTTGAGCCAAGGAACTATTCCGGTTCCAGATGCCAGCAGCGTTGCTGTGCATAGGCTGATGGGTTAGCTTCTCGAAATGCAATAGTTCTCCGGTGTTGTACTACCGAGGTAGGTATATCTCCCAACGCATCAAGGGCCGCCACGATTGGCTACAGATGTTCTTTGTCCCATGTGGTTATACTTACGGTAAACACTATCAGACATGCATGAGCATGAACCTGTGGCAAGCCCAGGTATGCAGCAAAAGAACCGTGACTCCATCTCATTATGCACGCTTTGCCGCAAATGGATCGCAACAGGTTTCACTATATCTTTCTAGAAGGGTTCGGGCTGGCGCAGCCGTCCACTACTATGAAAAGGTATCTGTGTTTATCTCTAAATTTGGATAATTCAGATATGCTTACCGACGTGTCCGTTACAGCTTGTCTACAAACTCAAATCTCTTGGCCCAAGTATGCGGTGCACGGAGAATGACACCCGAAGGGATTACAGCACTCGCTGGCCTTACCACGAGAACATCAAAGTCAGCTCCTTGGTCACTAAAACGGGTAGACATCCAGCAAGCAAACTACGTGTTATATGTATTCCCATTCCCGAAACTGTGTCCCGGTATACCGTTATAATATACTGGTGTCAATGGACACGAGTGAGACCTTGGCGTGTTACCACCACCCTACTGTACCTATTTGCATATAATCCCTGCCGTCTACGTGCAGCAGGTAGTTCTCCAATCGCATTTAGTAGAGCTAGGCAGCTATCGCAATCGTGTTTACTGCGCTTCTCATTGCGCCCACGCTGGCGTGATATTCCGCCACAAAACCCAGACACAAACCCCGCGGAACCCACCATTTCCAGCCTGGGGGACGTTTTGGGCAGGACGTGTTGTGCTGGTGTCGCTGTTGATAGGCGGCCAGTCTCCTTTCACGCTTCACTTGAGTAGCCACATAATACTATTTTCTCACAATGGCTAAATGAACTAAGATTCGAGATTCACGATGTGATCCTGCCGGTCTTTCGGTGGCTTTTATTCCACGGACACCTGAATTGGGCAGTTGTCAAATTGTAGCTTGTAGGGTGTCTACAGAGTACTATGTAGACGAGAAGGAAACAAACCGAGGTTGTCACTATCTTTCAATCTCACCTTCTTGGTCTCTGATTATGCAGCATGTGGAGCACTGGTTTATGAGAGCAGGGTTGATGACATGCACCGATGATGTCGTTTTGAATCTCCCCGGGCTAAAGAGATTAATTAATAATTCGGCGCTAGCATTGCCTCCGACTCGCCGGCCGGAACTACGAGGACCATAAATGACACGATAACCGATATTAGCGCAGTAACTCCGACTTACCATGTCATCTGTACAGTACTCTGGTAGTTGTTCCTATTACTTCATGGGTTGCCGTACGGCCGCACGGCGGGAACCCCGCCTTTCCTCGTATACGGTATAGTTTGATATCAGGGGCTCACATCATTGAAGCCCTAACACAACGTCCTGCAGGCTAATGATAACCCTTCATTACATAACGTGGAGTTCTGTGAAGCTAGTAACATACTTCGAGATCCTAGAAGAAACTGCTAAGGAAGTATAACTATAGATTATAATCGAGATATGTAAGATTCGAAACTTGAGCATAGGTGAGATGGCTTCCACAACGGGGACTACACCGGAATACACAGGGCCAATTTTACAGGTTCCCGTCTGGCCATTCCATGAGGCAAACGAGGCGTCAGCCTGGCTTATGATAGAACTCATGCCGACCTTCCTTCTCTCGGTAAGTATTCATATTTGGCAAATCGTGTACCTCGGCCTTTTACTGACAGTGGAATTGGACTCTGTGGCGTTATATCTGCGTCTGAAACTATCTCTGCCTCATCAGCTAATACTACTGCATCTATGCTCGCAGAGATGCACATCCTAAAAACTAAGCTAAGCTTATTCGCGGACGACTCTAGCATCCCCCGGTTCGTTAGAGAAGCGATGGAGCGCGATGAGCAGGAGGCAAGAGAAGTACGCCATCCCAAGAAGCACTAACCCGGACGACATCCCCAATTCAAGCTCCGGCGCACCGTCCCAGGCTTCTCTGCGAGTCTCTTAGGTCCTGATGGCGAACGGGCCTAAAATGTTGACGAATCCTGACCACAACAGCATTGAGGTGTGTTCGGAAACGACGTTAACAGAGTGGGTGATCAAGAGTTAGCGAGTACGGGGACTACGATTAACACTGATTTTTCTGTGTTGCGATTACCGCTGGTTTCTTGGAATGACTATGATTGAAGCCGACAAGGTAGCTTTTTCTATGTTATAGATGACGATGATCACGATGAGACTAGCTTCTCTTGCGTACCGGAGGACGATGACTACGGTGAAAAAAGATGGATGAGAGCCTTGGAACGAACGTGGACGTTTTTTTTTTTTTTTTTTTGTGCAAAAGGGCAAGTGTTAGGCTACCTGGGTGTCTATAGGTAATGTCTACGACAGTGTCTCCTAGAGAGATTTACAGAATACAACTAGGTACGTTTTGAGTACTTGATTGGCACCTTGCACTTAGTAGCTAGCGAGGACTCTGAAAACCGGCAGAAAAACTAATTGGCGACTGCACATGCGTGTCACGTAACTATCACTTTGAGGCCAGCGACTTTCGTTTTACTCGAGGGGCTAGTTAAGCTGTTGCTGTCTAAGGTATTAAAGATCCTCGTCCTTAGTGCACATACCATCAGGTTCAAGTTTAAAGACATTGAACGTAAAAAATAACCTAGTATTCTTCTACCCTGGAGCAGAAAGCGGATTAGCTCCTCTTCTAGGAAGTGTAGACTGGCCAAAAAGAAGAGAGATAGCCCAGTTAGGATATCAGAATACGAGTGAGCACTTGGGGCCTGGTCATGGCCCTAAAACTATCACTTTCTTTCTCGTCGACTCTGTATAGCAATGGCGGTACCGAAAGACGCGGCGATGCGCGCTTCTTATCGGCTACAAATCAATAGGATTCTACGGTCTGCTATCTGGGGGCCCTTGTCGCCTAAGACTCTCATGCTCTTAGCATATAACAAACGGTCGTTCTTCTTAGTGATGTACAAAGCATCTTCTATCCACCTATCTATCCTCTTATCCCCCGTTATTTGTATACGCATGACAGGATAGTGGATATTTCTAAGCGGGTGACTAACGACCATATAACTATGTTATTCGATCTATAGATAATAGTTACACGCATCAAGGTTGTTTAATTAGCCCAGATTTATTTGGTTCTTATATGCCGAATTTACCTTTTCAAGAGCAGGCATTAGTAGAAATGCTGGGGGGAAAAGAAATAACCAATATATTGCTTAGGATCTCCCGAGTGGCGTTGGCTGGCTAGGACTGCTAGGATTCCTCAGGTGATTTCATCAAAAAATCTTTAATTTTTAAATTACGAAAAGGGGTCCCGTGTTCTTATAGTAGTATGCGGGGAAGACGCAAAGGCGCAACTGATAATGGCAATCCGAAGAAGCATAAAGAATGAAGCTGATCGGAGAGTCTGCCTTAGAGAGAGTAGTAGGTAGGTCGGTAGGTAGGCTCCACTTACAACTAAATGGTATATAATTCTCCTACTGCATCGCCCCCCTAACATTGTCAATAGTTTGCGGGTCAAAGATGGTTACCGATATGAGATATGATTTGCAGGAATGGCCTGATTTTCTGGATAGGAGATGTAAGGGCTGTCACTTGTGTCGTACTTGATAGCAAGAAACTGTATTAGGTACTTTTCAAATTGAGCGATCCTCGAAACTTAATCTTTCATATAGTAATTACCTGTGGTTAGCTGCACCTCTTGATCAAGGCTGTATGATGTATGTGGTGTTCAAGGCGGCACTTAGGAAGTGCAGAACAGTCTACCCTTTAACATGGGGTTTCCGAAAAGGGGGTCATTATTAAGACTTCTAAGTCCAAATGCCTAAGACCGAACAAGAAATAACGTCTTCAATCATCTTCTCCGTAAATGTCATTCTAGAGTCTATCTCTATGCTAATTTTGGCCATTCTGACAAGATAAATAGCTAGCTCGATGGATTATAGTTGAGAGCGTCTATACGCGCAAAGAAAGCCAGCGAAATGAAAGGGTATAGTCGCAATGAAAAACAACATATCCAAAGAAGACGGGACCGGAAAAACCAAAGTGCTACACAATCTTCCCATTCATAATCGTCATCCCTTCGTTTCGCGACGGCAAAGGCTAGGATGCCACCCGCCGTGCATCACATCCGTAGTCCGTCTGGTGAGAGTCTCCTGCCATCGCTCTTGCCTTGAGATACCTTCCTATGCGCCTCTTTGATATCAAGGTAGCAACCAACTACTGGAACACACATCCTGGGCCATAAAATAGAGGGCTGGTCCTGAACGATAAGCTAGTACAAGTTCGGCTTCCAGCTGTTATTCTCCTGCGAAGAGAAAGATCCCATCTTGCGGTCGTCCTTCCTGCCGCGGATGGAGAACTTTAGTGGGTTTTTCTTCTCCCAGCTCGCGATGCTGCCTGAGTCCGAGTCAACTGTCCGAATCGAGTTGGGGTCAAGATGCGACTGCGGAAACACTGGAATCCTCGGAGTTAGTTAAAAGCTTGCATTTTGGAAGTTACCAAAACAGGGAGAAAAGGTTCTGGGAATTACGTACGACCGCTGCCCTTTGCAGTAGTACCGGACCAGCACCAATGATCATTGTAGACCCCTATAAGACCAGAAAGTTAGAAATATATCGCTGATATCGTCCCGCAAGGCCGCAAAAGGGGTAGGCAACACCGGTCAGGGCAAGGAGGTAACGGTCCGGAACGGGATGTCTGGAACTTACATGAGATATTCTTGATTACGTCCCCCTTGTCGAATTTCAGCCACCGGTCGTCACCCTTCTGGTTCCATTTCCAGCGTGCTACAGCTTGCACGCTGCTCGTGGCCTGCATCTTTACCTCGGCATTTGGGGGCACTTCGAGCTGCACGGTGTCCGTCTCAATGGCGGCACGCACACCGTCGTGCCAACCAAGGGCCCATTTGCCATCGTACTTGACTGGGAATTCGATGCCAACAATCTTCGCGCCGATGGCAATGGGGAGTGCTGGTTGGCGGTCTGGGGGGAGACGCATGGTTCCGTGGGACATCTTCCTCGTATCTATCGCGACCGCGGCGGGGAGCCTGTCGACTTCCCTGGCAATGCCCACCATGACCGACTCGGTAGGCGGATACGGAAAATGGAGATCGAAGTTGTCTTTAAGCTGCGGTGGTAATTCCGGCTCTTCGATGACTGTGACGCCGGCAATCTTTGGTAGCGGCCGAGGGTGTCGGGTCATGTGCACGAACAGCTGCCTCTGGTTGAAGAAGACAGTCGCGTCGCTCTCTTCGAGGGTGTGTCCGGCCTGAATGCAGAACAAACACCCGTAGACTTGCTCGTCTATCACGCGTATCGGGAGATGGCTCTTCTGGAGAATCCTCAAGCGGAAGCCTACTGTATTCGAGGTGAAACTTCCGGATGCTGTGGACATATTAGTCTCCCTTTTTCTTGATGCAGTTGAGGCTAAAACTGAAGTCCTTACACTCGTTATTCAGGTCCTGTTGAACAGACTTATAATCAAGTTCGAAAAGACAATGAGTACACTTGGCTACTATCGCAGTAGAAAAGCCCTAGTGAAGGTCAGAATCTTCGTAACAGAATTGGAATTCTCAGTCGTATATCACTTACGCCAATAGGTCTTTTGATTCTCTTGAACCCTAACTGGCCGCGTTGTGCTTCCTCCGCGCCTTTACAGAAGCCCTTAAGTTTGTAAAAGGAGCTCGAAGGAGTAATTGTGCAATCCGGCTCTCGAGGAGGAACTGGTACTTCGTTTGATATATTGCTCTCCATGTCGACCGGGATTAGGCCGTCGTCCATGCCCCTCAAGCCATATCCTCCATGTGCCGTGCGACCCCCGGAAGACTGGCTTCTGATAGTTACCCCCGAAGTACGCCTAGGTGGTACCGGTGGAGTTTGATATAGAGGCGGAGGTCCTGGGTATTTTGGTGGCGGAAAGCGAGCGGACTGGTAATGTGCCGTCGATGCCGATGTTATTGGCTGCATAGAATGCCGATGCCCTGACGGAGCAGTGGGCTCCGTCGGACTTAATGAATCAACAATGTCGAAGACAGAACTATTAATAGATTCAGTCGACGGCTTGCGTGACGAAAGAACGTAGGAGGAAGAGTTCTGGTTTGCCACTGACGTTGTTCTCGGGGGGAAGCCAGTGTTACCAACAAAACTGTTTCCCCGATCTCGGCCAACAGCGCCAACAGCACGGCTAGTTGGCCTTGGTGGTTTCCCAACCACTGAAGAGGTTCCAGACGGCCTCCTAGAGATTACTTGCTCGTGCCCATAGGGATGGAGTGTTGATGTGTCATTGCCACGAATGAACCCACTATGAGCGCGTGTGGGTGATCGCATCGAATCGGTCGAACCCTGTGTCGAATTTGTCCATCTGTGGCTCTGTTGCAAGGGTGACAATGATCCTTCACTGTTTGATGTGCGACTCTGGGAGGCTGCCCGCATCCGCTGTTCATGCTCCTCATGCATCGTGCCATCATCCACTTCTCGAGATCGGAAGGGACTTAATGGATGATCTTCCGGGCTAACCAGCTGCGTTTGCGGAATCGTTGGCGAATCAGGCGCAACAGGAGGCGTTTGTTCATAATTATCCCCCTCTTCAAGGTGCACTCCTAGGGTAGTCACTGCCCGCCCAACCTGCCATGGATTTGCCGAGGGTGGTGTTGGTGGTGGCTCTGAGGGCGGGTCGAATGGCCCGGAACGGCGTACGCTTGTTCGATCAACATCACCCATATGCCCATCTAGTTGTTCAATCAGCCTCTCCATGCTTTCGGGTCTTGGGCGGGTGGTCATACTCGTCGACACCCCTGCCTCTGAAGGAGGGGGGGATAAAGCCGAGACCTCGAGCTTCATACGCTTTAGGAATTCCAATATCCGCAGCGCAGCATTTCTTGAAGCTTTCTGGAGTTCTCCAAACTTATCTGCGTCGAATTCGTTTACCTCGACGTAATCATCGAAGTCCCACAACAACTCTTCAAGCTCCGAGCGGAACTGCGCCAGGTCATCTAAAGTTACGTATCAGTATACAAAGCCGGCATATTGAAGAGCTACATAGTAGAGTCGCACCATTCTCCTTAATCGCATTGATAAAACTACTTCCATATTCTTCGTGGTTAGCAGTCGAAACGGGTTCGATCTTCTTCAAGGCTTTCTCGCCCTCTTTAACCAAATTCTGGGCTGCCTTGAGCATTAGCTCTGGAGCCTGGTCGCCTGCGCTTTCAACATTTTCAATAGCAGTCTTGCCCTTCTCAACAACTTCCCTGAATTGCGCAAGTACTAGCCGCTCTACTTCTTCTGCCATTGCACCAGAGATCCGGAACAAGAAATTATGACTGTAACCTTTGGGGCGAGCTTCGTTGGACCCGGCCGAGTGCGGACCGCCGTTGCACCGCTAACGCTATCGACGCAGCAGTCTTAATAGTTCGAGTCGGGGTGTAGAACTGGACCATTCCCACTTCGTATATGTCGAACCCAGATAAGAGAAAAAGCCCGTCGGAACTGGTAACTGTTCAAGGCGATAGCATAAAAGAGGGAAAGGAGGAATCAACAATCAGCAGTTGTGAGATCAGAGGAAGGCGAAGTAAGACATGCATAAACGGGGCACGGAGAAGGGTGTGGGAGCGCGCAACGGAAGACCGTCCCCATGCGATGCTACGTACAGTAGCGTACAAGGATGAGGCTGATTTTCATACGAACCAATGGCAACGTAGGATTGGGACGAGATCCTCCAAGTGCCGCAATAAACCACACATAGTAATGATTAGATCGAATCAGTAGCAAGACAGATAGTGTAGATGTCGTACAGCTTGTCAGGACTCAATTCGGGCCATGCGAGAACCCTGGATCCGGGGGGTTGCTGCTCATCACTAGGTTCATCACTTGGATAAGCGGGACTATCGACCCTAGCGTCGCTCATGGTCAACGGGCTTGCAGACCGTGGCGGGCTTGATTGGTTTGCTGAGGCTGCAACGTCTCCAGTCGTTGGTTCTAATCCCCGTCGCATTAGTTGCGACGAGGATAGGTGCCAGGGCTAGCCTGGCCAACCATCTTGTCGGGCCACATCTCTGTCTCTCAAGCTCTGCGACCCCTCTCTCCCTTGCGGTGACGAGAACGTTGACTGGCAGATGTTGTGCGTACCCCGGGGGAGACTGGGGGTGAGACCCGTCGCGGTATGGAGAATTGTTGCGACGTTATAATTAGGGCAAGTCGGTCAGATCACTGGCCACTTAGCTTTAGGCGCTATGAGTGGCCACAGCTGAAGATGACTTGCTGCAGAAGGGTCGCCCTCAGCTCGGGGCTGTGTGTGTGGGAACTCTGGGACAAAGGTCCACGGCTCCTTGGCACGACTCGGGAGGCGGACGTAAGCGCATATGATAGGACGTAATATCTTTTTATTCGATTAGTATGACGGGTCGAAGCTTTTGCCCAATCTTTAAATAAACCGATACTGCACCTACCTAGATAGTCGATGCTTGGGTTACTTTGTACTGTAGTATTGTGTGTGCAGTACAGCCTAGTACCTATACTACGGAGTATAGGTAGTATATCACAGTACCTACATACCACAGTACCTACCTACATACCTAGGTAGGTACCTAGGTATGTAGTAAAGTACATACAAAGCCGCACACCGACATCGCCATCCGCCATCGGGTTCGCCGCGAGTCTTGTCCCATCTAGTTGCGAATAGCGGTCGGTACTGCTCCCGTATTGCACATGTGAATGTCGCAACAACCCGGTTTGGTTATCAGATTTCACTTCACTATCTCGCTGGCTCGCACAGCTCATCCACTTTTCGATGACCCATTAACCGCGACTGGCAGTTGGGCGTTTCCTATCCCCCCATCCTGCCCCAGGCCTATCCCGCTTTCGGCCAACAGACACGAGTCCAAGACCCGCAGAAGGCGCTAACGCAAGATCCGAGACCTAACTTTAGTTACTTAATTAGGTAGGTATCCTCCCCGCAGCAATGATACCATAGAACCACCAGAACCCTTGAAGCATCTGGCGCTTGGGGATATCCAAGTCTTCAAGTCCCTGTCGTCCTTCCCGTTGGTCAATGCTAGCGTTGCTTATTTCGTGGGCATACTGTAAGTAGGTAAGTATATACGTTACCTACCTTAGGTGTTTGTTTATTTGTTTATTGCAACTACTCACCTCAACCCGCCCTGATTTCAACATCTTGGTGCCGAAATGCGCCTTGCAGTGCCACTGCACTATTTAGTATTTAGGCTGCCCACGTTTGCGCCAACACGTGCCTAATGCCTAAGGCTTAGTTGAATCTTGGACTAGCCTGGTCTCCGGCCGGCTGCTTCGCTGCCTACTTAGTACCTACCTAGGCAGCTTCTAACTGTTGACTCGTCAGTCTACTGCCAAAAGAAGACTTACTGACACCCGAATTTCACTATCAGCAGAGCGATAACACGTTCATACTAGTTTCCTACCTGACAAGAGCCGGACTCATGCCCTCGTTATGCTGTCATTGAGCATTGCAGGCACAACACAATGTGGGGGAGTGTTCTTAACCAACGCTTGATGCATTTAGTTCCGTACAGGTAGCGATGCAGACGGCAGTTCTTTTTCAAAAAAAGACATCTCCCTCCGCAAGGTATTTTGTCCTCATTGCATTGAGTTCTTCAAGACCAGTGAAGGCGCAGTCTCCAAAGTGGAAATTGCCAAAAGCCAGAAACCACACCCGACAATCCGGATGATCGGGATGGCGGTGCCTGGGGTTTTTTCGAGCATATGTGCAAGTAAGACACGATTCAGCTGAGAGATTTAAATTGATGTGGCGGTGAGAGGATTGCAGAAGGTTTGTAATTAACTGGATAAGTTGACGATATGAACCGATCTAGTGCCGTATGTGTTCCGTACCTGTCATAGGATCGTTAAGCTAGAATGTGTATGTGAATGGAAAGGATCATTTGCTTTTCTCTTTAAGTATCTGCTTCTATTGAAATTAACGTCGATATAGGTATCCCCTTCGCTCTTACTAACACTGTATGAGACTGAACGGCACATTAGTGCTTATGCACCCTTCTTTTATCTAGTCTTCCCGACAATTATCCTCAGCAAGGCAGTCAAAATGGCGTAGCAAACGTCGAGATATCGGGACTCATATTTTGCCCTATTGGGTTCTTCTTCTTCTCTAGTTAGATACCTAATTAGTCCTTTTTAGCATTTTTGCCTTTCTCCGTCCCGGACAGTCTGACGTCCTCCGACACTAGTATATCAGTCCGTTCCCCAAATCTAGCGTCACCGGCTACTCTAAGCAATGCTAATATGAATTCTTTAACCTGTTTCAGCCCTCTAATGCCGCGGCTTTGACACACACCGCAAAGACTAAGACAAACGATCAAGAATTGGTTCTGTTAGGGCCAGGTGTACGTGCTGTCGCATATGACGTTGGTTTGAGTCGTCGGTCTTAATTGATGCTGCCTTAATCGGGCCCTTTAAGTCAGTAGTTGAAACCCACAACTAACTTATATATAGTTATACATTAGCGAGCAGGTGTCGGGTACTTGTTATTTTGCCCTAATAGGATATTCTTCTTGTTTATGCACATCCCGAACTAGAAATATTCGTGGTCCAAACAATGCAGTTTACAACTCTTAAAAGAAAACAAACGTAGTATTATAGGTCTCTTGGCCGGAGATGCCAGGGGCGATAAGTACCTGGCATAACTCTTAGCTTCGTGACCATTCAACCCGAAACAAGCTTCTAGCAAGACCTCTAGCCGCTCGAGCCGTATACATACCTTTGATGGGGCCGGTCAGCCAGCCAGATGTCATGGCGACTAACCCCAATGGCCTTGGGGGATCGGTTAGCAATGCTGTAGTTCGCTTGACTTGACCACCTACGTAGTGAATCCCCGGGGACCCATAACGCCGACCGAGGCTAATCTCATAGCTCTCTGAACTACTTACCAACCCCTCAGAACGACTCTAAACAGAAGCTTCCATACTTATTTAACTCCAAGCTCCCCTACGCCTAGAAAGGCGAGCCGACCGAGGGGCAACTATAGGCTTACTGTATAAGAACAGGTACACACGCGCCGGCACACATGCCGGCACACGGGCGAAGGGGGCGCTCCACCATGTTCTAACCAAAGAAGAAAGAGCACTTAGCAAAATAATGCGGAAGTACAGTATAAGTTTGTAGGTGGGGAGGAGGTGGGAAAAGAATTAAGTAATGACAAAAGACCACAAACTCAAGACAGCCTTAAGACAGCCTCAAAAAACAAACTGGACAAGTTTCAATCAAAGACAGTATAAGGATACCTCCCTAGCTAATTGACGTGAGCTATTTATATACGCAGCCTCGAAGCAAACAACAAAACCGCCTCATCATACCTCAAAGTCCCTCGCGTAGCTTGGCTACTGCGGCTGATAGCTTGATTTCAGGAGCACACATAAACTAGGCCTTCTTGGGCCAAGCCAAGTTCTAAGGTATCGGAGACCTCGGGAGTGATTAGTGAGCCGAGGACCTTTTATAAGGCCACCAAAACAAAAAAAAAAATTCATGTTACACGAGCTGAAAGCGGAAATAGGGTAGGGTAGCAACGGTGCTATAACCCTCAGCCTCCGAGACGGCGAAGACTCATCCGCACCGAAGATTCAAGCGCGGGAACGGCTCAACACCGAATGAGTCATGATCCGGGTCTACACAATGCGGACATAGACGGCCTTGACACGAGGTGATTGGGGTTTATAAGAAGCCGTCGAAAATACGGCATTTGTAGAGTAACTATAGATCATTTATAAGAATACCGATATACTTACACCTCAAGTTTTGAATGCATACCTACTTAATTCCTACGAAGTCGATAACTAGAAAGAAGAACCCAGCAAAATGTCTTCCTCCGGCGCAAACGCCACAAGCGTCCTAGTGCGGACGACGCTCCCGCGCCTCCCAGTGACCGAGCGGCCGACGATCCGCACAGAGCGGCTCGTGATCCGGCCCTTGACACAAGACGACCTGGAAGGGTTATACGCGCTCCGGAAAGAGCCCAAGTTCATGGCCGAGACCTCGCTGGGCGTACCCGACGGCAGCATCGCGGAGTCGCAGGCGGCGCTGGACCAGCTTATCCAGCCGCCGGCGGAGCACTTCATCTTCGGCATCGTGGAGGCCGCGACGGGTGAGCTGATTGGCGAGGGCGGCGTCCACTCGATCCGCGGCACCGGCATGGGCTGGCCCGAGATCGGCTACAAGTTGCACCCGGCGCACTGGGGCCGCGGGTACGCGACGGAGGCGATGCGTGCGGTGCTAGACGCATGGTGGAAGCTTCCGAGGGAGCAGGCCGACGTCGCCGTCCATCCTGGCACGTTACCACCGCCGCCGCAGGACAAGGGGAAGGAGGAGAAGGAGGAGGGGCCAGAAGGCCCGATAGTCTCGCCCGAGCGCGTGGCCGCCGAGGTTGCCGCTTACAATGCCGGCAGCCATCGCGTGCTGGAGAAGTTGGGGTTCGACAACTTCGGGTCCTGGGAAGAGCCGGACACGCAACTCCATAGGCTGGGACAACCTCTCATGTTGGTCCATTACGTCTTGTCGAGCCCGTCTTGAGAAATTGTGTTAGACTAGGTAGGTAACCTACCTAATGGAAACGGGCTAAGCTAATCATGTCTAGATAATCGTTTGAACTAATAAATGGCTAATAAAAGAGGGACATTGGACATAAAATTAATCTATACAATTACAGAATAGGCCGGGAGGGTATCTTCTTAGTTGCTTTTTCGTCTCAATGAAGATAGATAGATGTGGCTTCAACATTCAAGACGTACCCAAAACATTAGCGCAGGCGTTTCCCCTAAAGTGACGCAGATTGCGTGCATGCGCTCCACCGCCTAGTCCGGGGAACCAGACTAACCCACGAAAGTCGGTCCGATGCATCGGCATACCAACCTAGGGAAGGATGAAGATCGGACCGTTTTAAACGCCGGACCGGTTTAGGTCGATGGCCAACCCGAACCAAGTCCGGGCGCTATCTACGCCTCGCGCGCCAGACATAGATCCATCATCAGGCATCAATTATGACCGTCCTAAATGTGCAACAAGTTACTTAGTATTAGCAGTTGATTCCGCACAGGATGTACGGTACCACCGCGAGCACGGTCATCGCTTGGCCCGGAATAGTTCCGCTTTCGACCGCCATCCCCCAAGCTCCTGTTTCGAAAATATGTATTCTACGGAGCAGCTAGTGTCCCCCGACCAAAACCTCCCCCTTGTAGAGGACACGAAGTTGGAACCCGCTGCCGTCGATGATAGAAACGTGAATAAGCACTGACTCATGGCGGCAGCCAGTGCTGTGCACCACAAAAGTTCTTCAAAACGACGTGGTCATAAGACCAATTCGCTATCGTTTTGGGGGGATCGCTATCCACCTCCTGAAAAGCTTCAATTCGAGACATACCAGGAACAGAGCGTCGGAAACGAATGCCCGAAAAGAGCCTCCATCTCCCCTGCTCGAACCTTTTTTTCAATAGGTGCTCAAGTAAGCAAGACCCACGAAAAGGGGCACGGTTTAGTCCACACCGGTAAGTTCCCGATCAGCATAAACTAAAAGATTTAGGTGGCTATAATTAGGAGATATCCCCCTTTTCCGGCTTTACAACGGGGGGATTCATCACTAGGCTAAGAGGCGTTGGCCCGGATCAAAGGCAAAGTTCTTATAGTCGAATTTCTACTTAAATCCCTAGGTTAGGCGCGAAGTCCTCTCAACCTCTTATATCTACTATAAAGCGAACCACGAAAGTCTGTGGCCTTGACGGCGACTGCTCACAGCAAGAAGAAAAAACAACGACATATTCCAGCCGTATTCATTCATCGTCTATATTAACGTTATCAATCTATCTCCCAAGCGTGAAAACAATGGTGGATAGGAGCTGCCTGTAGAAGGAAGTTTAGAATACACTACGATACACGCACTGGAATGTACTGCAACTAAAGCTAAAACCTTGTGAAAGCATATATTAAGCATATGCTGGGTTGAAACCTTGCTGAGCCCATTTTCGCCGTACGCTAGACCTAAGACCAATATGTATATGCACTGCAATGCAATAACTCCTGCCGTGACTCTTGAAAAAAAAGTCTCTAGAACGTTGAGATCCTATCCGAATTGGCAATTCAAAACTCCAGAAACTCTATTTATAGGGTATCCATCTTGTCCAAAATGGCACGAGTGAACTCGTGGGTGGATGAGTCGCCGCCCATGTCGCGTGTACGGTATTTGCTGCATTATTTGTTAGTCGATAAATATCATATAATTCTAGGGGTGGATGTATAATTACCCATCAGCGATGACACTGTATACCGCCCTAGAGATGCGGTTCGCGTGGTCATCCAGCCCCAAGTGGCGGAGGAGCATGGTACCAGATAGGATCAGAGCGGTGGGGTTGGCCTGGTCCTTGCCCTTGATATCTAGACCAACGTGTCGGCAACCGGGCTCAAACACAGCAACGTCGCGTCCCATGTTGCAGCCGGGAACAATGCCAGGTCCGCCAACCAGGGCGGCACCAATGTTGGACAGAATGCCGCCGTACAGGTTGGGCATAACCATGACGTCAAACTGCTGGGGCTTCGAGACGGCCTGCATACTGGCGTTATCCACAATCATGTCGTTAACCTCGATCGTGGGGTAATCGGCAGCGACAGTCTGGACTGTCCGTCGGAAGAGACCATCAGCCAACTTCATGATGTTGGCCTTGTGAATGCAGGTGACCTTCTTGCGGTTGTTGGCCAGGGCGAAGGCAAAAGCAAACTTAGCGATCCGCTCGGACTTCAGGCGGGTGATGATCTTGAGGGATTCAACGACTCCGGGGACGCTCTGGTGCTCGAGACCGCTGTATTCACCCTCGGTGTTCTCTCGGATGATGACTAGATCAACATCCTTGTGGCGGGTGTTGTAGCCAGGGATGTTCTTGATCAGGCAGACGGAGGCGTAGATGTCGAGCTCCTGGCGCATGGCGACGTTGAAACTCTGGTGGCCGGATCGGCTGATGGGGGTATGCAGGATACCCTTCAAGCCAAGCTTATTCCTCTTAAGTGAAGCAACGGACTCGCGGAACACCTCCTCAGCGCTGCCGGGGGCGCCGCTATCGACACCGGAGGCATCGACCTGTTCCCAGTCGATCGGTACGCTGTCGGCCTTGAAGATGGTCTTGACGCTCTCCGCTACCTCGGCACCGATACCATCACCGGGGATGAGGGTGACAGTGTACTTGCTACCGAACTTGGTGGGCTTGAAAATGTCGGTCTCGACTGTGGCAAAGGATCGCGTAGCATTCTGGAGGTGTGGTTGACGAGAAGCTGCTCGCGCAAGGCGCTATAGGGCAAGAAAAAAAAGTGAGCTGCTGTGCCTGTGCGGAAGCATGTGAAAGCGCAAAGTGGGAGGGCAGTGGATAGAGAGATTGAATTGATTTCAGACGTACCTGGGCAGTTCTGGCAGAGCTCCGCGACAGCATGGTGACTACTACAATCTAGGCGCAGAGGACGGGCGGGCGAAGGGAAGTGGTCGAGGTCTAACTGTAGGAGAGGGAAAAGAAGTTTGGCGATGCAAAGCTGCAAATGGCGCAAAACATTGGTTTGTGCCAGTCGAGGTGGACTTCAGGTGGATTCCGGGAACCCATTGGCAGCCGTGACATTCCGCGCCTGCTCCATTAACTGTAACCTTGCACCCGAGGCATCGCGCCGCCTCGCTAGCGTCCATAGCGCCTGAGCCACAGTGCCTGGCCGCTAGACCGTCCTACAGTACGGAATAATCACAGCAGGGTTTTAGCTGAGCCACAACCTGTCCTCTACCAATAAACCGAGGTACATGCATACTGTACTTAGTGATGACTTCCTCCTCTGTTCCTCTTCCAATGTGCTCAGATAGATATTATCAGCAAACTCAGAATTAAACTTACTTCAGGATATGTAACAAGTGAAACAAACAAAGAGCAGACAACCCATGATCATTTTTTATATCATAAGTTTTATACTGAAACTGGGCACTTAAGGTAAGGTAATGTGTGAAGTTACTCACCAGACTCCTGATCTCGTGAAGGGAGTTGCGACTCAAACCATATGCAAGGCGAGGTTTCTACTTCTACAGAAAGGGAAAAGGACCGATGGAATAAAAATCACACTTCTTTAAAATCATGATCTTGAGCATTGCCTTGGTTGTTATAGCCAACCATACCAAATTCTATGACCGAGACAGTCATATCAACAATAGTTAATTAGTCCTAACACACCAGCAATAATGGTCGACATATCAACTATGATCCTCGACCCCGGCACGACGGCCGCTGTGAGCGGCATCACCGCCGCCACGAGCGCGGCCCGGCACAGGAGGATGCTGCTTGCATATTATGGAGGACGTAAAGACATAGACCTACACTCGAGTCCCACCAACGCTTCCTTTCACACCACCAGCTATATGAACCACCTCCGCGGGCCGCCGTCTCCGTTACGGTACACGTCGCCCACTCGCGGAGGAGGAAGAGGAGGAGTCGGTGTGCACATCCATTACCAAGGCCACTGTCCCCACGGTCCCCTGTCCTATCCCGAGAACTACTTCAGGGCCTCGTACAGCGAGAGCGACGCCTACCCCTATCCCCAACCCCAACCCCATCATACCTTGCCAGACGCCTATCCCTATCCCCAACCCCATCATACCTTGCCAGACCCCTATAATGCAGACTACACCAACTTGTCGTGTGGGTGCTCGCAGTGCTACTGGAGGGACTTTGTGAGTTCGCTGCGTTCCATCTTCTGCTTTATCCCGTGCGGGTTGTCTACTTCCTCAATCGATGTCGGTTTACATCTTCTTTATCCCCATCGTCCCTTAAAATCTAAACGTAATGTTGTCAGAGACTTCCCTAACATCAATTCCTAGCTCACAAGCGACATCGAGAAGTACAAGACGGCGTGCCAACAGCTCCGCGAGACATACATCTGGAACCTACGCGAGCTTGTGCGGCGGCACCGGGCGTCGCCCAGGAAATCACGCGAGGACAAGGACGCCGAGCTCGAGAAGCTGTACTAGTACTACGTGGGCCGTGTGCGCGAGATCTATGACAACCACTGCCGACACCACCGGCTGTTATTCCGACACGTCTGTCTGACCTGGGAGACGCCGGAGAAGGTGACCCTGCGCGAGGAGAGCGTCGGGACCCCGCTCTCGCGGCGCAGCAGCGGAAGTCAGAGAAGGCCTATCTCGCCATCGTCCGGAAATCCAACGCCTCTTCTGCGAGGAGAGAGCGAGGGCCAGCAGAGCGTGGAAGCTAGGGTGGTCAGCAAGGGGAAGGAGAAGGAGGTGATCCCGAGCTCAGATGTGGAGGTTAACACGCCGATCGGGAGCATCGATGATGATCATGATTCCAAGGGCGAGGGCAGGAGCACGGGCAAAGCAAAGGAGCAGTTGATAATCTCACTGACAACTCCACCCACCACAAAACCTTATACCAAATCCCACAAAAACCTAATACAAAAACGATTTCGACAACTATGGCCAATCAAAGTCCATGGCAAATCCCCAAACAAAGCGGAATTAGCTCATCTGGTTAATAAAGACGGCGACAGGCACGGGGGAGATGAACAGGACTCAATGGTATGATTTGCCAATATTCCACAAACAAGAACATAACTAGCTGGTTCCCATCATTTATCGGGAGGGGGTAATACTGTCACTAGCAGTCGAACTAGAGATATCGTCGAGGGAAACGTGCATTCAATAGCAAGAATTGCTGTATAACACGATATTGAATACATGTTGAACAACTAAGGTGTTACAATGTGCGAAATGTAGGTAGGCGCAAAGAGAATCAATGGCCGCGGCATGCATAACTATGTGACAATCAAGTAATGGCCGCCATATATCCCATATGTTGTCGAGTTTACCCCAGAGCGAAGTAGCAAAACAAAAAGCCTCTCGGTCTATGCTAGGTACAATCGCTTCATGCAAAAAGTACACTATATCCGTGGAATTTACTCGAGCTCCTCCTCGTCCAACGGCTCGACTCTGACGAGGATCTCTTCTAGCAAGCCTTCAAGAAAAGTACCCACGTCTTTACCCATGCCAACCGGTTCTGCTTTATCCAGTCGGTCAAGTTCCTTACATACGTTTGCAAGCTTATAAACATGTTTTCTAATCTTGTCGTGCGCCGCCTCGGCGCGCTGCCGCTGGGGTGTCACTACTCTCTCGTTCCGGTATAGTTGTTGCAAGCGTATTTGTCTACGCTTAAGAGCCTCCTCTAGTGCTGGGAAAATTACGTCATTCAAAGCATCCAGCTCGCCGTTGGGGTTTGCGGGGGCGGGTGACGGAAAACTCTCCGGTGCGGGCGGCAATTGCCTAGGCTGCGCTTTGGACGCAAAACCCGGCGAAGGGGGAATAGGTGGTTGGTTGGTAGTTTTCTGTAGAGCTTGCGAAGGCGGACCACGGTAGGGTGGAATCTCTAGCAAATTCATTGCACCCATCCTAGGAGGTGGGCGAGGCTGCTGCATTTGCGTTTGTAGCGGCCGTGGCACAAGGGACGGCTGTTGGCCGCTGGTTTGCATCTGGTGATTGCTAATATTCAGCATACTCATGTCCTGATGCAGCTGCTCCTGTAGAGCTCTGTCATAGTCAACTGATGTCATCGTAGGAGCAGGGGGGATTTGCTTCGTGACAGGGCGTGGAGTGCTGGGGTC
This sequence comes from Xylaria telfairii, assembly GCA_022495065.1. Classification (NCBI taxonomy): domain Eukaryota; kingdom Fungi; phylum Ascomycota; class Sordariomycetes; order Xylariales; family Xylariaceae; genus Xylaria; species Xylaria telfairii. Next base: position 422,926 of record MU383846.1, read on the forward strand.
ATAGGCATGCTTTGGTGGTGAAGGTGGTAGGTCAACTTTTGAAGGCGAAGGGGGTGCGCCACCGGGAAGTGGTTTCCGTTGGGGGGAAGCTTGTCGCGAAGTGCCCAGCGCTGGAGCGTTTGGCCCTTTGAGAGTACTCAAAACAGGAGCATCTACGAAATCATGGGTTTGGACTTTGCTAGGAGAAGTCGCCCTTGGGCTCTCGCCATAGTCGCCTTCTAGGGGTCTTGATGCCCGTGCATTCCTAGTGGATTCGTCCAATGCGTTCAGGCCCGGCCGATGAACCAGACCACCTCTGTCGCCTACCATCCGAACAGTGCCAAAGTCCCACATGTCCTCATTCACCGGGTTCTCCTGCACGGCCTCTCCTCCCTCTTCGTACAGCTCCTCATCATCTGATTTGTGTGTTGCACTCCAACGTTGATATCGCTCGATCAATTCGGTGAGGTAAGTTGTCTTTTTTGCTTTGCGGATGAATGGATGCTTCAGAAGCTCTTTGGCGGATGGTCGGTCTTTAGGATCGCGTTGTAAACATGCCTCAATGAACTCCTTGAATGCTTTCGTGAAGTTTCCTTCCAGTCTCGGTGGGGGGTTCTTTGGGATGAGAAATAGCACTTTCATCGGATGTATATCCGCGTAGGGGGGCTCGCCATTTGCGAGCTCTAATGCGGTGATTCCTAAGGACCATATATCCGCCTTATGATCATAGCCAGATTGTTTAATAACCTCTGGAGCCATCCAGAAGGGAGTTCCCACAAACGTATTCTTCTTGGTCATGGTGGCCGATAACTGTCCAGAAACACCGAAGTCGGCCAACTTGACCTGTCCATTGGATCCAAGTAGAACATTGGCGGCTACAATATGTTTCTGTTAGCAATGACCAAGTGATATACTCTATAGTATGAAAGAGATGCAATACCCTTGATGTCCCGGTGGAGCTTCTTGTCTGCGTGTAAATACTCCAGACCAAGAAGCAACTCTCTGATGATGATAGCAATGTAATCTTCACCGATCATGCCTGGCTTCATTAGGTCGGCGCAGCTACCGCCCGCGCAGAATTCCATTACAATCCATAGCTCGGCACCCTTCGCATAAGAACCATAGTATTTTGTAACGTAAGGAGACTGTAGCTCGGATAAGATGGCGATCTCTTGTATGATGTCCTCGACTTCATCTTCGGCACTCTCAATGTCGATTATCTTGATAGCCACGGCCTCCCCTGTCCGCTTCTCGACCCTTTACACGGCAAGTTAGCCATCTCAATCTATTCGCGCAACCTGAAACCCTCTGAAGAACAACGTACCCCTTGAAGACTTTGCCAAAGCTACCGCCTCCTGCGAAGACAAAATTAGCAAACCCTTTTGTGCGCCGAGACAATAGGACCCAAACCAATGCAATATTCCTTGGTGTAAAGCAGCTCGGGGTCCAAGGCCTCGTTACAATCGTCGTAGTTCCGTTCCGTCATGTTGGTATTAGGTCGTCAATTCGTTATACGTTATCGGATTCGCGTCTCGAGGTTGGGCTAGGCAGCCCACTACACAGGTTGCCGGGGGGTTCTGAATACCGGCGATGGGAAGTTTGGGTCGTTGTCAAGCACAGGATTAGGCGGGTTTTGAGTGGCCGCGGCCAAGGAATGTAAAGGCATACAACGGTCCACGTTGTGAAGCAGCTTCTGGTTGCAGGTTCCTGGCTTCTAGGTACCAGCTAGGCTCTGGCTTCTCGGGAGAATGACAGGGAGCTATTGTCGAATTTATTCAGACGGCAACTCGGAGTCTAGACAGGTGAAAGGAATGTCTTGTGAAAGGGACGGACGAAGCATCGACTAGACGTAGCTCGTGCTTCAGGGGAAAGAGAGGATGGCAAAGCTGGAGAACGGCGATAAGCTAGCTGTCTCAACTTGCATGAATGTGACAAGCTGTGTGCATATGCAGAGAAGGTGAACTTAAAAAGAAGGACAGGGGAGGTTAATGCAAAGCGGCAGCCAAGAGTGGCCGCAGGTGAGGTGAGGAGAATAGGCAAAGGCAAGCAAGTGCAGAAAGAGAGGGCAGAGGGCAGAGGACAGAAGCGCGGAGGACAGACCAGGCCGGGCCAGTCAACATGGTTTGTTGATATTCTCCAGAAAGAAAACAGCCGGCACTGCGTCGAGTTACCTTCCCTACCTTGCCTCAGGTGCTTCAATGAGCATGGCATGGGCAGGGTCAGGCAGGCAGGTCAGGCAGGTCAGGCAGGGTCGCAGGTGGTGAATGCGTGGGGTTTGCTGGGAGGAAGCGGCCTGCACAGGACGCTAAGCTAATCGATTGGCCGGAATGCGGTGAGAGATTGATCTCCCAAACAACAATGTCACAGTGGGGTAAATTAGAGTACCTATACGTCTTGAACAGGCGCTTACACGTGTCACGCTCTTTGTATTCTTTGTATACTGCCTCTCTGCACAGGTAGTGGGTAGTGGGTAGCGGGTAGTGTGCCCTTGAATTCGGTACCAGTGGTGCTAGGGACAGGTTGGTAGGGCTACCTTGACTATACTAACCCAGTTCTTCTTGAGTGGCATGTGGATAACGTGGGGTTCTATTAATACCTGCTGCACCCGAGCAATCGGCCACAAAGTAAACAAACATGTTTACCTGGTAGTCTACACTTTTGCCATTAACCTCAAAAGTGTACCTATACTCACTGTCCAGTGCTGTCTTGTGTGAATAAGCACATACAGTAGACCATGGGGACCTTGGCATGGCCAATTACAGGATTGGTAATTTCCACATACCATATAACATACACATACTATTGTACTATTGCTTATGCATGTTGGATTCCTCAACCAACCCTCACCGGTCCTAGTGGGATCCAAGCATTGTTTGCGCCCATCAGCAATTTGGATTATATATACTATGGTTACTTACGCAATGCAAGGAGCAACTCCCCCATTTAACACACCTTCATCAAAGCCAAGTCTTGCATCAAAGTAAGGGCCATACATATGGATAAGTGTGTTGGTTCACAGATTCATGTAGTATCACGGTTAGGGAAATGCTAATTATACATAGGTAGGTAGGCGCAATGTTGTCTGCTGTCTGCCCTAATAGGTATACAGTAGAAAACTTCACCAACTCTATATATTTCTTAGCGCACTTGCATAGATTCGCCATCCACACTCCGTAACTAGCATGGTATAGTAGTTATGACCTACCTTTCAGCCATCCCCGGGGCCTTTCAGCTGATCCTTCGTTTAGTAGCTCACGGAGTTTGAACTAAACATGAACAACACCACCATCCCAACTTCAATCATAACCATGCACACTCTAGTCAGCCTGGCCTAGAATGAATACGTTATCCAAGTCACGATTGATCACCCAAATAGCTGGCATTCAAAATATGTATTCCTCACTACTGTAATAAGTATTCAGCAATTCCGGATGCCTGTCTGGTCTATCCGAGACACCCCACGATGCAACAAATTACCTACTAAGTGACCGTAGGCAATTTAACGCATGCAGTTCAATTTTGAAACAATCTCCTGAAACAACTATTCTAGCAAACGATTAAGGCTTCCTTAATAAGAGAACCTACCTTATGAGACCATGGATGAAGGAAACAAACCGCAGCTATTGGCCAACTGAGAGCTGCGATTGCACAACCACCAGAATGCACAAGTCCCAAACATTGAATAGATACGAAACTACCTGCATTTCCTACTTGGACAACTCTACCTTGAGTATAATCCCATTAGTAGTAGGTACATTACGTAATACGACTATGTGTCGCAAAATACGTTTATGAGGGCATCTGGGTTGGTGTAGATCAAGGTCGATGGAGTCTATAACATTTCTTCTAAGCTTTAGTATCTCAATAGCTCCCCGTAATATCTGGCTTACGTGAATAAGCTCTGTCAACCAAACTCTCCTGGCCAAAGGGGCAAATGCCGACTAACTACAAATTAACTAGATAGATCCCGGGGCGCGATTTCGGTACACTTCTTCTTCGTAAAAGCGTCTGGGCATGGAAATCTACAAAAGTCGAGTCGTTTCTAGTCAGATTCCATGTTTACGCTTGACCTGCCTAGTTAAGGTTCTGGCGTGTCTTGATAACCCTGTTACTTGGAGATTTCCTGGGTGCCAATACTGTCAGACACTCAGTGAAGATCAGCGAAGAATCTCAGCTGGGATATCAACAGACTATTCTATTAATGATGGCATATAGCCTAAAAAAACCCCGAACTCCGACCGGGCGGGGTCCCTCGCTGCTCTTGATAGCAGCTGAGCTTCTGTCACCTGGAGTCAGTACGGGTTGGAGACGTTGGAGTTGTCTCCAATAAGATCGCAGTTGTTGCTTAGACAGAGAGATATCACGCGTCTCCTCGCCGATAAGAGGAGCGTTGGGCCGTGCTTTGCTCACAAAATCTTGAGGTTGTCAACTACTAGCAACTGATCGGCTCTTTTTGATAGCAAGAGCAGCCCGTTCAGTAGGATGTCTATTGCTACTGACCCCAACACACGATATGGCTTCATAGGAATTGGTGTCATGGGGTGGGGGATGGCGATGAACCTACGGCAAAAGATCTCGAAGGAATCCAAGATGGCGATCTGCGAGATATCTGAGAGTCGCAGGAACCAGTTCATTCAGGAGGTCCAGACTAAGGGTGCGGTTACGGTTGCGAATAGTCCTAGAGAAGTAGCCGAACAATCAGTAAGTTGGCGGTTGCGAATACTAGCGACCCCGCGCGTCATTTACTCCGCGGTGGCTCGGCTCACGATGCTCGGCAGTTCTTTTAATCAACAAACGTACTGTGTTAACTATTTCATGGATATAGGATGTTGTCATTACGATGCTACCAAAAGGTCAGCATGTGCGTGACGGTACGTAATCCCCCAAATTATCTTCTGTTTTGGCTATTTAGGCGTATAAATGGCCCTCTTTAGTCTAAATCTATGAGCTTTCCCACGCTCATCGGATCCCTACGGATAACTTCTGAAGTGGCAACCACTAAACTCGAGGATTCAGTTTTTACCAATAATGAGACTGGGTTATTATCGGCTACTCCTCGGGAAACACCCATCCACTTCATAGACTGCTCGACAATCGAGACAGCGACGAGTGTTGAGATTAGCAAACTGGTAGCCGCGTCCAAGCTTGGAACATTTATTGATGCGCCTGTCAGTGGTGGGCCCAATGGTGCAAATTCCGGGACCTTGGCCCTGATGGTCGGAGGTAGGGAGGAGGACTGGGAACGAGCGGAACCTATCCTCAGAATGATGGGCAAGAACATCTTCCACTGCGGGCCACCGGGTGCCGGACTAGCAACCAAGCAGATCAACAATTACCTGAGCTCTGTCTGCACAGTCGGAGTGTGCGAGGCGATGAATATGGGCGTCAAGTATGGTCTCGACCCTAAGAAGCTGGCGGACGTCATCAATGTTAGCAGTGGGCGGTGTTATAACAGTTCGGATCAAAATCCCGTCAAGGGCGTCACACCAACAGCCGCCAGCGCTAAAGATTTCGTGGGTGGTTTCAGCGTCGAACTTTGCAAGGGCGTCTTGGACATGGCGGTCACGTTGGGAGAACAGGTTGGAGCACATTCAATACTCAGCGATCGTATTCTTGCTATTTATGATAAAGCTCTCAAGGACGAGCGAACCCGGGGGAAGGATTCTCGCAGCATTTACATGTTCTTCGCAGACGATGACGTGCTATAGAAACGGCTTAGGCAACAATACCCTCCTGTTACTTGATGAATGCGGTCTCTAAGCTCGAAATTAGCCAATTAGCTACATTGATGTTACATAATATGACCTTCACTTTGAAATTTATATAGCCTTGATATCAAATGTACGAAAGGTAAGAGTAAAAACAAGAGCGCAAAAGCCAGAGTGATATTTGTATACAATATACCTTTTAAAGTTAAACAGTACCCTAGAATAATACGATGTAGCATGTTCCGACTACCTGCATAGAAACTCATGCCTTAGATGATAAATACATAGTTAAGGTCATAATTTGCATTATCTAAGCTGTTTAGATATCTTCGTACAATTTTAATTGGAGAAATTTGCCATGAATCATACCATGAACCTAGCTGTTGAGGCACCGGGAGTCTATAATTTTAAGTAGTCAAAGAAGCCCTTGAGTTGAGGACGAAGTAAGATAAGAAATAGAAGGGGCGTGTCCAATATCATTCGGTCACACTGGCCGATTTCACATTATTATGCCGAATTACAGCTTCTAGAAGCCTATGAGGGATATATATATAGGTAGGTATACCTGATAGATATGTGTATGCTCCCTGGGCCTTCGCGTGAACATAGTGATAGCACCATAAAATATGGCTGTTGCGTAGCAGCTTGACTTTATTACATGTAAGGTACATTTTACCAACCCTTAATTAGCAAATGAGGGCAAATGAGGCAGGAACGTAAAAACGAAAGTTACTAGTTAATAAATAGACGTGGTCATGAATTATTTATTGAAAGCTAGAAATGCTCTTGCGCGTGGTTATATAGGAGCAGCTGCAGCCAATAGAAGAAATACGCTGCAGCTACCTATGACGGGGTGCCAAACTTTCAATTGCCTACCTCGATGCCTAATCTTAGAGACAGCGCACGGAGAGATGGTAACACCTTCACGTTGAGCAACAGAAATCCAGATTTGGGCAAGACCCCTTGACCAACAACACCATACCTAGGATCTCTTCACTCCGTGAATCTTCCCCATCAACAGTATTAGTCGCCCGACTCTCTCTAGATAAATCGATTATATTCTTTGAACCACACAGTTTAAGTATAACGAGGCTCTACTCGGCATCAACACCAACGATTCATTATCTATTCTCAAACTATGTATTCCCACTCTAAGTCGCCGATCAATATGCAAGTACGTCCACTTTCACATACCCAACATTTGCTTTGGTTCCAAATAGTACCTCAAGTACCGTCCCTGACACAAGATTCGAATCTCCAGCGCTAAAATATTTCTCACAGATTTGCAAGGCCTTGTCAATCATCACCCTCGCCGCAGCTGCAGTAGCAGTCCCAACTTCCCTCCCTAATGATACCAATTCAGTACCGCCCCTTCCGGGGTCAGAAAATTACCATTTCGCGTGTTGGAACAGAAACCTGGAAGAATACTGCGATGGAAAGGCGGTCTGCGGCGCCAGTGGTATGGTAATGAGCGCCCTTAAAACATGCGTCTACGGTTGTGCTTGTACGGCGCAGCCGGGTGGAGAATAGACAACCGATCATGTGTCATATACGGACTGAGTTCTCTGATAAGTAAGGCAAGTTGTTTCATGCCTTGCTGCATGTTGGCTGCGACCATCGTGCGATTCCCGAGGCAGCGGGCTCGTGGGGGGAGGGGACCATGCTCCGATCCAAAATGTTGGCTCACCCCTACAATATGAGCACTGCATGCTGACTCTTCTTTCTATAGACTATTCGAGTCGCATACAGGCATCTTGGATCGAGCAGGGAGTTGTTGGCCTCACTACAAGTGCTAGGAGGATCCGATGGACATAACGAACGGAGGTCTTCTCGATTCGTGAGTGGAACATGGGCCTAATACATATATCATTAGAGTGATAGAGGTACTATTGGGTAATGATTAGGGGGCTCATGGAGCTTTCATACCTACTTGGTAGTTATTAACTTTCGATCGATTATTTCCCCGACCAGTTCTATCACCTCATTATTCATGTGATACGACTCCATTACGGCACAAAGATCAAACATTACGTAGCACGCTAAACTATTAAGTACCTACATATGTACAGTAGGTTTCATGTTGTAATATAGGTACATATAGTTGTCTAACTAAAAGATAATTTAGGACGTGCGACCTACCTAGATAGTGTGAGTACCTACTCTAATGGGTATCCATGGTGATTGATTCACATCACAAACTGCTTCCCGTTGGAAATAGCTATTTAATAAAAATTTATAACCCTGATAAGCTACAGCATATAACTATTATTGCGTAAGCACTAATCATACAAGGGACGGGAGGTTGAATACTTCCGTACCGTCTGGGTGGACACGACTCAGACCACCCCGCTATTAGGTTAAAACTCCTCACCGAGTTCCAACAACAGAAAGAAAGTGATACGGCACAGCTCCCTACGAAACAAAGAAATACTGTTGTATATTTTTAGAAGTCCGCTCTTTGTGAATCTTTAGTTTTCTTTGCGTGATAGCTATTTGTGATATACCTCCCCCATTACCTTGGGTTTTGTCTTCCCCAGTAAGCAAACGAGATCCTGACAGTAAACAACATGGCGGCATCCACAGCTTCACGCATTCAGTCCGCTCTTCCGTCGAGCTGCACGATTTCAGCGCCAGGCGAGAATGACACGGCTCAGTCATTTCTAAGCAACCGGTGGATGGCGATGGGATCATCGACTCCGCCTGCAGCAACGGTGGTGCCGTCGACCAAAGAGGATGTTGTAGCAGTGGTGCGGTATGCAGCTGCGAACGGGCTGAAGGTCTTGCCTCAGTGTGGAGGCTGCGGCGGTCTCGTTATCACAAACAATAAGACGATCTACCTAGACATGGGGAAATTCCGCTCTGTAAATGTCGATGTCAAGTCCCAAACTGTGACGTTTGGAGGTGGCACTCTGACGAAGGACCTTCAGCCTGCCGTGACAGAGAAGGGGTTCTACACAGGTATACTCACTCCCGAGTCTCAAAATCGCTAAGCTATTAATTAGCAAAGCTTGAACAGCCTACTAACATAGAGACAGGCTGGCCTAACCTCGGCGTTGTCGGTATGGTCGGCAATATTTTGGGGGGTGGTATCAACCTGTTCCAAGGGAATAAAGGCCACACTTGCGACAATCTCCTCAGCGCACAATTGGTCACTGGCACCGGCGATATTATCGAAGTCTCAGAGATATCCACGGGTCCGAAGAAGGAGCTTTTCAACCAGCTCAAGGGGGCTGGTGCGGGGTTCGGGGTGGTCCTCTCGATGACCATGCGTATTTACCCCACGGCGGAGCTTGGGCTTGCTGACAATTCGAAGATCCCAGATATCATGGCCATGTTCTCACGGGATAACTTCGATGCGGCAGCGAAGCTGTGGGAAGCCGTTTCCCTAGGACCCGCCGGCCTGACTGCCGGCTTTGTGCTGATGGCCGCACCGCCTGGGATGCCGAATGCTGGGCAACCCATTGTTATCGCGCAGGCATCCTACCCCGGACCGCAAGCGGATGCAGATAAGGCGTTTGCGCCTTGGAATGATCCTGATATTGCGGGGAGGGCCGTCATGGTCAAGCCCGGATCATCCGAGTTGACTAGGATGAACATGCAGCGTGATGCAATGATGACAAAGGGGTTTAATATGGATTGCTACAATTGCCTCGTCAAAGAGCTTTCCGGCGCAACATTTCTACGTCTTGCGACTAGGTTTGCCGAGTTTGCTGATGCATACGGCTCAAACATCGCGCGATCCACGACTACCCTGCATCCGATGCATGCAGATGCGCTGGTGAAGGTGAGTGAAGGCCAAGAGAGTTGGATGTGTCACCGCGATCGTAATTTCATGGTGCAAGCCGTGCCGTGGGATCTCACAGATGAGTACGTAGAGGCTGGACGACAGTACGGACGAGACGTCCTCGAGATCGTCCGCAGCGAGGACTCTGCCAAGGGGATGCCGAACGCTATTCTCGCCGGCAACGCTAGGGTTGAAGCAGATATGACGGAAATCCTAACACCAGACAAGATAGAGGTTATGAAGAAGAGAAAACAGCAATGGGATCCTCATGGCGTATTTTGGAACCCGGCTGTGGATGGGTGGGCGGATCAAGCAAAATAATGACCAGATTTATTGTCAAATGCTATCAGATGATATCAATATCGTCAGATTATATCGCATAGACTAGGTTATAGTAGTCCCGTGCACTACTCCGTAGAGAGCGTACGCATTCAGGCAGGGTAGACGACAAGGATAACCTCACCTTAAATCGACGCAAGACATTGTTACCTATTTGCGAAGGTGAGGCTCTGCATCGTCACTGCATGGCTACCGAAGGCACTCTAGTATGCGTATGCACATAAGAATATCGAAAACGAAACGAAGTAGATTGATGGAGACGGGTCAACGAAGGTCTTATCATTGGGTTCCTCAGCGTCGATGGATAGTGATGCCATAATTTTCAACCTCTTTATGGGACTTTATATGTGGGAATAACCCCGTTCTGCTGGGTCCGGCCTGCGAAAAGATCGAATAAACCGCAAATAAGATCGACGTTCGAAAAACCATCATTTCCGGATTCGTACTTCCTAGAAAGGCAATACCATTAGTCAACTGCGCCCACTGATTGGTCGCCGGCCCACGCACTTAGCGTGGATCAGGGGATCAAAAACAGAGTTTTCAGTAAGATTTCGGCCAAACTTGGCGCAATCTGGGTTAGAGCAGAATTTATACCACGGGCCGATGTAGGTTCAAGCAGCTGTAGAGCTTGTTTCCGAGCTCGCCACATCACCACACAGTGCTCTGATCGTTTGTCGGGGATGATGGCGGTAATTCTGGGTGGAAACGGTTCTGCCTCCGATGGGGTCCGAGGCTATCGTGACTCCATTGCGAATGGAACATTATGAGGAGAGTTTAATACCGCGCGTGGGAGTCATACACCTTATTCCTTTTATTGTAGCCACTTTCTCGCCTTGAGGCTCTATTTATGTATCAATCTATCCTCCTCCACTTTCTATACACGTCAAACCACGATTGGACCTTCACGCCTGCTCGTTCGCGCCCGCCTGTCTGCGGCTTCATACCCGATTGCTCCAACTTGAACAGGCGAGGACCCTCACAGAGCTATGGAGATACATGCTGTCGAATCCGAGAAAAGGACGCCAGATGTAGAACTTGGCACCACATCGGCCAATGGCTCGCAGAAGGACGTGGCTGAGGGCGAAGGCCTCCAGCGTGGCCTGAATAGCTGGCACCTCCAGTTCATCGCCATAGGGAGTGCCATCGGCACGGGACTCGTAAGCTTCGAGGCATCATCTATGGTAGAGCGTTCTGTTTTCTGACATGTTGTAGTTCCTCGGCAGCGGGAAAGCGCTCGCGACAACAGGGCCCGTTGGGTGCTTGATTGCATTCCTCTTCGTCGGCACGATTGTCTACTCGATTATGGTCAGCTTAGGGGAGATGGCCACCTTCATACCCGTCGCAGGATCCTTCACGGCCTATGCATCACGATTTGCGGATCCTTCTCTCGGTTTCGCCATGGGTTGGATATATTGGTTTAGCTGGGCGTCGACTTACGCCCTTGAACTAGTTGGCTCGGGCCTCGTCATCCAGTATTGGAACAAGAGCCTGAGCGTCGGTATTTTTATCGCCATATTTTGGGTCGTCTTCACCGCTTGCAACTTTCTACCTGTTCGCTGGTTTGGAGAGTTCGAATCCTATTTCGTGTCTATCAAGGTTATCACCATTGTCGGGTTTATCATCTTCGCCATTGCCATCGACGCAGGCGCTGGTCAGCATGGCTACCTCGGGTTCGATACCTGGGTCCATCCAGGTCCTTTTGCCGAGTATCTAGTTCCCGGAAACAATGGCAAATTCGTTGGGTTTTGGTCTGTTCTTGTGACTGCCGGGTTCTCGTATCAAGGCACGGAGCTGGTTGGCGTTGGTGCAGGTGAGACAGCAAATCCTGCTAAAAGTGTGCCTCGTGCCATCCGCTGGACATTCTGGGGTGTCTTTTCGCTTTTCGTGTCGACCATCTTCTTCATCGGTATTACGGTGCCGTCTGACAGCCCAGATCTTCTCACCGACGCCAGTGATGCCTCGGCATCGCCTCTCGTCATTGCGGCTAAACTAGCTGGCGTACCTGTCCTCCCACATATCATTAACGCCGTCCTGCTTACAGCGGTGTTGTCGGCTGCTAATTCCAATCTGTATTCGAGTAGCCGGATAGTGGTCGCGCTGGCTAACGAAGGGCATGCGCCTGCATTTTTGGCACGGACAAATCGCTTTGGCACGCCCCATTACGCTGTCGGTTTTTCGTCACTCATCGGCCTGCTTGCTTTCCTCAACCTCTCATCTGGCGGAAGCGCAGTCTTTAACTGGTTGTTGAACATCACGGGTATCGCCGGTTTCATTAGCTGGTGCTGTATTAGCATCTGTCATTTGATCTTCATGCGAGCTCTACGGTTTCAAGGCATGTCGCGAGATACATTGGCATTTAAGGCGCCTTTCCAGCCCTACCTAACCATCTATGGGCTCTTTTTCTGCGTGCTCATTTCCTTCACGAATGGGTTCACGGTGTTCATTCGGTGGAGCACCAGCGGATTCTTTGCAGCCTACATTAGTCTTATTTTATTTTTTGTCTTGTACGGAGGACACAAGCTTATCTTTCGAACAAAGTTTGTAGCGTTGGCCGACATCGATCTTGAGCGGGACCGGGCCGCAAGTGGTAGCGACCAGCAGATGGCGTCGTCTCTTCCTTAGATACCTATGTACAGTGTTTGGATGATTAGTATCAGTACTTCGTTACTATAGCTATTAGATAATTAGTACTAAAAACAGTTATTAAATGTGCTTCGTCTTGCAGCGACGGTGAATTGAGAAGTTTGGTGAGTTGTAAGCTACCCAAGCACAAGACCACGTAGCTGGTATTCCACCTATACCCTGGTCTTATTTTAGCCCCCTGATTCCCCGTCTGTCTCCCTTCTTTGAGATTCCTATGCATGCCGAAAGCCCCGATGATGAACGGCTCCCACTTGTGGGTATTCGGGCTTAATAACTTGTAACGTATTTACAACACCTAATTGCGAACAGCACCAAGTACACCTAGGTAAGAAAAGATGTTGCTATAGTCTTCATTATATAATTAATTACCTCTATTGTGGCTAACGAAGATAAATGCTTTTTAAACCGACTTACCTTTTTCGTATAGATGGTTCACAGTAGGCATCAAAGCCTATTTCGGCAGGCTATCTAACCTGTGCGGTATTAATAGAGTTTGCAGTCTATCCATATAGTATAGCTTAATCTATATCCATCATTGTGCATCCAGAAGTATAAAAACGACATAAGATGGCCCGAATATCAGTAAACGGATGGCCGATTAAACTCCCATGGATCTTTTATCCCCGTCGACTAGTACTCGTATGGATAAGGCCCTTGATCAGCGGGATCCTCAGGTACTATCGGAAACTTTGTAAATAATAACAGTTGGAAAGTACAGAACTTCGGCCATATCATAAAGTCAGTGCTACACAAGTAAGTATAATTATTCGGCAGGGGCACCTAATATCAAATCTTCCATGACGACATTTGCCCATAATGTGTTAGGACGCAGCTTCCTGTGATCCCCAAAACAAGAAAACGGTGACAAAAGACTTCGCTTTCTTACTTTCATCTCAGTCGCGTCCATTGCGGCGTATACATGCCTAAGCTTACCTTTTCGCTTCGCACCTAGTGATTTTATATTTCAATTTCTTTCCCTTGGGTTCATCAAATAAATTGGACTACCATTAAGCTGCTTTCATTGAATACTTTTGCTATTGTTCGCGCCTCAAACCTGCGTCATTATTTTGCTAGTTCCCAGAGGCTTACTACATTCATCTATTGCTTCTCACTACGGTACAGTTTTCGTGAATAGCGCCGCTATCGTCTCCACTTCGTGAGATTCTCTATTCTCTCCGCTCTTGGAAGTAACAGTTGGATATACGTTTTCCTCTGTTAGTGATTCATCATGTCTTTGAGTCGGGTTGTTTCGCTTCTTCAACGAGCTGTTGTGGCTATTTTTCAAACTTCCGTACATGCTGCAGAGATGGGGACGACTTTTGTGGCACCCAAGGACCTCGATATCAATGATCCGGGTATGAATATCCGATACTCGTATTGCATATCATTAATCCGCATCATTTTTATCTAACTGTCTTACAGGCTCTATTAGATCGGTCGCCAGTACGATTGCTTATGGTACAATGAGTTATTACACTGGAAACATCACAAATACTCCAGATGTATGTGTAGATTCGCCTTCTCGATGGGCAAATAATAATATGGCATCACTAACTTGGCTACAAAAGACTATAGCTGTATTTCCAAAGCCTCACTGTAATACGCCGCTAATTCCTCGGTTAGAGTACGAACTTAGTTTGCTAACCTTGGCTCACAATAGACTGGTGGCAAGCCGGTGCTTGTTGGGGAGCTATGCTGGATTACTCGCATTATACGGGCGATGGGAGCTATGACGATGTGATAACTCAGTACGCATTCTGGTGAAGTTCATTTAATTGTTTTTCTTTTTCCGGTAAAGTTCGCGCTCACATGCCTTATAGAGCACTCTTAAGCCAAGTCGGACCCAGTTTTGATTTCATGAGCCCGCGATATGCTAGTTCCGAAGGGAATGACGATCAAGCGTTTTGGGCGTTCTCTATATTAGAAGCTACAGAGCGTAACTTTCCTCAGCCTGACGATTCCATACCTCCCTGGCTGCAAATAGCAGAGAATATATGGAACACTATGGCCCTCAGATGGGACGATACGACTTGTGATGGTGGCTTGCACTGGCAGATATACCCCGGAAACCCGAACGGATTGGATTACAAAAACGCAGTATCCAATGGTGCCTTTTTTCAAATATCTGCGCGATTAGCTCGGGCAACCGGAAATTACACCTACTTACAGTGGTCTGAAAAGATATGGGATTGGTCTCAGAACATTGGCTTCATAGACCAGGATTTCCACGTGTTCGACGGCGCAAGTTCGTCTCAGGGGTGCCATAATACCAACCCTGTAAGCTTCTCCTACTCGCAAGGTATTTATATGTACGGCGCAGCGGTGCTCTTCAACTACACGAATGGAAATGAGACTTGGGGGGATCGGACAAACGGTCTTCTGCAGGCTTCCCAGTCATATTTTAGCCCGTTTGAAAACTCAACAAATATCATGTATGAACCTGCCTGCGAGTTACCTGACACATGTAATCCGGATATGAAATCGTTTAAGGGTTATCGTAAGTAATTTCCACAGCCAATTTGGCCACTTGAAGAACATACCGAGTCTATCACCAAGCTAGAACAAAGTTCATGAAGCTCTTCATGTCCTCGGGAAAACACGCACGAAATGACGATTGCTAACCGGAGTCTTGTAGTCTCTCGCTTCATGGCCGCGACAACATTGATGATGCCTTCAACTCTCGATAACGTCCGAGAATTACTGCGTGTATCTGCTGTTGCAGCAGGGAAGGCCTGTTCTGGGGGAGATACTGGTACCGCCTGCGGAGAGAAGTGGTATGTTTTTTTGAGTTCGATCCTTTCCTATTTTACTAGCTTTAAATCCTACGCCATTCTATGTAGAATATCTTAAAATTCTGGAAATTACTGACGCTAGATTTTCAGGTATGTCGGGGGATATGACGGGAACCCAGGGCTCGGACAATCAATGACAGCTCTCGAGACTGTCCAGTTAGTCCCCTGGAGTCATTATCCCCCCCTTTTAGCAGGTTTCGGGCCTGCTCCCGAAACATGAGCTGAAATCTTAATCCTTTCTGTAATTACTAACTCCAGCGTGTAAACAGGGCGTTACTCGCCTTTGATGCGCAGCCACCTTTCAAACATGGCGAAATCAAACACGTCAAGGATAAAGACGGAGGGACAACATCAACCACACTCTCGCTGTCCACTACGCCCCGGTCATCCACTATAATCCCGTCATCCACTAAACTCCCGTCATCTACTACACTCCCGTCGTCCACTACACGTCCACCGCCCACTACGCTTCCGCCATCGACAACAGTTCCGCAATCGACCACACACTTGCGATTGATAACCCAGGAGCCAAACCATGCTTATACTATCACGGCTAGTTCTATTGCAGCCTTTGTGGTGTTCATGGTCTCAGTTTTGATTTTCGGTGCAATAAGCTAATTGTCCGAGGACAAAAATGCATGATGACGGGAGTCAGTGTTCGATGAAAGGCATTTAGCATTACGTTTTAAAAAGTACAAGTTGATAGCATGCTTCCAATTCGCAATTCAATTTCTTGAATTGACCCCCCGAGTCTTATATTATAATTTCTTGTTAATTCCTGAATCCGAACGTTTTATTCTGATTCCAAGTTTGGCGTTCATTACGCTAAAGGCACCTATAAGATCCGTGGATGTCAATGGTTTATATTTCAATTTAGCGGTGTATCGGGTAACTGCATTATTGTTAGTATTATGCATTGATGCGATCTATCAATTTAGGTTCTCAAGGTTGCTCCGATCGGAGCCCCACAGCGACCGAGTCACTAAAGGCCTACCGCCGCGATTCTTCTGACTCAAGCATCGGGATAACCTTGGTGGGTGGGTATAGTAAGTTAAATAGCTACTAAATATCTCCGGGGGCACACTGAAGGAAGGACAAGCACGAGACTTGTGGTAGGACGGTTAAGGCGATTTGTACTAACTACATCGGCTGGCTCACCATGTCGGCGTTCAACCTGGAGACCTGTGCAAGACCCAACATCTTGGCGCTCGAGCCGTACCGGTGTGCAAGAGAGTGAGAAATAGTCCGGCGTGTTTCGTGCGTTCTGTGCCGCTGCTGACATCCTAAATCTAGCGATTACAAGGACGATGGCACAAACATTTTATTAGATGCAAATGAGAACGCCTACGGACCGTCCTTGACGGCCGCAGCAGCCACAGCATCATCAGCCACCACGTCGTCGTCAGCCGTCGAGATCGACTTCGTGGGCCTGCACAGATATCCGGATCCGCACCAACGGGAGTTGAAGCAGTTGCTATGCAACCTAAGAAACACTCACCACCACACAGACAAGACGATCACGCCCGACAACTTATTCGTTGGTGTCGGGAGTGATGAAGCCATCGATAGCCTCATGCGGTGTTTCTGTGTTCCCGGTCGAGACAGGATCCTGGTTTGCCCGCCTACTTATGGCATGTATTCCGTATCGGCACAGGTGAACGACGTGGGCCTGGTCAAGATACCGCTCCTACCTGCACCCACATTTGCGCTCGATATCGCAAAGATAAAAGAGGTGTTATCAAATGAGTCTAACATTAAGTTACTGTATCTGTGCTCGCCAGGAAATCCGACGGGTACCCCGCTCGCAAAGGCGGATATACAGCAGCTGCTAGAACACCCGACTTGGAACGGCGTAGTCGTCGTCGACGAGGCGTATGTTGATTTCTCGCCCGACGGTACATCGCTTGCTGAGTGGGTCGCAGAATGGCCCAACCTGGCAGTTATGCAGACGTCATCCAAGGGCTTCGGAATGGCGGGCATTCGCCTTGGCTCCGTATTCACATCAGCGCCTATTGCACGGCTTTTGAATAACATGAAGGCCCCGTATAACATCCCAAGTCCGACTAGTGCGCTGGCTATATATGCGTTCTCTTCGGATGGACTGTCGGTTATGCGTGCGAACCGAGACAAGCTCGTCGCGCAACGGGATCGCTTAATTCAAGAACTGCCTAAGGTTAAGGGAGTCGGACGCCTGCGGGGCGGCGTCGAGAGTAACTTCTTGCTCTACGAGATGCTAAATAAAGACGGACAGCCGGATAATGTCACTGCACTCGCTGTGTATGAGAGGCTGGCCGAAAATAGAGGTGTTGTGGTACGGTTCAGGGGTAAGGAGCATGGGTGTTTTGGATGTCTGCGGGTCACGGTTGGGACAGAGACAGAGGTCACAAGGTTTCTAGACGCATTGAAAAAGACTCTGGCTGATGTCAACGGGCATGATGCCATGGTGTCGAAGGATGAAGAAAAGAAAGAGATCGAGGCCAATGCTGTCATCTCTTAGGTGTGCCTACAGAATTGGAGTTCGTGGGATAGATAGGAGGTTTGTGAAAATATCGCACTCGGTATTAACTAAGAATTAACCAAGTTATTTTCGAGTTGCCTAATACGCAACATCAAAAACAAGAAGCGCTATAACTACTTAGCAGCTAGAGAGAGTTGCCTTCCCCTGAGTAGATCTATAATACCTAGGTACTGATGTGAATGTTGACCTCAAAGAGATAATACGGTTAGCCTCATATTATGGCTTACAAGGATTTTCTAACGTCAAACCCCGCCCCCACCTATTGTTTTCACGACCTCAATTTGTGTATGCGACCACTCATTTCCAATCACCTCGATAGGAAACTAAAAAGACATGTCATAAATTGACAAAAAAATATGTGAAGGCCAGAACCCAATATCTATCAATTACAATAAGTCGGCGATTTATTCAACACTGGATTTTCCCCAATGCACGTACAAGAAATCAGCGACGAGGCCGCAGAGCGTCTCAAACTAGAGCAGTCACAGCCTCAACCCGAGCCTAACACAGCAAAACTTGAGGCTATGTCATTAGAAAGCCTACAAGATTTAGGCGCATATATGCAGCCAGAAAAGGCCATGTTTCCTGAGCTCTCACCTGGTCGCGCGATGACAGAGAGGAAGACAGTGGACGAGGTGGTCGCGGAGCTGAAGAAGACACCCTTCTTCATGACAGAGCTGGAAGAAAACGACGAGACAGATGCCTTCAAGGCCTTAGCCTATGAGGGGACGCCGCTCGAGAACGCATCAGAATTCAAGGAACAGGGGAACGAATGCTTCAAGATCCGGCGCTGGGTCGACGCTAAGGAGTTCTACACCAAGGGCATCCTGATCCTGGCAACAGATGAGCGAAAGCGAAAGCAAAGGCAGACGGCAGAATCATCTTCTCAGCACCCAACAACGGTAAAACCCGAGCAGGAGGTTGAGGAACAGGGTGAGAGCAAGGAGAAGAAAGAAGAGACGAGCGAAGATGAAATCGCCAAGGAGAGAGCAACCCTCGAGTCTCTCTACGTCAATCGCGCAGCCTGCCACCTCGAGCTGAAGAACTACCGCTCGTGCTGGCTCGACGGCTCGGCTGCACTGCGCCTGAACGAAAAGAACATCAAGGCATACTACCGCTCAGCGCGCGCCTTCCTCGCCGTGGGCCGCATCGCCGAGGCAGACGACGCATGCGCCCGGGGGCTGGAGATCGACCCGGCAAACAACCCCCTGAAGGCAGTGGCGCGGGACATCATCAAGAAGGCGGAGGAGTCCTCGGCGCGACAGCAGCGCGAGGCCGAGAGGCTGGCCACGGAGAAGCGCCGGGAAGCGTTCCTCAAGATCGCGCTGAGCGGTCGCCAGATCCGCACCCGCGCCACGGCCCAGCCCCCTGAGATGGAGGACGCCGGATTAAAGCTCGTCGACCCCGACGACCCCGCCAGCAACCTCTGCTTCCCGACCGTTCTGCTATACCCGGCGCATCTAGAGTCGGATTTCATCAAGGCGTTCAATGAGACCGCCTCGCTTGCCGATCACCTCAGCTACGTGTTCCCGCTCCCCTGGGATACAGAGGGAGCGTATACGGCGGCGGGTGTTGAGTGTTACATGGAGACCATGGCTGGGGGGTTGATTAGGCTCGGCAAGAAGGTGCCGTTGCTGAAGGTTCTGTCTGGTGGTAAGGTCGAGGTTGTTGATGAGGTGGTGAGGATATTCGTTCTGCCCAAAGCCCAAGCGGCTGGGTGGGTGGAGGAGTTCAAGATGAAGAAGGCTGCGGAGAAGGGCGAGCGGTAAGGACATGCAGACAGGGCTTGATGTTTGATAAAATTAACACACATTTTAAGACATAGACTAGCCAAGCATCCAAATGATTTGTAGATATTCCTAAGCGGGGAAATATAGCGTTTGTCTTTGATCTTGAAAGGTGCTGGGATTTAAGGGCGCGCAGAGACACCAGTATCCGCGTGTTAGCCGGACGAACATTGAAGGGATACCCCGCGATATGGGATCTCCCATCTTTTTATAGCCTTAACTTCGATACACATGAAGGCAAACCCCTATTGACTACTGTCTGCTACATTAATTGCCACCCACACTGCTTCAATATCTTTGGTAGGCAGTATCTATCATGCTATATAGGATGAGCTACTATGCCTCCTCTTATCGCATCTTTTTTATGTCGTATCGGTTATTAACGCATTAAGTAATCGATCTTGGGAATAGTCCATAATTGAATGCATACGTTCTTTGCAGCCGCTTTCTATTCTTTTCACCGTCATGTATAAAGTATATTAAGCCACGATTACGCTTAGTCCATATTTTCGTATTGACTGCATAAAATCAACCTTGATCAATGGTGACTACCTGAAGAATCCCATATTCAACAAACCAAGGCTCGGTAGTAAAAGCCTGCTCCGTGTGAACAGACAGCGTGTAGTTGCTAGCTAAGTACACTCTGAATCATCTTTCGCAATGCTATTTGCGTATTGTTACAATCAATAGTTGGCACGACTGCCATGTGCCTGGATAAGACCAGGCCGATGCAAGTAATTATGCAAGCTTTTCTATTCCCAATCCAAAAAAGAACTCCGTGTCCATGCAATCTCGCCACCATGCATCCGCCTATGCAGCCTGCACAAGGAAAGTATCCCCTTTCCCTGGACCCAAGAAACGAGCCATATTGCTGCCATGTATTTGTCAGCATCCCCAGCTTCTCACTAAAACAACAAAATAGTAGTCTGAAGCACACCAGGTGCTGCTCGCTACATAGAATTCGACCTAACTCTCTTAATCCGAGGTAACACACGATCAAGTCGTGACGTCGTCTCTGGCGATGCGCCATCACCGCCAGCCCTGGCTGTAGCACTAGTAGCAGCTTGAGAATGGTAGTTATACCAACTTCGACTACCACTGTCGCCGTCGGGATCGTCAATATTGGCACGGCGGCTGGCGTCGCTACTACCACCGTATTTACTATCAGCTGTATGATGTAGCGCGCTGGTGTCCGGGGCTTCGGTGTCCCGGCACGTCCTGGTGCTCTTCCAGGAGGAGCGGTCCCTAACACTGAGGTTCATCAGCAGCAGCGCCGCCCTCTTGTCGTCTCCTCGTGAGTTTAGCGGCGGTGTCTCTGCCTGGGTTTCCTTATTCCTCTGCGGTATATGACCTTGGCGCAGAGGGGTTCCTAGGTGTTGCTGATCCGGCGATGCTTCGTCTTCGATTTGCGCCGCCGACCGCTTTGCCCGCGGAGGCTGGTGGAATATCTGGTGAGATAAATGCGGTGGTGCATCGGAGGGCGATGGTAGCTGCCTGTGTGCGGTTCTCGCGTTATGTGTCTGTGGATGGGACTGGCTGAAAGTAAGAACGGGAGGATACGGTTGTGAACGGGGAGGCTTTGGGGCGTTCGTGTCCGGATAGGGGGATGTATGGAGATGTGTCGTTGTCGTGAACCGTGGTATTGCGCTCAGCCAGGGACTAGGGCCAGAAGCCTGGTGCTCGAGGTGTGGGCGGAGATTGCTAGCGGGGTGTGGCACATTGACTGGAGTCCAATTACTACTTCCATTACTGGTGTGACTGGGTCGTAGAGGCGTGATCATAGATGGTATGGGTGAGCGCGGAAAATGTGGGGGCCGGGGATGAGGGGGGTCGCGGGCCAAGTCAGTACGGTCTGTGACGGGCGAGGCTTCTCCGTCAGTATCCGTTGTATAGGGGCTATTTTCACTTCCTGGTGTTGAAATATATGTCTTCCGTATACGGTATTGTGGGCGGTGTCTACTACTATCATCGTAGGGGCTGCGGAAGATTCGGCGGTCACGCTTAGGACTGACATTACCGCTTGCTGGATTGCTGTAAAGGTGCCGGTAATATTCCGCCTCTCGAGTAGACCGGATTATTATTGCTGGATCAATGACCATACGGCTATACTCTGGTGCGTCGACTTGTGTACAAAGGGATGGGAAGTCAGGCCCAAATATAGGAATCATGGCCCCAGATATGTTGTGGCAGAAAGTCGCACAGACAGCCTTCGCACACTGGTAAGGCATCCAGTAACCTTAATTTCAAAGGTTAGCGGCCTTTGTCTAGTCGAAAACCTCTAATGAAAACTTACCTTGAGCCATAATCGAACCTCCGGTGATGCTGTGCGTGATTTCTTTGAGACCGGGGTTGGCATTCAACATCTTGGCAGGTGTTGTCTATTATTGTCAGCATAGCTCCTCTAGGGGACAGGAAACTCTTCAGCTCACTTTGGGATATTTACAGCATTTAAAGAATGGAGTCATGCGAACCAGGCCGATATTATAGTCCCACATGACGGCGTACTCGGCATCGTCACCTGGGACTTTGAAGACATATTGAAAGACTGCATCATTTTAGTTAATAACGAACTACTCCGCTATAGAATTCTGGCACAGTGAAAGGCGATAAATACCTTCAAAACTTTCTCGCCCAGTCTTCTCGAAGAAGTCCTTCTTACCACTATTGTACGGTATGTGCCGGGAATACTCCCGTATCTTCCCGAGTGGGTAGACCTGGAACCTCTGTACACTGTGAAGAGATTCCTCGTCCAGGTCTTCGTACGGCTGAAAGTTGATGGCCCCCTTTGGCTTGCTCTTAGTAAAGATGGCTGCGTCTTTCGGCATTTTCTGCTTAGACATCGTTGGCCGGTCTGGGAACCCAGAGTCCTCCATATAGGAGTCCGTTGGAGATGATGATTCTGGACTTGGAGGGAATCTGTTCCCGATAGATGGCCCTGGAGGGACAGGATTGAGAAGAGATGATAGAGAAAGCATGGCGGTGAGCGAGTGGTTGTGGGGTGGTGTGTGTATGTGTGTGTCTCGAAATGATGTACACTTCTACTGCAGCTATACGTTGCGTATGGAATTAGGCAAGTACGAGAGAGGCAACTCAGGGACAGAAGACGGAAGACTCAAGACAACACTTTGCATCGATAGATCAGAGAGGAAAGAGGATTTCCAAGTCCTTTTTAACCTAGCAAACAGATGAGTCTAAAGTGTATCCTCGCAAGACGGCAGGCCGATGTTGGCACAAGCAGACCGAGATTGCTCTTTTTCTTGACTGAGCCTAGTCATGCAGCTATCGCTGCAAAACACTGAGCGGTGTCCGATACGGCGGTATAGACCGGTGTATTCGGCACAGAGTTCTTTGTTAATGGTGTCTTGGAATCGACCTGTGAGAGTAGAGATGCTCGTTTGTGCGTGCCCACCGCCTCTTGGGAAGGCCGAGTTCTAAGCCACGAAGTGATAGGTGATGGGAGTGCCCAAGAAACCGGGCACCACGGCCGTCTCCCAAAAGAGAGGCCAGAGTATTTGGGACGTAGACAAGGGCAGAGAGTACTAGCCGTATAGTAAAGTATTGATGGGGGCGTTGTCGGGACCAACACGCCAGGGCCACCAAACGAGACCATCGATTCCGTATCATCGCCGAACAGCACAGACTCAAGCAACCCTCTATATCAAGTAGATGCGCAGAATTTAGGACAACGTCGAGGTTGAGCAGATTTCATGAGAATTCACCAGGTTAGGTCCAGGCCCAAGAAGGGCGATCACAGGCGACCGCATGATGCTGCGGAACTAGCAGTACGGACAACAAATGAGTTTGGTACAGCAAATACTCTCTAGTGGCGAGCCCAAACAGGGACTGGGGCTGTTTGGGAAGCATGGAAGACTGTTGACAGAAACTAACACATCGGCAAGCTGCATATTGTACCGTCGTAGTCTCTATCCTAGACAGTATTCTGATGACAGTAGAACAAAGAAAATGGCCGTAGTAAGTAGATAGATCCTAGACACAAATCGCTTGACTCGACACACGTGTACCCATACCTGCCACTCCAAAGAGGTAAAGGCTTGGGGGAGAAGGAAGACTGTGACTTGTAGCGGCGACAGGTCGCCTGTATTTGCCAGAGACAAAAAAGACGATGATTGAGCCTTGGGCTTGACCGCCGAGAAGGCAAGTCTTTATGCCGGTAGGGAGGGCTCTGTGCTTAGCCGATACTCACATAGTAATGCTTTCTGCAGATTCTACAACTCGACTAAACCTCTCGAAAGTCGAAAGGAGTCTACAGGGTACTTGACATCGGCAATTTCTGCAGTGTATGGGGAAACGCAGCTGCAACCACATTCATCCATGTTCCCTCCCCAAGAATTAAGACGCGTACAAGTACACAAAGATAGTCCCGGGAAGCACAGAAGCGGAGTCTTTCCCATCTTTGACAGATAACTGCCTCTTCGTGCTCTTGGGGATCGATATACGAACACACCCATAGCATTATAACCTAGTGAGATCAGTAAACATAGTGCCATCCAAGACAATAACAGGTCGGTCTTGGGCGGCTAGTTAACCGGAAATGGAATGATGACGGGTCTTACGATGAACAAATAATGTAGTAGAGAGGTTGATGGCTTAATAATTATACTTCACAACAACAGCTATTGGGTATCCTCATAGGTCATAGCTACACCCAAGGCCAGTCAGTGAGTGATCTTCATCGGGGTTGTTTGCGCCTAGGGCACAAGCTCAAGCTCAAATGTAGCCCCCCAGGTCGGTTGCGGATGCAGGACAGACCCTCGAGTCACTGGTCCCCTGGGCTGGCCTCTTAGCTTGTTGTGCCGCCTGCCATACTAGACTGCGGCACGCCGGCATGGTGCCAGGGAACAGTATCACAAGCGCATAGCCAGAAAGGAGAGTGGCAAGTGAACAGGACCGCCTACCTTTATAACACTGAAGTTAGCGGGTGAGGTCCTTGTCAGCAGACGGACAAAATACTTCGGACTAAGCTCATGATCTTGTGCGAGGCGGCAGAACGCAATCAAGCTAGCCGTGCCCTGTGGTGTGCATCGGGGAGGGAAATTGCCCCACGGGTTCTATGAGACGGGATGGTAGAAGGGTGATCCCAGCTGGCGTAGCAGGCATGGGCGAGGAGCACGCTAGGGGATTCGGATGACATAACGGCTGTGTTGGGATTTGGCTGTGCAGAGCGGGATGGCTGGGGCGACGGCATTCGGTATGGCCCTGAAGCAATCATAGCTGAGGCTCCCCAAGCCCTTTCGCTTGCTCCCGTGGGACGGCATAGGACCATATGAAATAGAATAAAGGACTCCTGGTGATGCTAGAATCGTGTGTGACGGCGAAACACGACGCGGTTGTGTACATGATGACTTCGGGAAATATGAGTCTCTCCCATCCCTGAAAGCGTTGGCAGGTAGGAGAAACTGTCACACAGGCACGGACAACAGAGAATTGCGCGCCAATAGTCTGCAGAATGGCCACCGGATAAAGAGAGCCATGTGTCCCCGGTGGGACGAGGTGCCGTGAAGGTGGAGGTGGAGGTATTGGAGGAGTCAGTAACAACGGCCGAGATGCTGTTGCTGTAAGTATCTCTTGCGGCCATGGTAATGGACGATGACGGTAGATGTACTTAGCGAAGGTGAGCTTGGGTTCTGATCTCCCAAGTCTCTTCACTAGGTACCTACCTACCTACGTACCTGGTAGCACATTGATTTTTTTGACTGTCCGCCGCAATAGGTGAAGATACCTACCTACCTGCATGTATATGCCTACATATGTAGGTATATATGTAAATGTCTTCCTCACAGTGCTCTCTAGGTAGATTTAT
Organism: Xylaria telfairii; assembly: GCA_022495065.1. Classification (NCBI taxonomy): domain Eukaryota; kingdom Fungi; phylum Ascomycota; class Sordariomycetes; order Xylariales; family Xylariaceae; genus Xylaria; species Xylaria telfairii. The sequence continues at coordinate 448,297 of MU383846.1, forward strand.
CCCTCACCATCTCGCATTCTTTCCTTGCTGTATACCTCCTATCGATAGGTCGTAAGGAACGTAGTCGGGGAGATAACCACTCATGTGCTGTATGCATGAAGCGAGTTATAGCCATATTAACTCGAAGAATGTGAGCCTTACAGCACCTAATGACCTAGGTAAGTAGTTTACCCCTAAGACGCTGGCCTCTACTTGGATCGAGGTGAATGCACGTATCCAGCCCACGGCATCGATCGAAGTGATGCAGTTGAGACACCATCTGCAAGCATCTTTTCTAGCCAATCATACAACATGTCCAAACTGTACTATACAGTGCCTAAGGTAGCCTTAGTAAGGTATGTACCTATGTAGGTAGGTACTGTATGTTTGTACTATGTATGGTAGGCAGGCACTTCTTACTTACTTAATTAAGCATGTACATAGTATGTTGGCCTTGAACCCAACAAGAGTTCAATTAAACATCCATGTGCGGTCTTACCTAAGCGCAGGGCAAGACCCACTTTTGTACCTGTCTCTATATACACTCTCGGTACCTACTATAAATACATGTAGGTAATAAATAGACTTGGCATGCGCACTGCAGGTACCTATAATAGTGCCTACTCATATTAGCTACTTAGATATGTACTTATATATATATCTAGAAGATAATTAATTCCCTATATAGGTAGATATTTTAATTAATGCACTTAGGGAAGGTACGTATGTGGTATACTTATAGTAAACTTTTCTTCTGGGTTCCTGGGTAACCGCGCGGTACCTGCACAGCAGCTGCCATAGTCCAATGCTAGATACCTACATATGTCCCTACTGCACCTACCTATATTAGGTAATGTGCGTCCCTCCAACTCCAAAGCAGAGACGCGCTCCGCTGCCGAGACTGCAGGCTAAGCGTGCCTAGTCTAGCCCCTCAGGCGACCCAACAACACTTGACGCGACCCTTGTATCAAAACAACAATTCTGCCATCGCCAAACATCAACAACATATTGTCCTTCCCTTCTTGACTGTGTTGTTGCGGCGAGCATCTGATTGCTCACCACTGCCCTTCGTTGAGCACTCTTTACCCCGACTCTTTTCCCTTCAACTTTTGCAATTCAGGCCAATTGCCTTCCCCCCCAGCTGTAAAACCAGCAGAACTTCAGGTCATCTGCGAGTGCAGCGCCGCCTAGTCTACCCTCCCAACCCTGGGTTCAATACACACCTCGGCCACCTGTCATCATGGATTCAGATATCATGGAGGACTCGGTCTTCAACGACGACTTCGAAAACGACTCTGACGGCTTTTCGCCCGAGCCCGTACGTACACCCTATCTTAACCCAACCGTTTTGCCGCCATTTTTGTGTCGCATGTCTCTCTTGCAATCGGTGTGCAGTAACACAGTACTAACTGGGTATTCTCCTAGAAACCAAAAGCCAAGGCTGTTGTCAAAAAGGCTGCGTCCAAGCCGGCTACCAAATCCGCCCCCAAGAAGTTGGTCCAAACAACATTAAAAACATCCAAAGCCGCCCCCAAGAAGCGTGCTAAGCCCGATAGCGACGATGACAACGACGGTGCCGATTCGAGCTTCTCCCATACCCCTCCAAGTGCTAAGAAGCAGAAGAAGGCACCTGCGGCTAAGAAATCCGGCGGCAAGCCGCTCGCCGAGCTTGAGAATGAGAGCACAGGCCTTGATGGCATTTCAGAGCCTAAAGCAAAGTCTGGGAAGTCTGCTACTGAGACATATCAAAAGCTGACGCAGCTGGAACATATCCTCAAGCGACCTGACACCTATATCGGCTCGATTGAGCGTACCGAGCAACCCATGTGGGTGTTTAACAAGGAGACGGTTCAGATGGAACGTCGTCCTCGTGTGAGTTTTGTGCCTGGTTTGTACAAGATTTTCGATGAAATTCTAGTCAACGCGGCAGACAATAAGCAAAGAGACCAGTCCATGACCGTCATGAAGGTCCATATCGACCGGGCTGAAGGCTACATATCCGTCGAGAACAATGGTAAAGGTATACCCGTGGAGATGCACGAAAAAGAAAAGGTCTACGTCCCTGAACTAGTTTTCGGTCACCTACTGGCCGGTTCCAACTTTGATGACAACGAGAAGAAGACGGTCGGTGGTCGTAATGGTTATGGTGCAAAACTTTGCAACGTTTTCAGCACCGAGTTTACTCTAGAATGCCAGGATTCTGCCAATGGAAAACGGTATAAACAGACCTGGAGAGATAACATGAGCAAAATGGAGAAGGCGAAGATAACGAGTAATAAGTCTGCTGATTTCGTTCGAGTTACCTTCAAACCAGACTGGGTCAAATTCGGCATGGACGGTATCGATGACGACCTTGAATCATTACTCTATCGTCGCGTTTACGACATGGCCGGCACAGTTCGCAACGTCAAGGTCTATCTTAATGATAACCTCCTCAAGATCGACTTCTCAAAGTACTGCGAGATGTACGCCAAGGCTATCGCTCGTGAGCGATCTGCTGAGGAAGGTACTGAGCCAACCGCCACAGTTATCCTTGAGGATAAAAAGGCTCACAGTCGGTGGGCAGTGGGTTTTGCTGTGTCGGATGGCACTTTTCAGCAGGTTTCCTTCGTCAACAACATTGCCACCACAAGCGGCGGTCCTCATGTGAACCTCATTGCTGATCAAATATGCGAATACCTTTTGAAGACTCTAACCAAGAAAAAGAAAGGTCATACACTCAAAGCTCATCACATACGGAACCACATCTTCATTTTCATCTCCTGTTTCATCGACAATCCAGCATTCAACTCCCAAACCAAGGAATTAATGACGACCCGACCCAGCGCCTTCGGCAGCAAATGCCAACTGACCGAACCGTTCCTGAAGAAGATCAGTGCAACAGACGCTATCAACAACATCATCAGTTTTGCTGATGCAAAGGCCGACAAGCTTCTCGCAAAGAGTGACGGCAATAAGCGTTCAAGAATCAGCAATGCCAAGCTTGTCGATGCCAACTTGGCTGGCACGAGGCACGGGCCGGAGTGCACCTTAATCCTGACGGAGGGTGACTCGGCCAAGAGTTTGGCCGTAGCTGGCCGCGCCATTTTGGATCCTGATCGTTTCGGCGTGTTCCCTCTGCGAGGAAAAATGCTCAACGTTCGCGATGCCTCGATTGAACAAATCTCAAAGAACCAAGAGATACAGAATATTAAACAGTTCCTTGGTCTAAAACACAAGCAGGTTTACACCGATACGAAGGGGCTTCGCTATGGACACTTGATGATTATGGCGGATCAGGATCACGACGGTAGTCACATCAAGGGCCTGCTGATCAACTTCCTGCAAGTTCAATATCCCTCCCTCTTGAAAATTCCGGACTTTTTCCAGGAGTTCATCACGCCCATTGTCAAAGTCTGGCAAGGTCCTAATCCCAAGAAGCCGCTTAAGCTGAAATCGTTCTTCACACAACCCCAATACGATCAATGGAAAGATACTCACAAATCAGAGTTGAAAAAATGGCATTCGAAGTACTTCAAGGGTTTGGGTACAAGTTCAAACGAAGATGCTCAGGTCTATTTCAATGATCTTGAACAACACCAAAAGCATTTTGATATCATGAAACCTGAAGAGACTGAGCTACTGGAACTCGCTTTCTCCAAAAAGAAGGCAGATGCTCGTAAGGAGTGGCTGGGCAACTTCGTCCCCGGCACATACTTTGACACTGGCGCTGTCCAGAAAGTCAGCTACGATGACTTTGTCAACAAGGAGCTCATTTTATTCAGCATGGCGGACAACATGCGATCGATTCCTTCAATCATTGATGGGTTAAAACCTGGACAGAGAAAGGTCATCTATGCTTGCTTCAAACGCAATCTCGTCAAAGACAAAAAGGTTATTGAACTCGCCGGTTATGTCTCTGAACAAACTGCATATCATCATGGCGAGGTATCTTTGCAGCAAACCATCATTGGTCTTGCCCAGAACTTTGTTGGGTCAAATAACGTCAACTATCTTGAACCAAGTGGAAACTTCGGCTCTCGGTTAGCGGGTGGTTCTGATGCTGCCAGCGCTCGATACATCCACACTCGTCTCTCACCCTTTGCCCGACGACTCTTTTCTCAGCTTGACGAGCCTATTCTAGAGCATCTTGACGATGATGGGAAGAAAATTGAGCCCAAGAATTACGTTCCAATCATTCCTACTGTTCTAGTGAACGGCGCCGACGGTATCGGCACCGGGTGGAGTACCTCCATTCCAAACTACCACCCAATGGATGTCATTAAAAATATCAAGCGCCGGATGGGACGCCTTGATAGCAATGATGAAAAGCCCTTTGAAACAATGACACCTTGGTTTAGGGGTTGGAAAGGCACTGCGCAGCCCGCAGAAGCGAACCGTTACCAATTCAATGGTATTGCATCTTGGGATGAGAAAAGCCCCAACGAAGTTATAATCACCGAGCTGCCTATTCGTATGTGGACTGATGACTTCAAAGCGAAACTGGAAGATATTATTCGTGCTGAAAAGGGCCCCTCTTTCATCAAAGACTACAAAGAATTCAACGATCATAACAACGTCCACTTCGAAATTCAAATGGATGAGAAGCACATGAAGAAAGCTCTTGAAGACGGCCTATTGGAGAAGTTCAAGCTTGTTAAGCAAGTTGCTACATCAAATTTAGTTGCTTTCGACACAACTGGAAGAATTCGCAAGTATGAAAAAGTTGAGGACATCTTGGAAGAATTCTACGCATACCGTTTGAATATGTATACCAAACGCAAGGTAATTCTTGTATACCAACCTTCCTGGAACGCCAGTCACTAACTCATGCAGGCTCATTGGCTTAGTGTCTATCATTCAGACTATCGCAAGCTGTCGAATCAAGCAAGATTTATTCAAGAGATCATGGATCAGAAACTTGTAGTGTCTCGCAAGAAGAAGACAGTTATAATCGGGGAGCTGCGTGACAGAAAATATGAGGCATTTGTCAAGAATGCCGAGTCGAAAACCAAGTCAGAAGAAGACGACGAAGATGAAGCGGAAAATGCGGAAGAAACCTCTATGGATGATGATTCCCGTGGTTATGACTATCTTCTCTCGGTATGGCTCCTACTACGTTATTTTATGTTATTGCTAACCCGGTACCAGATGCCTATCTGGTCCTTTACCCAAGAACGGCTCGACCGTCTCAAGGACCAGATCGGAAAGAAAAAGGCTGAGCATGATGAGTTAGAAGCTCTTAGTGAAAAGGATCTTTGGTGCAAGGACCTTGACGACTTTGAAGAGACATGGGAAAACCAGCTGAGACTTGATGCTGAAATAACTACCGGCCTCCGTAGAATGAGCCGATATAGAAACAACAAGAAGGGAGCTGGTCGCGGACGCAAGATCAAGGATGATGACGACTTCATGCCTGTTGCCGCACGCCCCAAGCCCGCAGCGAAGTCCACAGCAAAGTCCACAGCAAAAACTACGGCCAAGACTGCTAAACAACCTGAGAAGATAGTTGACAAAAAGGCTAAACCAGCCGTGAAGTCGTCCTTGTTTAACAAAAACAGGCCAAGGACTGATGGCACAGATGATTCCGACGACTCGGACCCGTTCTCAGATGGCGATCTAGCCACTCTCAAGAAGAAGGTGCCTGTCAAAGAAGAAGACGATGAGGAGAGCAGTGCTCCAGCTAGAACTAAACGCGCCGCCGCTTCCAAGGCGAAATCTTGGGTAGTCGACGATGATGAATCGGAAAGCGATGACGACGATAAGATGCTGGGTGATATTGGAAATCTTGTTAAGAGTGTTGGCAACACCAATGGGGATGCGTCTGATACCAAGACTAGTCGACTTAGTTTGTTCCCTATGTCTCGACCAGAAAGCAGCCATGGTGATTCGGCGGCCTTGAAAGCCAAGAGCAAGCCATCCAAAGCCTCGGATTTCAGATTTGACGACTTTGATAGCAACGACGATACCAATTATGAAATGCTGGCTAAATCCTCCCCGCACAAAAAGACTCGCAACGACGATGTTGACAGCTTTTTATCGGACGATGACCTCCCTCCACCCCCTAAACTCTCCAGCAAACCCAAAGCGATAGCTACATCGTCTGAAGAGCCGAAATCAAAACCTGCTGCTCCTGCTCCAGCTGCCAAGAAGATTCGTGGCAGACCTGCTGGCGCTAAAAACAAGGCCGCCAAGGACGAGGCGCCGGCAAAGAAAGCTGTCGCAAAAAAGGCTACTCAGCTATCACCAGCAGCCAAAGCATATGCCAACAAAAAGTCTAAGCCACAGCCGAAGAAGGATGTCTTTGACATGGATGACGACGAAGACGAACTAGAGGTGGATGACCCGGAATCTCCACCTCCTCGGCCTGCTGCTCGTGGCAGGCCAGGTCGCGCGGCTGCTGCCAAGTCCAGGCCCGTCTACGTAGTTGAAGACGATGATGACGAGGACGATGACGATGACGCCATGCAAGTTGACGAACCGAGTGATGACTTCTCGATGGATGACAGCGAGTGAGCTTCTCTTACCTGTTATTTTCATACTCGTCTAGATACCTAGCAAAAGAACATCATTTTCTTCGTTCATCCCTGTCAATCGGGTTCCGATATAGTCAGGAATGCCACCAAGCCTGGAGAAGGGGAACATGACATGACTCACGAGGAAGGAATGGGGTGATGAATAGGTAAAGAGAGGAATGCGTGGGAGGCCTGTTTTCGTTTTGATCATGAACCGTTTCCCCCTCCTTGGAGACCGTATACGCACATAGAGGCGTTCCGGAAGTGTGTTTGTCGATGCTATTGTTAATCGCTTTGCATCTGGTGCTTTCTGTAACGACGGGCTTTTCATTACCTAGAAATAGGCCACCTTTTCTTATGCACGTTTCCTCTCTTTGTGCTCTACTACTATTACTACCACGTAGGTACATACCTGGCGATAGAGCTGTATGTACCGAAGGTATACTTTCTCCCCAACCTTGTACATTACACGTAGTGGGAACCAAGTGCTTTGCTTGCCATGATGCTGCTGTTGTCTTTGCCCTTCGCGAGTTAGGCTAGTGAAATACGATGCTATCAATGCAGAATCGACTCTCGAAGAAAAACCCCTTGTTCGCCGGATACACTAATTACCTAGGTGTAATGTAGACGTAGTCAGAAATTCGTGCATGTTGTATATGATCGTCCGTTTGCAGTCAGTATCGTGGACTCATCGGCGCAGCCATCCTAGTTACCAATATGAAGCTCATCTCCTACCTCATCTGGGCTTGTCGTAATTGCCCACTTACCAATTCATTGAGGTGCGTCTCCCACCGTAATATCCTCGAACCTGTTGACAGCCACTTTATTTCCTCAGGCTTCGTAATAGAGTTGTGACGAGTATGGGTTGTTGAATAGTCCGGTGATCACACCGGCTTCGAAATATAGAAGACAACCCCAAAACTAGGATGGAAAGTAACAGCATGTAGGGGGTAGGTAGTATGGATATCCACCCTCATAAGCATAATTCACACCCATTCTCGGCTCCGTCTGACCTCTTCTGAAGAATTAGGTAGACCCTCTAGACAAGCTAGAAACCAGCTTGTATTTCACATCATCGACAATGGTGCTACAAGAGCAAAATTCACAACAACTTTTTAAAAGAAGAGGCTCTCTGAGAATATAGCCTAAGCTACACTCACCGAATTACAGGAAAAGGGATTAATTACTACTGCCGAAGACGTCCCGAAACGACAAACCCTGATCATACACCGCAACTCCATCCGCACCCTAGCCATGTATCCCGCGTTCTACTACCGGCGTCATGATTCTCGCCCTGCCTTTCTTTGTTCGCCCTTCCACTGATGGAATGGCCACCATACAAATCCATCATCCTCGAGAACTCTACGCCGTATGCTCGTGAGCTGTTACCAAAAACAAATCACCTTGCAAAAGCATCGTCAAGGCGTTGCGAGGACCTTGAATAGTACCACGTATCGTATCATCCTTATCCATCAATTCGTATCAAGCCGTCGTGTTGCGCAAGTAAACAGTAGAAACGGACCGTAGTGTACAGCCCTTAATGCTAACACTAACGGCGATTATCATTTGCCTTGATGGGCGCCCGTTTAAGCAGCCAGGGGCTCCGGCATGCCTGTCACCTTGGCCTCTTCAGATCCGAAGCCCTGCTTAGGGGCCTCTGGGAAGTCCGTCTCTTTAATGTTAGATTTAGGGGCGGGCTCAGGAGAGGCAGAGCCGCCACGGTGGAGCATCATTTGAGCTTTGTGAGTGTAGTCACCCATGTATTGCTTAGTAATCTCGGTGGCCTGGGAGGTGTGCTTGCTAGCAACCTGACGTAGCTGCTCGGTCTGATTGTTGAGCATGTCGGAACCCTCCTTCACATAGTGATCAATAAGCTCCTGGTTGCTGGTGTAAATGAGGGGTGCAAGGAACAAGACACTGGTTCCAATCAAAGCAAGTCCCCAGACAGGAACAATCTTAACTAGGAAGTAGGAGATGAATGCCCCAACTGCAGCCTACACGATCTCGATTAGCATGGAGCGTGGTACAATAGCAGGGTGACATACAGCGGTCGAAGCGGCGATGTTCTCAGCGAACAAGATGCGCTGAGCCTCGATGACGAAGAAGTTGACGAGCTCGTGGACATCACCAATAACGGCATCAAGGGTCTCGCGGGAGACAGTGTAATACTGGCGAGGTCGCAACTGAGAAGCAAGACCATGACCGAGGATGGCCTTCCCGGTGGCCTCGGCGAGCACGGTGGTGCCCAAGGCCATCCAGGTGAGCTTGAAGACGTATCGAGTGATATCGAGGTATCTAGCAGCGAAGATCAGGGTAACAACGCCGGCGTAGGCAATAGCTGACGCGCCTATGGGAGGATTGTAGTTAGCATTGTCTATGCCGCTAGTCACGCGACCAGTCTCAAGCTTACGGGGATTGTTCCATGAGAGCAGCTCGGAGAAGAAGGAGTGGTAGTGCGTCAGAGGCTGGCCGGTGGCGGCGGGTTTGGCGGGGGTGCGGCGAGCATCGGCGAGATTGGAGAACTCGGCACCTGTCTTAGCGGTTTGGTCCTTCATGTTTGCGGCGATGGGACCTGACGGGAACGGAGGGTCAGCATAGAACTCAACTCAGCAGGGCGGCACAAGAGCTTGCGATAACAAGGCTATTGCAGGGAAGGGTCAGATCATACCGTTAGCGAGTTGGTCGTAGGCAGCTTGGGCGTCTATGGGGAGGGAGATGTTAGTCTAGTGATGACGTCGTAGAGACGGGGAAAAGGGAGGGGGTGTTCTTTGGTTGGTTATGTGTGGTGGCGTGGTTGATGTGATGTGATGTGGTGCAATCACCGCAGCGCAGTCGCTACAGTTGCCGTAGCAGCTATAGCGAGGGTATACAGTAGAGGGAGAGGCAGAGGGAAAGGGAGTAGTGGTGGCGGTGGCAGCTGATGGTGATGGAGCTGCGAGTTTTTGAAACACTGCCGTGGTATCATTCGTGTTAGCCTAACAGAGTCCTTGTCCTTGTCCTGGTCCTGGTCCTGGTCCTTGAGGTCTCCTTGTGTTGTGAATACTGTAGGAGCAGCGGGGAATGTATGCTGTAGCATACATAATACATATACATCTATATGATGTGCAGCATACAGCACACAGCATAGATAGGGCAGAGGGCAGAGGGCATAGGGCAGAGGGCACAGGGAAATCGAGACATGCAGGATGCTCACTGGCTGACTGACCTTACTGCCTTTCAGCGTGTTGATGGAGGTGCCGCCGTTGGCTTTGGCCGGGGACGACTCTGAAGCCATAGTAGCTACGGGTTCCGGGGATAGTGATGGGGATGAAGCGTGCGATAGGATAGGTCGATGGGTCGGTAGGTCGGCTGTTATGCTTAGGCCAAACGATCGAGGTACCGCGGGTGCTTCAAGGTTCCTGTGTTACTCTAGGTGAGCTGTGTTTCCTTCCGCTCCATCGACATACATGGACAACAAGAGAGCAAACAGGAGAGTGAGAGACAAAAGCCCATGCATGAGATAAAGCAACTTAGCTATCTCACTCCACTAGACTGCGACACTTGGCCCGCGATCAGGAAGTGAGACTTAGGTATAGATGGATGGACAGACAGACAGATAGCATCATACCTTTTGTTGATTGCAGTACCTTAAGCTTGGGTGCTTGGGTCTTGGGTCTTGGGTCTTGCGTGGGCTGGGTCACGGATGGGCTGGTAGGTCGGGTTCAGTGTTGTGGGAGAGAGAAATTGTACTGGTCATGGCTGTTTTCTTTTTTATTTTTATTTTTTTACCTTTACCTTTACCTTCTGCCTTCTACCTTTTACCGTGGTGAACCGGGTCGGGCCAAAATGAAGCAAGTACCAATACTGTACCTATAGACCGAAGCCCAAGCACGAGACAATCGCAGATGGAAGACAGGGAATGATTTCATCGAAGTGGGCCTGAGATGAGGCTAGTACCCAAGGTCCCAGTGGATCATGCAGGTGCTTTTTTAGGTGCGTCTTTATACCTACAGCATCATCGAAGTACCGCCTAGGTCCTCTAAAGATTGCCCATGACAACAACCATCAATGCCCCAAGCGGGCGAGGTAGGTAGCAATGAAGAGAGAAGAGGGTTGATTCAGGGACTGGTCACGCGCCAGCTTCCTACCTAAGGTAGGTACTACTTACAGTACGCAACCCTCCTACGTGTGTTGTACCGTACTTACTGTAGTGTACATACATTAGCTCCGAGGTAAAGCTCCAAGCTGTACTATATATGTACAGTACAGTAGGCAGGTCGGTGGCCCCTCCCCTCCACCATCCATCCACCCCTGTCATCGCTGATCTCGTCTGCATGACTGGGCTAATTTCACCTGATAACGAGCAGCGTTTCATCCATGGCCACATCAGCTCATTCAATCTTCCCACCTCTTTCACTACCTAGGTATTGGACAAAGAAGAACGAGAGACGCAGCGTCTCCCGCCGAATGCCACATATCTGGTTCTTATGACACGTTGCAAGACGGGGAGGCAACAAGAGCAATCTGTCTAACAGTAGACTAGACTGTAGTAAGGTTAGTATTGATACGGCAATGTAAGTACGTAAGCTAGGGAAAATGGCGTCACTTAAAAGTTGCTGCCAAGTGGCATGTGATATGTGCCCACTTCAAAAGCTCCCTGTCGCCCCTCCAACTCCTTCTAGACCGTTCCTTGCGAGACGACGTCCCGAATGACGCACCACACACTTCTGGCTTGAGATGCGTCTCTCGGCTGTACACCATCCATCTGCAGCATGCCTTGGGTGCACCTTGAGCATTCGAGAAATCCGTCGAGACGCAGCTAGCTTTACATAGCTTCTTCTCCCGTAATTTTATGACTATAGATAGGTATATAGTGCATGTTGCCTAAGTAAGTTCAGAAGCGTATAAATTGCCTGGCGCACTAGGGCACCTAAGGAGAGAGATTCATTCTATCATATTACACAAGGGAGACTGCAGGTGGGTACCTTAGTACGATGTGTATTTGGATATCATAGTTCTATCTTCTATCTCAGCCATGAGAATCATGCACTTGAAAATCTGCAGGCGTCGAGCAGCAAAAGCAATAGTCTCCTCCGCTTTCCAAAGCTCGTTGTCTCCTATTTCCCCTCTGCTCCCCTGAGAGGCCCCTCTATAACATGCGTCGAATGTCCCTTGATTGAAAATATCTGCAATTTTGTTTTGCCCGAAGCTGCCGAGGTTGCGGTATGCTTGCACAAGATACATCTGCATTCCATCGTCTCTAGACAGCTACGTCGGGTCCATTCCCATCTAAGCAGCCGGCTCGCTTAGCAAGCCCCTAATTTCTATAGCAAGACGACGAAGCAAGTTAAGTTATCTTCGCCAGCCCCAAAAGCCTCCAGCACCCGAATTAGAGGTTGTCGACGAGACAGCTGTAGGTGCACTCTTAACACTGCTGCTAGTTTCCGTTCTTGATAATGCGAATAAGCCCATCATCCCAGGCGTTGACCCCGGCGTGTCGCCTGGAGCGAGCCCATAGGCTTTCCGCAGGCTTTCGAGCTTTTGCTTGTATTCGTCCGCTTCTTGTCGAGCGACTGCCTCGGCCGTCTTGGCCTGCACCAAATCCGCGACAAGCGTATCATAGTCATTCGAGGGGCTGGATTCGGTCTGCGACCTTAGAAGAGACGATGAGCGCTGCGTGAACGCCGACTGCGTGTTGGGCGTCGATTTGCTACGTCCAAGCTTCAACTCCCGCAAACCACCGTTGTTACTGGTGCTCGTCGAGAGGCTTGTACCAGAAAACCACCCACCGGCATCCAATGCCGTGCCCGGCGTCTCTGTCGAGGCTCGAACTCGAAGAGAGTGAATCTGCCTCTCTAAACGTTGCTTATCTTGGTGAAGATTGCGAACGTGTGCATGGCTCTCCCGAAGCTGTTCCCGCAGGGTACTGACTTCTTGGCCAAGCTCATCGATTCGACGGTTGTACTCCTGTGACTTGGACATTTCGATCGCGAGGTGTTCCTTCGTCCTCGCCAATTCATCGCGCAGCTCCGATTTAGTTTGCTCCGACGAGGAATTTCGGTTGTGGCCTTTTTCGGTACCGAAACGGATCTCAACAGCATCTACGAGCTGAGAGAGGCGGGCGTCGCTCGTCGTATCATCTTCATTAGTTTCCTCCTCCCCAGATTGAAGGGTAACGCTATCGTCCCTAGCATTAGATTTGGCTTTGAGGCCCACCAACAGTGACTTGACCGTTTTCCCGTCCTCTTCTCTCTCCTCTCTTTCCTTTTGTAACTGGTTTGCAAGTAACGAATGATTTCGCTGTAATTCACTCAGTGCGGTCAAGAGGTCCTCGATCTGGGTGTGCAGGTTTTTGTCGTTTGCGTGATGGTATGTATGCGATTTGGTAGCAACAGGCGTTGATTCGCGGATAGATGCATTATCAACATTGGATGACTCGCGGGATATGGTGGTCGCGTCCGTCGATGCCGAGCTCAAAACGCTAGCAGAGCTGGCTTCCATCGAGTTCAATGTTGACGCCAAACTTTGTTTTGATGTACTTCGACGTAGCATACTCAATGGCCTCAGCGGTGCAGAGAAGCCTGGTGATAACGTCCCAGACCTCGGTGAGGAACTGCTGACTGTCCAAAGACGGCCCAAAAATCGGGAGGCGGCTGTGGTGACATCGGCCGCCCTAGCCGTATTGGCACTGGCGATCTTTTCCTCTCTATACCGCTGTTCAAGCTGTGCTAACTTTTCCCGCGACACAAGATTAGACAGGCCAACGAAGTCATCCACGAATTCGTCTGCATTGTAGTGATAACAGTCCCATAGCCCTCGGGATAAGAGAAGTTGCATCACATCTTCAAGCTCGGTGCAGGCTAGAATACGTCCCTGATTCTTTCGCATAAGCGACAGGGCCACCCGCATGATGGTCTCCGACGCTCCCTCGGCAAAAATTACATCGTAGATGCGAAACAACATGGGTAGTGGGCACGTTACGGCGAAAAAGGAGAGGAACCATTGTGAAACATACGCTGGGTCGACCTGAAGATCATCTAGGTGGGCCGACAACGCAGGCATGTCTTGACGTAGTAATTCACGGAACTGATAGATTCGAACATGCAATCCTGACAAATCGGGCAGGAAACACGAGCGCATATCGTATTGTTCCATCAATCTACCAACAACTCCAGGGTTAGCTTCTCGCTCCCAATAAAAACTCCAAAATCGAATGGGGGCATCTGGAGTTTTTTCTTCTTGGCTTGCATTCAACGTACCGAACCAAAACACAAAAAGCCTGATTATCAGGCATGTGCATCAGCAAAGGACCAACCAGAAAAGCCAGCCCTTGGCAGTATCCGATCTTGTGGTCGTAAAGGGAGAAACATTTCAAAACGTGACCAAGCATTCGCTGCCCATCACCTTCCGGATCTCGAAACATATCGACGCCCGGAAAGCTTCTACCCAGGTCTTTGCCAATGATGCCTTCATAGGGACTCGATTCGCCACTGAGCCTGTCGAATTGTTCTAAGAGGAGCGTGTCTCTGGCGCCGGCCATGCTTTGCCACACAACACCTCGCAATGGGGGTGGTATGCCCTTCCGAATCTTGTTTGATAACAGCGTAGGAAGACGGGCAGCTGTCTGTTGATAGTCCTTCACCAGTGCCATGTAGAACTCGAGATCAGTCATAGGCGGGGGAGGAAGAACTGAATATCGTAGAGCCGTGGGCGTAGGGCCGTTAACCATTTCCCGTAGCTGGGCCATCGAGGGTGGTCGTGGGCGACGCACCGATAGCTGTTCAACGACTTTCACCTTGACGCTCTTGGGGTTCGTAGCGAGCATGTTATTTTCCTGTTCGAGTCTTGCTAGGAGCATCGCCGTAGACTGTGGGGGGGGGGTATTGATGTCAGGGATAGTCTGTATACATTCTGCAGTGATACGTACGTTGTCATCTGGATCTTTAACTTGCTCGTTCTCTGTTTTCTGCAACCGTTCCCAATCGACTTCCTCCGTGTCAGACTCTTCCGATTCATCTTCATCTTGTGGTCTCTCCTCCCGATCCTCGGACTCGGTATTATTCTTCAACTCATCGTGAACCGTTGTAGGAGTTTCGATATCTTTCTCTGGCTTGGCACCACCCCCAACTTGTTCCATATTTTCGTCATCCTCGCACAATGTCACGGCACTGGTAGGTGTATATTCTGGGCCGAGAATGCTCCTCCTTGATGGTATGGTGGCCGCAGGGAAGTCTGTATTTACGGATAGCGAAGGAGGTTCGGACAATCGGACAGTGACCATTGAGTCGTGGCCAGGGGCTTTGCTGTCGACTGGAGATTTCATCATATTCGATTCCGTCGAAGGCGACTCGGCGTTAGGGGAAGACTCATCCTTCCGGCGGTCATCGAGGCCCGGATCCATCACGAAGAATAAATGGAGTGCAAACAGTAAGGTAGTCGGGATAATTTGCTGGAATGTAGATCTCCCTAATGCTAGGAATGTCAACTAGCCCCCTCTTGCCCACTGACTCTCAAACAGCGTCCTCCAGTCCAAAAGCGTTTTAGGGCACTTGTGGCATCGGGAAGGGGGCTGGGAGGGTATCACAGCAACCAGTTGCTCAGGGCCGTATTACCTAAGTTGTATTTGGAGAATCCTCTTAGTGACAACAGGAATGCACATTAAGCGGTGGAGGTGCTGTATGAGTGCGAGGTTACGGGAGAAACAGTAGATGGTGTAGATGTGGATGCAATCCAGGGGTTGGGGGTCGAGGTATCACAGGGGCTGCTGTGGGCACCTAGTATATAACGAACGGTATACAAGAGCGAGGCGACGGTTTAGCAGCTCCTCTTTGTTTCATATGTGGAGTGAGAGTTCCTAGTGAGACGATTTGGACAATAGTCGGGCGGGTTGGCCGTGTTGTCCAAAAAACAATAAGTGATAGTCCTCCAAGTCGGAAAGCAGAACTTGAGCCAGTTCCCGCCGTCGTGGGAAAGAATGAGGCATTCAAGACTTGACTTTGGCTTAAAAGGAACGTATTGTTGACCCGGCTTGACAAGTGCCAGTAGAGACCGTGGATGAATGAACACCTAAGTGGCAAAAAGGAAACGAGGTTGTCAATGCAATAAAGGAGAGAAACCCATAACACTGAACAACCTTCCAATAGGTGGCAGTTTAATGAGCGTCTAGGGACTCGAGAGCGACAGGATGCCGATGAATGAATGCAGGCGACGCGAGACAGAAGAGCGGAGCAGGGATCAATGTTCACCTGCTCTTGGCACCCAAAACAGTAGTGGATCCCCTAGCCAAGCGGTGGAACGTCTCCAGACTACCTAGGTAACCTAGCCATTATTGCGAGAATAATACCTAATTAAACTGTCAAGTCCGGCGGTGACCCAACCCCTATGAAGCCTGCTATACGGAGCATACCTGCCTAGATAGGTCCTGCCTGTTTTCGCCATTTCTACAATTTACCTACGCACCTGCAACATCTATTTTCCCTATTAGGTAGGCAGATCTATGCCTAGAGTATGTCTCAAGCAGCTGTGTTGCATTCTTTTTTCCCAATAAGTACCTCAAGTAGGTAACGTTATAGAATTTTATAGCCAGTAGCTCGGTCCAAATGGGATTAGCTCAGGTACGACTGCACACCCCTGCCAATCCCCATTTCCAAATCTGGCCGATCCGGCACGCCAGCAAGGACTTACCAACTATGGTTGGTCGAACCGAAAAGAGCCTCCCGCGCAACGTTAGGAGGTGGCGTTCCAACAAAGGGCATCTAATGTACGCGACGCGACGGCGCATAAACCAAAAATCAGGTACTCTGTATTATTATACCTACCTGGGTATAAATGATAATGCGGGTGCGCCAATTGGAGGAAGAGTGTTACCCATCAGCAGTTTATAATCCCTAAAAGTATCTACTATAGATCTAGTGGTGGGTGGGTAAGAGGTTGGAATACCTGAGGTTTTTATGCAATCCCTGAAGACTATATCAAGGTTGGACCGTTGGGTTAATCAATATTTACGCCAGATATACCTATATAACAAGATAATACAAGGTAAGGCGCTCTGGTGGAATAAATAGGTGGTTGACTAACTTTTTAACACCATTGATCATGCTCTTTTCTCACAAATAGATAGGAGCTCGAATGGTAGAAGCTTTGCGACCCGATACATAGTTGAGCTAGCTTTATCACATAGTCTCTTACTATTTGATGTATGGTAAATCAAAATCCGACGTCTGCCAGCTTTGACGCTGCGGGTAATACCTATACAATTTGCCAGGACTTGCCAGTAGAATATATACTTTCGAAAGAAATCTCTCGTCCCATTCCCGACTCCGACAACGCCCGAAGTTGTGCCGAAAACATCATTCATATGCCGATCTTTGCAGACCACCGCCATAATCTTTATACAAAAGGGACAGCCGCCCTTTAGAGCAATTTTGCTTTTTTAATCCATTAGTGTATGTTAAAACGGCATTGCCCGTGCGCGTGCAACAGGGAAGCGAATATCCAGCTGCAATTATAAATCCCCAGCCCCATCCTAGGGACCAGGGGCGCTCATGGTCATGACTTGGGGTGGTGCAGAAGTTGCTAGTGTTGGTGTTGGTTGCTTTCCTGGCACTGGACTAGCTTGGCTGGGAGTTTGGGTGCCAGACTGCGTGGAATTCAGAGCTTGAACTGGAGGTCGAATGTTGGGTTCCTTATTTGGGTCGATGTCGGGGAATAGAGCCTGAAGTCTCTTGTAGAGCTCCCCAAGGTATTTAGCAGTCTCCTCCCGGTCTGGGATATCAGTTTTGGCCTCATTTCCATCCTGAGATTGCACTTGTCTAAGCTTAATACTTGTATTTAGCGGTGGTGGTTTGAGGAATGCAGGATATGACGCTTGAGATGGCTGGGTGGGCTTCCTTTCCTTGTCCGCCAACCCGGCTAGGTAGGATAAATTTGTTTGCAGTCTACGCATACAACTAAATTCGTCAATGAGTAACAGAGCCCACGGAAGACCTATAACGGTACTTACCCAAGATAATCCTGCGTAAGCTGCTCTTCTTCCGTCGGCTTCTTCTCTCCGTCATTTGGGCTACTATCGGTACCATTCGAAGCTGCGCGTTCTTTCTTGATAATAAGCTGAGTACTCTGGATTTGCATAGCTTCAAAGAGCAACTCGTTATTGATCTCAAGTATCACGCCAACTCGCTCCTTTTCCTTTGGATCTGCACCAGGACTCAAGGGGGTAGATGCCGCTGATACACCATTCGTGCTATTCGCTTGGCCTTGGGTAGGGAACGTGGGCGTCTGTGGTGTCTGTATGCTGTTGGATGAAGGCGTTTGTGCGTGGGTTTGTGATGGCGGCGGGTGCGGCTGGTGCTGCTGCGGCATATTGTTCGTCAGCTGCCCGTGATGCGATCCCTGTGCATTTGGCGGACCAGGAAACTGAGGCTGTGGCATAGCCGGCCCATTGCTTGGTGTCGGTGTTGCCTGCGAGGGTTGCGCTTGAAAGTTTCGTTGAGGCGTAGGCGTCGACATATTGGGATTAGGTTGAGATGCTTGCATACGCTGCATCATTTGCTGCTGTTGTTGTGGATTCATCCCTTGCTGCATGGGAAACCCGGGCATTGGCATGCCGCCCCCCATCGCGTAATTTGGAGGCATATTCATCTGAGGTGGCACGGAGCTCGGGATGCCAGCACCATAGGCGGAATTCGAGTACGGAGGTTGGAAATTAGACACTGTTCATCGAATAACCATCAGCAACAGGCCAAGACTCGGCAAGAGAAGAGAGTGACACAGCCACAACGGGCATAGAAAGGGGATATAAGTAGCTTGTGCTGAGAAAACAACAAGCACGACGATCCGTTGAGCTGGGTAGTATTTATGACTTCATATCAAGAGCCCCAATTCCTGTTCGGCGATGCCAAAGGTTGCCTTACACATGATAGATAACAACCAGGGGCATTATACACACAGCGAAAGACACTAGGCAAAGACAAGATGCAGTCATGGAAGAGAGGTGGCAGACTTACTTTGGCCATTAGCAGCGGCCATGTGTGGCATGCCGGTATTCTGCATCATTCCGGAGGGACCTACACCGGCCATCATATTAGGATTGCCGGGAAAGGCAGCAGCAGACTGGGCGCCCATGGGAAACTGCTGAGCATTATACATCATCTGGTTGGAAGACGTCCCAGGCTGCATGGCGGGATTCTGGGAGCCCGGGGGTGGGGCGCCGCCATTGTACTGTGGTGAGCCAGCGGGATTATTGGAATACCCATAGCCGGCGTACATGGCTAATGGCTCACGACAGGCGTCACTAAATGCTGGTGCACAGCTGGCAGGGCTGGGCTGGGCAGGCGTGGGCACGGCGTGGGCGTAGGCGTGGGCGTGGGCGTGAGCGCGCGCGAGGGCAGGCAGATCTGGGGACGGGACTTGTTGGGGACCTCTTCGCAGATTTGTTCCGCTGGGGGCAGACGAGACGAAAGTCTGCAGCAGGCAGGTCGATCGGTAGTGTGTGTGGTCTGTATTGCGCGTTGTGGGGGCGTGAGCTCCCAAGTGGCAGGGGTACGACGCTCAAAATGCCGATAGGCGTGGATATGCGTGCTCTGGTCGACGAACCAAATGGTCAGCGGACAACCTCGACAAAACGAAATAAAGGTGGTGGCACACCAATTGCGCACAGGCAGCCAGTCAGCAAGTCAGACCGGGGTTCGATCACAGTCGCCCGGGTCGTATATAGCAACAACAATCGGCAGGTTGAAGCTGCACGGGGGGACACACACACACACACACACACACACGCACACACGCACACGCAACCCTCGAACCGATCTGCCTTGAGACACCAGGCAGAAGGCAGCTGGCGCTCAAATTGTGCAAGTCTCGCAGTAGCAGATTTAATATAGCTCGAAGTAGCGTAAAACCAATTGACGTACAGTAGGTAGACCAGAAGGGCTGCGTGCAGAGCTAATGCCAGGCACACTCGCGGGATATGTAGGTATCCCGGACCCTCAATGCTGTACCGTAGGTACGTATTGTTATTGGCTACAGAGGGGAGAATCAATCAATATACTCCCGTTGACTGACCCAGCCCAGGCTTCCAGGTCCAAACGGCGACGGGCGCCCTTTCGAGTGTGTAGTAGATGCTGCAGGGCGCTGCCTGTTGTCACAAACTACCTGGCCACTACCATGCAGCAGAGCACGGCAACAGAAGGCGGAACGAGGATGGAGACCAACAACCACGACCGGAGACCGGCAGTCAGCCAGCAAAAGGCAAGCAAAGGCGAGGCGGGCGGCGCCAGGATAGGAACAGATGGAATCACGCTTTGTGGGACGATGGCACGCGCCGGATATCCCCTAGCGGAGAAGATCTGACGCGACCCTTGTGTCACTGACAAGCCTAGCTCTCGGGTACCTGATCGATATGCGTGCTGGGAACCGAGTGCTGGGTGCTGGGTGCTGGGTGCTGGGTGCTGCACCGTGATAATCAAGGTTTGTCGGGTCTGTGAGGCGGTACGTGCTGGTGGCCTGAAGCTTCGCGGGTGGACTGGGACGAGGATGGATGATATGCGAGAGAATCCTACACTACCCCCTAGTTACCTGGTAGTTAACGTTCGACACACCACAGGCAGGACCACAGGCAACTGACATGGCGGGGTTCTCGAAGGCATCAGCAGTCGCCATCGACCCAGACTAATACAGTGACGCTAACCCTAAACAGGGTTCGATTCCATGTGGCGCTTTGCGTTACACTAACAATATTGAGCTACATCCTTTGCCTCGTTTCTGTAACCGTTACCATGCAGTTTACATGCATCATGACCTGGTTGTAGTCAAGCGCAAATAGCGAAGAGGTGCAAGTGAATTTTGTATTGGGCATAGTCTAACTACCTGACAGCCATCCTCGCCAATCCTCTCATAAAAAGATCTCATTCATTATAAGATGTAGTGGAATCAGATCTGGTATCGACAGTAGTAATCACTACTAACCTTCCTACCACAGATAACTCTCAGCTACAAATATTATGGTAAACAAACCTAGCATACACTGCTTTCAGGTCAAGGCCCATACGTCTTATTCATCTCATTTTATGGCGTAGATAATTCTTATCCAAGCACAAATTGCCGCCAATTATTCCCTAGTATCTCCACTCCCTCACGGAGATCCCAACCTTTTATATCGCAAATCTGTCTACATACCTCCTCCAAGCTGCTGTCCATCTGCTCCCCAGCGATATGTAGGTCACTCTCGACTAGGAGTCTGTCATCCGGTATGGCCCGGATAGCTTCTTCGGCCTTGTCGCCTCCTCCAGTGCTCCAGTTGATAGCCGTAGAAAATGAAAAGTACACCTTAGCCGGTACCTTAGGATGTATGTACATCTTGAGTTGTTCCACATGACCGCTATACGAGTGTAGACATATCCGAGGGGGGAAATTTGGCGGCCCGACCTTTTTGCCGCTCTCCGCTGCCAGCTTTGGGGACTTGTGTCCCTTACTTAGCATGGAATCATAATCACTATCCTCATCCGTATCATCTGAGAAGTCTTCCGCGCCCACTGAGATCTGGCGCTTTTGTCTGCGCGATAAAACCTCCTTTTCATGGCCTTTCCAACAGCTTGCTATCGTGTCGTAGAGCACACCGTGGGCCTGGACCCCATGGACGCTGACAGGACGGCCCATGTGGCCTGCCAATTCAAGCTGAGCCCGTAAAATAGCGGCTTGATGGGTCATCTGTACCCGGTACGGACTAAGCCGCCTACCTTCGCGACCGCCAGGGGTCAGGCCCCCTTCCCGGCTGTCTTCCTCGGCTGACGTCCACGTCGTCGGGAGACGAAAGACTTTGTCGAGCCCAACCTCACCAATAAGCGCAAGGGGAAACTGTTCGAGACGCTTTCGGGTTGCCTCGAGGAACTCGGACAACGGCCGTGGCTCAGAAAGTCCTTTGCTAAACGAAACATCCCTTGATGATGGCGCGGGGGCCAGGACTTGATCATAGTGCGCTATTTTCCCAGCGGGCGTGCCATCATATGTCGGGTTTGAGGCCTTATCGTCGTACAATTGGTAGGAAAACCAAGGGTGCCATCCAAAACAGGGGACTATGCGGTCTTGATCTGTGGGTGGGAGGGATGGTGACAATAAGGTTTTCCCATCATGCACGCCATGGTTGTACGCTACTTCGCAAACAAGGTCCTGGTCCTGAGCCCGTGTAGCCATAACTGTCAAAACACGTGCTTTCATAGCAGGTATGGATTTTATAGATGCCATTGTATCTGTTGGGTGGCAGTGGGCATCAAAAACGCCAGCGTCCCAGGGGAATGGCTCGCGTTGGTCCCCTGATACATTTTGGGCCGAGTCATCACTCGGATTATGGGACACATTCAGCTCAGTGTCCCCCTCAGAATGCTTTATACACATGGTAGATGAATAAGCAGGCCTTTTGAAATCAGCTAGAGCAAATCAAGCTCAAATAGGTGTCAACCAAGCCAGACAGGCGGGACTGTCAGTAGGACAGAGCGAAAAGGAACACCCGAAATCCCTGTGAACCTTGATAACGCGAAGGTTTGTATGACGACAGTTGTGGACAGCCTGTCAGAAAAATCACGGAAGACTCCGGAGGTTTGTCCGGAATCTTTTCCGTGATCCGAGAATGAGTTCGCCCCCAGAGTTTAGGCTCGGTAGAGCAGTATAAAGATCTCAACCTCGAGGTCAAATATGAATGACGGTTTCAGCTAGGACCCTGCGGTTCGTCGGGACTATCTTGACGTCAGAGCCGTTAAAAATGGAGAAGGTAGTGGGGTAAGTTGAGCTTGTTCGCTTCCTCGGGTCGGGCAATAGAGTTTATGATAGCGACTATAGATGTATTCTCACGGGAGTAGATGGGTCTCGGTAGGGAGGTTTCACAGGAAGACTGCTCAAGATCGCTGAGACAGAGTTCGTTAGTGGCATCTTCTTCACATGCAAGGCTGCTAAGCCACCCCGCTACACCCCACAGCACACGGGTACCTATCAAGTTCAAGATTTGCACAGAATAACGAATAGTGATTACGGCAGCAGGCAATTCACAACGAAGAATTACAGAGACCAAGAAATATATGCTGGGACACAGATATAGTATTCAATGGAACCTGTTACCAAATTTCGACAATGATTCCATGTCTACAGTGTATATATCGCATGATAATAGCGTGACTACGGCTAGGTTCCGGGGAGCCGAGACGGTCATGATTGGAAGATAGAGCATGTGAAACTGGATAGTTGCCGCCATCGACGGCTTAGTGCTATACAATAGGTATTCGCGCCCCGTCCTACACCACACTAGAGTAACCAATTGTTAGGAAAACTCTATCTTCGGCACTTTGCTTTATACCCCTTTGTACACTACACCATTGCCTGCACCTCGGATTTACTATTTCTAGTAGTTGGACTCCCAACAGCGCCCCATTCGCGACATTGACTTCACCTTTCCGACCTAATCGGCCGTCTCTTCTCTTCGAGTCACTCGAAGCAATTGCGTCCAGGCACCCGCCTGACATTCCAATCGCAACGACCATGTGAGACGATCCACCTCGGACTTGAGTGATCGACCTTCGAGTCCGCGAACCGAGTACCTTAAGCCAAGACAAACACACGCTCCCGCCTCGATCAACCCGGCGCTACCTATTCGCCTCAATGCTCTTCTTCAACCCTCTCAAGTTCTTCGTCTTCCCCTTCGTCTTTATCGTCGCGCTCCCGCTCGCCCTCTGCGCTGGCGTCACGACCATCTTCGCCTTCCTCGTCCTCTTCCTACGGCTCTTCCTGGTCTACTTCGACGTCGGCCTCGAGACACTACGATATATTCTTCTCGGCCATGCTACACAAGGTCGCTGCATTAGGGTGAGTTCTGTCGGGGATTCGTCCTTCCATCCATGGGGGATCAATCACGTTGACCCTAGGTTATTGCATAGTCGCGCGGCACCCTCGCCATAGCGCCCGGTTCCTCGGCAGATTCAACGCCCATCCCCTCCCCAACATCCGCCACTTTCCGGCATCGGCGGCGTCCGAAACAGCGAGCAGGCGGCGGTAGCGGGTCGATCAGCCCGGCCTTGGGCTTTGATGGACTTTCCGGAGTGACCCCTAGCATCGGACTAGAGAGGGATTTCGAGGGCGTGGGTGGATGGAGGCTGGAGAGCGCCAATGAACAGCAGTGGTACAATCTCAATTCGCGGCTCGAGAACCCCTACCGCCGCCATCACTTTCGGTCCCAGAGCGGAGGCGCCGTCTTGTCGGGCCCCACTGGTTCCGGGATTATAGCGAAATTGGGTTCACACAGTCCAGAGAGATCGAGGCGGACTCCGTCACTGAGTCGGTCCAGCTCGAGGACACCAATACCCCAAGGGCTCACTAGGGCTAGCCAGGACGGTTACTTCCCATAGAAAAAGTACGCAGAAGCAGGCGTTTAGGCTCGACTTCAATACTTGACCAGGGAAGCTATGTAGTAATCTTCCAGGAGCGCATTCTATGGTACAACCGACATAATAAAATGCAAAATATGGTGCCGGGGGAGAATTGTGATACTGATTGAGCGTTAGTATATTTGAAGCATAGCCTAGATTAGTGGATGCGAGCAGCTATTCCATGGTTGGTGGGTTGTTGTAGTAAACTCTAGGAAATTCGGGAAAAGGGGCCGCGCAAGGAGTTCGGGGCGTTGAACTTTGAAACTGGCGTCCATCATGACAATTCTCAACCATAACTTGTATAGCATGAACCAGATATGATCTCTTTAGGCAATTTTCAATTCCAATAATTGTGTAAATGCCAACAAACTTATTGAGTTTGGCGACCCAGGTGGTATTTCAAACGCCTTTACGCCTTTCCTTTCCTTTCCTTTCCTTTCCCAACGTGAATCATTTAGTAGCTTCGTGATTGCCCGCCACTCAACTTAACCAGCTCCCTCACGAAATGCCGCCCGTCGGCACACGATCGAGTCCCGTACTGCTGCTCGCTCAAATTGTTTGCCAGAAGTAGTTTGCGTAGAAGAAGCGCGAGAACTTCTTGTCGATGTTGACAACATGGACGTCGCCCTTACGGTCGTTGCGCACGACGGCCTTGCAGAACTCGCCGTCCTTGTCGTCGCGTTCGACGTCGATGCCGAGGGAGCGGTAGACGCTGAGGCGCAACAGGACCTCGTCGTCGACGGGATCGCGCCGCCGCGCCGCCTCGTCCGCCATGCCCTCGACGCCCTGCAGCTCGAGTTCCTGCAGCCGCCCCGCTAGGTCCGCGGCCTGCGACGACAGCCGCTCCGTCTCCATCTCCAGGTCCGACGTCGCCTTCGCGATCCGGAACTTCTGCGTGTCCAGCCGGGCGATCTCGCTCGCGTGCGCCGAGGACGAGTGCGCCGCCGTCAGCTCTTCGTATTGCGTCTGCTGCGTGTTCAACTGGCGCGAGAGTTCTGTGAGGAGAGTTTCTCGTTAGCAAGGGGGCCTGTCTTCTCCTGCGCTTTGTTGTTGGGCGACATGGCATTGGCATTACCATGGTGTATCTCGAGAGGGGCGTAACGTACTCTTTAGCGTGGCCTCCGCTTCGCGAAGACGCCTCTCGCGCTCCTGCTCCAATGAGGACACATTGCTTTGTATGCGTGAGATGGCTAGCTTGTCGGGCGCTGTGTTGAAGTTGTTTATCGTGTGGTGGATGAGCTACGCGCATCCCGCCAGTTAGCAATCTCTCATCAAATTAGGTTTGCGCATGTCGCGTACCGAAGCGGGGTCCTCGTCGAGCAGCATGATGATAAGCAATTTATTTGATTGTTATGAAGTAGGGATTCCGTAAGAACCTGGAGGACTGTCTCTATAAAAGTTGAATGTCGTTCTTGATTGATTGAGTTCAGAGGTTTGGGCAGGCTGTGCTAGAAGTGCAGCACTAAAATCTCCACCGAGGTAGCCAAAAGTAGTAATCAGCAAAACAATGGATTAACGATCACCGGGGTGATTATTATAGGTATTAGTACAGTACCAAGAATATGTAGTGGGACCCACCGATGCGTCATTGTATGTACTGTATCTATAGATTGGGGTCGCACCCTGTAGGTGTCAGTGGTGTTGTTATAGGACGCGAAAAAGGCAAAACTACAATGCCAGTGTGTGTAATACTAACCGGTTTGTTATTTTTGGTGTACATAGTAAAGACCTTCAAAATTTATTGCCATAAAAGTATAAGAGGACCTCCTGCAATACCTCTATTGCCATGAACTGGACCGTGCCAGTCTGTTGCTGCGCTCCGCTTGCGTCACTATCGCGCACTTTGGCTAGATCGAGATCGATCAGTATGCCGTGGAATCCCGTCTTTTTTTTGTCCGTAATAATAATATTATTAGAAGAGATGTTGCGATGGAGAATTCCACCGTCGAGGTAGAGGGATCGGTGCGCTGTAATTGCATCGCGTAGTGCTCGTAGCAGCTCTATAGGCGTTTGAAAGTCGTTGATGACACGGCCGGCCGGTTTAATGACGAGGTAAGAGCAGATCCTGTTCTCCCATGGGTCCGTGGTAGGTGTGAATAGGCTTGATCGAGTCTTGTTCTTGCTAATCAACTGCTGGTCGTCAACCACGTTGGCCAGTTTCGACTTCTGACGAGTAGTCTGCCGCCTTTTAGATGGGCGGGACGTGTGTTCGGCTTCTGACTTGCGCTTGCTACTCGTTGTAGGCGGTGGGGTTATAGCTCTTTCATGGGTTGAGACTTTTTCATTGAACTTGTAAGGTTTCGGGGGGAACTTGAGTCCTCTCCAAATATCCTCGATAGTGGTGACTTGATGATATGCCACGAGTTGCGCTACGCCTTGGACACCCTTCTCAGCTGCTAGTTTTAGATGATCTGCCTCTAGTTTCTGTTTAGCCGATCCCCAAGAAAACTTGACAACATATCCGTCTTTGGTAGTATAGCACGTAGTCCCACGACACACGATGGCATTCCGCTTGACTATTGCTTTGTCTAGCGTAAATTTGACTTTCTCGCCCACCCTATTGCCTCTTCTGTTGCCTCTCCCATTGCCTACCCTTTCGCATTCGATAGTACGAGGACCGTTTCGCGAAATAAACGTGTCTAATCCCATTAGCTCTGGACTCATTGTAGCATACCCGACGAGGGCGCATGCAAACTTGTGAGGCTCTTTGTGAATGTTAAAGACCCCGGTGCTGTATGGTCCAGACCGGTCGAAAACCCAGAGCTCCATAGAAGAATGGCAGAAGGTGAACGCGTGAACATATCGGCGCGTCGGCTGGTCGGCAAAAATACTTCGTACATAGCGAGAAAGTTGCGCTAGATTCGGCTTGAATGTTCCTGAGTTATATGTCCTTTTGTGCTCCCCAACGACA
Organism: Xylaria telfairii; assembly: GCA_022495065.1. Taxonomy (NCBI): domain Eukaryota; kingdom Fungi; phylum Ascomycota; class Sordariomycetes; order Xylariales; family Xylariaceae; genus Xylaria; species Xylaria telfairii. Next base: position 475,068 of record MU383846.1, read on the forward strand.
AGGACGTCCTTGTAATTAAAAGTGTTGCTGTTGATAGCTTTCTTTTTCCTGTCTGCCTTTTTCAGAAAAAAATCTAATTGACATGTCCGTCCCTCAAACTGGTATGAGGTGCTGGTTTTATGATAGAGTGCTAGTTAGTTGACGTAAATTTTATTTTTCTGTAATGCTGTGTGTAATCTGAACTGTAGTATATATTGGTTTGCTCCGTGCGTATGACGTTTAAGAGATGTGTTCTATCATTAGGTACAGATATATGATGGCCACCACCTAAGGGGGAACTGAGGGCTCTTATGGTGATTCCACCCCAAGTTCGGTGATAAATTACCTCACGGTTCTTCTTTGAAAGTTTTAAATGCCTCGAACAATCACTAGTAATAGATAACCAGAGGGAAATCATAAACTAGCCGGTCTTGCAGAGACTGAAATAACCTCTGAGATGAACAACAACGAATACCTCCAGCATAACACTTATCTGGCCTCCACATGAGCATCTTGGCTTTGAGAGTGGCTAGTGCAATGACGCATCGTGAAAGTTGAACTTGGATAGTCTCGGCGCTCGCCTTACAGAAAAGCGCTTCCCGCCTTGCTTGTATCTCATATGTGACTGGCCCGTACTTCCTCGATCACGTGCATGAGAGATCATCATCAACTTTCAAGCCTCATAGTTTCCAGACCTTTTCGAAAACTGTTTCGAGGGAGTGACGTTTTCTATAAGTATTCTTAAGTAAGTACCTATCTACTGGAGAATGTGCACCGATTGCGCCGAACCTGAGAGCTGGGTCCGATTTGGGATGCGCCACTTTAGCACCGTGTACCTAGGTATTTATCTAACTGTATCCCCCCCAGACAAGGACTTAGGCGCGCAAAGTTTTGGTACCTTCGCGGGTGGGGCGCCCGTGGGGCTGCCAAATCTAGCGCTCCAAGAATACTTAACTAGGTCCCTTTTACTGGACGCAGACTACGTAGCCTTGCGCTGTCGCCTCCACCCAACCCTCTAAACCAAGGCATCTATCTAACTCTCGGGTGGGTTACTGGCCTCTCACTTTCCGAGGACGCATTGCGTAGCTACGCCACTTCTAGCACATACATAGCTTCTGCTACATATCTGCCAGACTCTCGACCTTCTTGCCTGACTTATACCTACAGACCACGACCCTCAAGCCGAAGTGGCTTTTTGCGACACTATCTTTATACACACAAGACTGGCCAAAAAGAAACCAGCCCGCCCGCGAATTCCGAGTGGCAACCTTAGTCTCTTGTTCTACTTGGTGGGAGGCTTGCCTTGCTCGACTGAAACAAGATGACTGCGCTACCACGTATGCAATGTCTATATTACTGTTGTTTCCGCCTTCTATGGTTTACTAACACAACCCTATATTCAACAGATGCCGTTGATGCGGAAACGTGAGCCACTACGTCGAGACCCAGTCTACCGATTTCAACTAACCCACGGTACTAGCCCGCTGAGAGACGAGGAACTCCAAGTTCTGCGATCACAATACGAGAAAGAGGGCGATATGGTGGGCGTACAGACCAAATTCAACTACGCATGGGTACGCTCCCTGGCACGAGACAATGCGACTCTATTGCCAAGCCCACACCACACACTTTACTGACCTTGTTTTTGCGCAAAGGGTCTTGTAAAGTCCAACTCCAGGAACAATCAGCAGACGGGAGTGCGCCTGCTGTCCGAAATCTTTCGAGTAGCGCCCGAACGCCGCCGCGAATGTCTATACTACCTTGCCCTGGGAAATTACAAGCTGGGCAACTATGGCGAGGCGAGACGGTACAACGATCTGCTTCTCGAGAAGGAGCCGGCCAACCTGCAAGCGGCCGATCTGCGCCGGCTGATCGACGATAAGGTGACGAGAGAAGGGCTGATGGGTGTTGCAATCATAAGTGGTGTGGCCATCGCTGCCGGCGTGGTTGGCGGTATTCTTTTCCGGGGCAAGAGACGATAATGGATCGAAGCACCTAGCATAAACGTTGTAATGGTTGAGCGTTGGGGGTTGCATTTGACTAAGGCGTTGACACGGTTGGTATATCTTAGGAACAGTCTACTCCCTTTTGCATTATATATACTGTATAACACGCCCGCTCTACGCACGTGCATGCCTGAGATTCGGAGATATGAGAGGGCGGCATTCTATGAGATGTGCAGTTGCAGCACGTGCTTGGGTGTGCATCTTGGGCTCTCTTCCCTCAGACCAACCCTCCCTACAGGAAAGCCATGATTGCCCAATGTGGATAAGTATAGACTTTCGAGCCAGCAACCTAGAAGTACCTAGAAGTACCTATAAGCAGGGCAACGCATTCCAGCCCAAAGCATACAGTAAATACAGTACCAGTGACTGGATTTGAACGAAATAAAATTAGCCACATGTGGCGCAGGATTACAGTACGTAGAGCAGTGTACTTGTCATGGTCCCGGGTATATCTAACCGATATTCCTTGGCCTTGCCCCGCGGAACTTGTAAGATGACGAAAGAAATATGATGCTGACCTGTACTGTACCACCCTCTTAGTACAAAGGTGGGCTCTACCTGGACAGGACCATTCTAGCTACATGTAGCCAAAATCATCAACATTATCAGATGAATTCCGGAATATCGCCAAAGCAGGATGCTCGACCTGGAATAACCATCTATCTACCTACAGTAGGGCCCTGCAACATCTCGGCTATCGCGCCTAGTTGCCGCGCCACTATACCGACCCAGTACCTCCTACCTACTGTAAGTAGTAAGTACCTAGGTAGGGATCTCATATCGCAGGTAAATGATAGCTTATTCGGTATTCTTTCATACTACACATACACATGCACATACCCGACCCTCCTCGTTCCCGTTCTCGCTCTACATTCTATATTCTAATGAACTGCCTGAGCGCAGCTGACTTGGCCTGACTTGAGACAGACAGACCTACATATCCGATACAGTACCTCAGCACGCACAGAGAGAACATACCACGCCCGGTCCAATCGCTTGGGGTGTGCCCGCCCGCCCACTTCAGCTCCAGATAGGGTATCGACACCTTTCTTTCTAGCCGTGAGTATCAATCGTCCTACATTATCCACTACCTACCTACCTATCCAGGCCTATTAGCCTGCAGCCATCTTCTTCAGACTCAAGACTCACAACACACAACACACCGCTCCTCCCACTGCCAGCCTTGCCCACAGCATCATCCGCGAACAGTACGGCTTCACCTCTTCTTTCACTGCTAGCTAGCCAGCCTGCCTAGGTAGCCATGCATATCATGTGTCACGGCTTTCTGCATCCGCGGCCGGAAGTATAATCTGCAACTCAAGGCGTAGTCCCGACTGACCACTGGTGCAAACAGATATTATCTATCTCCCTACTTAGCAACACATCCTCATTTAAGGTTGGATCTCCCCGACGTAGTCAGCCTCGCCTTGGTGTATCCCCCCCACCCCGCTCGCCGCCACCTCCTAACCTCCAACCCCAATCCTCCGCGCCTCCGCGCCAGGCTTCTTAACAACCTGCAACATTATTCTTACCTCTTATAGCCCGATATAGCCTGAGACCCCGCCGTCAGTGTGGCTTTTCAGGCGTTGCGAACAGCTGGCCTGGCACTTGGCCTCGGCATTACCGCCCTCGCCGCTTATCAACAACACAGGCAGGGCGAGATGGCATCCCGGGGCCAACACCTCGAACCAGCCGAGGGACGTGAGGTCGTGTTTTGTCACAATTGCAGACATCAGTGGTACCGCGATGACCACGATGACCCTCCCGATAATCTTACTTGTCCCAACTGCCAACAGGGTTTCGTAGAGATCGTCCGTGCCACCTCACCGAATTATGCCGTGTTTATACTAACAACCTACCAGGTAAACCCGCAACTCGACCCTCGAGCAGACGACAGCTCAGCCGACTCTGAACCCGACCGACGCTTCCATCCCCACCGCCACCGCCACCACCATCATCATCATGACTCTGATTCGGATCCAGAGGAGGGCAATATTGAGGAGCACCACTTCCACGGCCCAGGTGGTCTTTTCGGACAGCGCACCATCCACCGTTCACCCGAAGCATCAGGCTACAGCCGCAGATCACGGGTGAGACCTGGAAGTAGCGACGATATAATTCGTAGATTTACCGAGATGATTGGAGATATCGGTGGTCCTGGCTCAGTCGGCCGCTCTGGGCCTGAAACCCTATTCCATGAAGATCATGTTGGACCTCACATCACTTATCGAACGTTCCGCGGACCTGGGTTTGCTGGAGGTGTGAGTAGTTTCACCATTACTACAGGCTCTACTTCTGCAAGGCCTCGTGGACCCCCGGGATCGGAGCCCCAGCTAGGTGCCGACGATCCTTTTCAAAGGTAAATCAAATCATCAAGATGAAAAGCTCCTTCGGAGGTTTTGTGCTGCCCGGTACTAATGGACATATAGAATCTTTGGCGAATTACTGGCGTTAGGCCCTCCTCCACCAATGCGGCGCGAGGACCCATTACCTCGGGATCCCGACTCGGGTAATGATAACAATGGTGGTGCTGGCCGCCCCATGGATATCGCGACTGCTTTGAATCAACTTCTAGCTTCTATTGTCAACCCTACCGCAATCCATGGAGATGTTGTCTACTCTCAAGAGGCACTGGACCGTATCATCACTAATCTGATGGAAGCTAACCCCCAATCGAATGCGCCACCTCCGGCAGCCGAAAATGCTATTGCGTCATTGCCGAAGAAAAAACTAGACGAAAAGATGTTGGGCCCTGAACTGAAGGGCGAGTGCACAATCTGCATCGACGAAGTCAAAGTGGGAGATGAAGTAATGGTACTTCCGTGCAAGCACTGGTTCCACGAGGAGTGTGCCAGTTTGTGGCTAAAACAACATAACTCGTGTCCAGTCTGTCGCGCAGCCATCGACGGCGCAACTGCTGGTAAGCCGCGCAACGAGGCCACCAGTTCACAAAATCCACCGCGGGGTAACGACCCATCGTCCTCTTCGGGACCTTCATTCGCTGAGAGAAGGAGAGCGAACCTGCGGCAGAGAGGGGAAGAGAGGCTTGATTCCATACGCAGCCTAGCTACTCCTTACGACCGACCGCGTAACCGCCAACGAGATTCAAATTCGCCTCCATCGCACGATTCCTCCGCCCAGCGTTCGCCAAGGGTTAGAAGCCCTTCGCCGTCGCACCGGGGGTCTACTCCCGGCGAGCGAAGTCGCGATAATCGGGGCTCATCCAGCTCAGGACCTCTTAATTGGATTAGAGACCGATTTAGTGGAAGATGAGTTCCCATAGAGAAGTCTGCCGATGCCAATATGGATTATGAGCTCACAGGCTGCACTAGGATCAAAAGATTTCTAAAATAAGGGACCGCACAACTCATACTGAGTCGGCGTTATCATTAGGCGGACATGCTACGGTGCTGTGCATACCACGCAACAATAGAGAGGTGTCACCCTCAAGACGGTACAACGACACTCGGAGAAGGCGCCAACACCGCCTCCTAGGATCTCCTTCTAATAGACACTTGTTCGGATACAACCACGATGTACAGGCGGGAGCTTCAGAATATGTGCTGCAAAAAAAAAAAAAACGGACATTGCAACAATGGACCCCTTACGGGTTGTATCCAGAAGCTGGAGGAAAACAACTGATGTAGAGAATACCTTGGGAGTCTCTAGTCTTGCGCAGCTTTAATTGACATGTTGTATTCGGCAAAGTACGCTTAGGGGCGTGATGTGACATTACAGTATTTGAGTAATATTTCGGAATTCTTGAACTATTGACGTTGGGACTTATATTAAGGATGTTATTCCTATCTTGTATCTTTTTTCTCCTGGCCTAAATTAATTGCCTTACGGATAAGTTGTAACATACTACTCCTTTTTTATTGTTCATGCCTACGTAAGGGCGCAGCACCTTTCCCGACTGATACTTGGGCTTACTGTAAAGCCCCTGTTGTTTGCCTGTATTTTTGCTTTTCGCATAGATGGCTTTGTATAGCATAACTTTCCTGAGTTCAATGTTAGTTATAATACATCTAAGTCGAAATTAACAAAATTTTCTATTACAGTTCAAGGGTTTTTCTTACCGGCTGGTATTCGGTACCAAACGGCCGCATATAAGTTAGAACCTCGTAAGTCAGAGGTAAGTTTAAGGTCAATTATTTTAAGTATAAATATGAATGTGATAGAGAATATGAATTTCCTAAGTCTAAGATTAGCGTTGGAATATAAAGAATTAATTGTCAATGAAAATAAAGGACGACCCAAATTTTCAATTTCTTAACGCCCGTTTTTTTTGGATTTCTTTTTTTTCTTCTTCTTCTTCTATGTTTCTCTTCTCTTTTGGGGGTTGGGTTGGGGAGTTCTCACCAGACGACTCTTGGAAGAAAACTGTGGATAAGGGTGATAGCCGCATTCTTAGGAAGACGGTAGGGTAGGTAGGAGATAATAGCAGCGCCCTAGGTAAAGCCGTTAGCAACGCATGGCGTTTCTTAGGTTCTGTTTCGAATTAATTGCAGAGGCCGTAGTACGCACGCGCTATCTCACGGTAGTAACCATGCTCATACTCATCCTCAACAGAGACCTGAACGGAGTCAGCGCCTAGTGGATTGGACCCAACGTACATGGACTTGTTGCGGCCGAGGAACAGGTACTTGCCTTTATACTTGCCGTCGTCCATGGGGCCAGAAACGCGAGCAACAACCCACGCGGCCAATTCAACGCGCAGAAGTTCCCCGTTGGTGAGTCGGCTAATCTGGCTTTGTCGTGGCCCGAGATACACACCCTCATGTGAGGCGAGGTCGTAGAGATCACTTTCTCGCGGGCTCTTCCCCTGGGTCAAGACGACGCTCCGCAGTCTCTGCAACCGCTCACCCCGTGTGTTCGCGGCCTGTTCCTCGGCGGCTTGCTTTTGCTTCGCTTTGGCCTCTTTCGCCGCGATGGCCTTGTCGTTCCTGCCCGTGAGCTCGTCAACCGTAGGTCCGATTATGACCTGTCGTGTTATGGTGCTCGCTCGCTTGGCAATGGAGGACTTTTTGGGCTTGGACGGGAAGATTTTTAATCTCTCCAGAATCTCATCAAAGGTCGTTGCTGGCTTGAGCCGCCGTTCATTTTTGTTAGACTTGTCTCTGTTGTTCGAGGACATGGTTTGACTTACTTGGTGGTTCTGGGCTGTTTGTTTGATTGATTGTTAATCTGCCTTTTGATTTTACGTTGTCGGTTGAATGCTTTTGCCTCTTTGTCTTTGGTTAATGTAATTAATGCGGAAAAGAAAAAAAATTTTGACTTCGCTTTGGTGAACTCTTTTATACTTTCTTTCACGTTTTAACAATGATCTTGTTATGATATCCGTTGGTCCAACAGTTAGTCTGTCTGGGGATATAGGGCCTGTTTGTACAGTGTTCCCAGTGTTGGGTGCATTCGTAAGTTACATATTTACTACCTAGGTATTGAAATAGTCATCGTTTGGGCTGTAGCTAGGGAAGGATTATAAACAAAGAGGCTATTTCTGAGCCATTCGGCGGCTTTAGAGCCCGTTTTGTTTTCTCGCTACCCTGTTTTCTGTGATGTAGGTGTTTGAGGTCAAGGAAGAAGAAGAAAAGAAGAATTCATTTAGCTGTCGATCCAGTTACAGATGTTTTCTACAAACCTCGATGCCGTTGCTCTTTTCTTCTCTTTGTCCTATATGTGCGGTAGTAGGGGGGCGCTCCAGGGATTAACATGTTATACTCGAGTGCTAATTAGTAGGTTATTGGATCGATCATTCACAAGTCACTACCCCATAAGGCCTATGAAGCCCCTACACGCCAGAAATAGTTGAGCTGCTGTAACATCTTTTTTAGGAATCTAATTCTCTCTTTGTTTGTTGGCGAAGATTTTTGATATTTTATTAGATAGGAGAGCGCCACACCGGTCTACCTCGTCAACGCTTTACCTATCTGAGTCTCTGAAACACGTTGTTTAGAACCACGTAAAATTAGAATTGCTGGTCTTTTCGCTTCTGGACTATAACCCTTCGGGATTTGAAGGGTGCGCTCAAATCCCGCCAGGAGACCTTTACCATACCTGTTAATCGTGTGGTAGGTTATAAAAAGCCTTGCGTAGTAGACTATGACCAGGCGTGCGCATGGGCTCAGAAGGTATTATTTCTGTCTTGAAACGTGACACCCTCGATATCTCAAGTTTCATAGCCGAAGGAATTCCTTGTTGATCGATTCCTCCCCTTTTCTGCAACTGCACAAATTCCGAACATCCGAACACTGGTAGAGGCTGGTGGTCAGACTTTGTGCAACATCAAGCAGGTAGGTAGAGCAACAATTGTCTTTCACCGGCGTTTCCGCATATCAACGGCTTTGTAGATTTCCGCCAAGACCCCGGTCTAAGCATTGCATAGTAGGTTTCTGATAATGTATGCGTAGACTTGCCGTCGTCAATATGTCAGATGGGAGGTGAGACCTAGTCTCTTGGTCATTATCCTATTATGGTCCAGGTATAAAGTGGCTATGCATCGTGACGCACGTTGCTTATATCTACTTGAAGGTGCGGAACTGTTGAATCTGATGTTGTAAGATGACTAAGTGTCCAGGACTATCTCAAGCGATTATTCGTAAGGCGGCGGATTGGCCGCAGGATCCGGAGATGGTCCTATCAAGAGTTCAGAAACGTCTGATCTTCTTTTTAGTCGGCCGATTTATATTTATTTCATCTGGTGCTGTTCAGAGGGTCGGTGATGGGCAGTGTTATGCGATCATGCTTGCATTCGGCTAATTATATTAGTACCTCTATCTACATACACCCATACATAAATAAATAAATAAATACTTATAGTTCTGAAGACAGTCGTAATAAATGATTAGTCAACTAACCTAACCTGGATCATTATACCCTCTTAAGTTGAGGCAGATAGGCTTACTTTCGCCAATTATGACCGCCGAATCGTCAACTTCATACTGGTCAGATGTTGGTGTTGCTGGAAAAATCAATGCCCGGGCTGAGTAATAGTTTGCGCGCACCATCGTTCGTGCGGAGACCGGGGATTCTTCGTGATTGGGTTACGAGAAAGAAACAAGCTTCGATACATAGTACCCCATCCCGGTAAGCGGTGACCTCAGCCCTGCCGCTGCCGCCCTATCGCGATTCTACCGTTCCTCGCGTTCGCGAAACATGACAACCTTTAACCAGGCCCTCTCTCCGAACCCGGCCTGTGGAGGATAGCTAGCAAAGAGGGTCCGGTCCGAAAGCCGCGAAAGGTCCGCGGCGCTGACGCCATTCGATGAGTATCCATATCCATCTCCATCCCCATCCCCATCCCTATCCATTACGGATCCTCAACTGGGCGACAGTAGATGCATATGCTGACAGGGGCAATAGTGACTGTTTCTTCGACGCCTGCGGTACTGTACTTCTTCTCGTGATTCGAGAAGGATTGCACGCCGTTACTAAGCCATCTCGGTAATCTCCATCCAGCATGTCAAAGCAGCGACTCCGCCTGCACGTTGGAAGAACAACATCAACTCTACGCTCCTCTGACCTCGGCTCGACAACACAACACAGCAGATTGGTTTGTAATATCGCGCTACTGTAGGGTTTGGGGGAGCCTGGCTGAATGATAGGCTGGAATGCAACCACATGTAGGCGATCCCAACTCGGCTGTGACACTTATTATTCTACAGCATTGCGACTTGATTAATTGTCGTCGCCGTGTACTAGTAGAACATGCTGTATCCACTGCCGTGCCTATCTACGCTACTTGGATCGGAGATAGGATGAGGAGACATCAAGGACAGGCGTTCACGCGCGCCCCCAAGTTGGGGGAGCTGATGACTCGTCACACAGCCAGTTAAACTGCGGGTGATGACCCTTGTTGCCACCAGGGATCTAATTGCCCCCTCTGCCCTTGAAGCACGGGCTGGGTTAGTATATACCACGTACCTATACTGAGTTGCAACTTGCTATACTGGTACACAGAGGTCTATTGCGTTAATTGGTCCTTGAAGCTTATCTGGTCGTCGCCACTCCTTACCGAGGTCTTGGTTGAAGCAACATGGACGAAAGCGACTCGGGGAGAACGAAGCAGGACTCTGAATTCCTGGGGTTGGGAGTGAACTACAGTACCTACCTAACCTAGACCGGTGACGACGATGAGTGGATGGATGGGGGGAATTGCCCTTGAAATGCTTAGACTAGATACCTAACTAGACTTATATAGTTTTAGGGCGCCCTTGGTGCTCGTACTCGGGACTTGGACTTGTACTCGGAGAGTACATGAACCTGAGTACTGTACATGCCTACATTGCCCGATGGAGAGCGAGCGCAGATGGAGACCTGCATACTTATATTTGATTGATTGATAGAAGCGTGCTATTAGTCCACATATTCAGCGATTCCTGGCCGAGCCATCCAGGGCCGACTTAACCTCGAGTCGCAGCTCCAAGCGAACGTGACCGGCTAGACACGCGTAAGTAGGAAGAAGCAGTTGGGTTGACTGATTAGTGATTACCTGTGCGCCATGGGCGCTTTCGGCGATCTGACCCTGACCTTGACCTTGACCTTGACCCTACCTACCGACCCTGCCCTCTCCGATCAGATCCTGGAGACCGCTGAGCCAGAAGAGACAACTCCCGTCTCGCGAGCGCGGGCTGCTGCTGCTGCTGCTGTTGTTACTACTGCTACAAATACCTACATCAATGATACACATATACTTACATACAGTATATATATATACACATCTATACTTATATACATCTATACTTACATACATACATACACACATACATATGACTTGACTAGGGGTCTACTGTATTTGACGAGGGTCTACCGGTGGTATACTTATTTACTACTTACCTACTTCCATACTTCCATATTTACTGTAGACATACCTACATCCCGTTATTATATCTACAGTCTACAGCATCTCCAGTTTTCTCCAAAACGCGACGGCCGCCTTGGCTCTTCCCCTCCCCCCGTTCTCCGTTCCCCGATCGCTTTTATATCCATCCATCTCCATCCTTCGCATCCCCGATTCGCAAGAGGAGAGGGACCACCATTTCGCAACCGCTCGCCCGTTATTCCCGGCCCGGCCAAGCCAAGCCCTTCGCGCCTCTCAACCTCCGGCAATACTCGACTAGTGAGCATCCATCCAGGATTACCGCCTGCCAAACATACCCGCTCCCACTGCCGCCTATTCCCCGTTCTCCGTTCTCCGTTCCCCGTTCCGCGTTCCCCGGTGTTTGTGTGCTAGTCGACGACCCACGCCAGACAGGACGATCGTATGTCGGGCTCCCAATTCCCGCCGCCGTTGTCGTACAGCAGCGGCCAAGGCGCCATCGCTACCTCGATCCACTCGCCTCCAGACATATTAAGCCCCGATTCCGCCAATTCCATTTACGCGTCGCCCGACTCAGGCCACCAGCCCTTCTACTTGGCCAAGTCGGAGCCGGACGATGGGGCCAGCACCGGGAGCAGCGCCGCCGCCGGCCCATCCTCACATGAACCCCTGAAAAAGAAGCAAAAGCGCAACAAACCAACCCTGTCATGCCACGAATGTGTCGAGCGTAAGACAAAGGTAAGTGCCTCGGACGGATTGTATCTCCTTGTCTCTTTTTATCCTTTTATCCTTTTTGAGACTTCCCGGCCCAACCGTCCATTTGCCGTCCAACGCCTTCTATCTCCGGCCTCGAGCACATAGACTGCCCGTGATTCTTCCAGTCCTGGTGGAGCGTATTGCGTCAATACGACGTGGTACTGATGCAAGCACCAATAGCTTACGAAGGCCTTACATCCTTCCCAAGGCCTTGAACGTCCGCGTGTGTGGGATTGAGATGGTCGCATGTGTCGCCGGTGATACGATGGGATCGACGTGACAGCTTTGCCCGCTTCGTGACATGCCGGTCCAATTGATGTTCGAGGATAGAGACGTTAACAGTTCAATGGGTTCTAGTGTGACAGAGGCAGGCCACATTGCTTAGCATGTAAGCCTCCAAGTCTCCTGCGCATCGGTGCTTCAATTGGACGGCACTGATAGTTCTTATGGCCAGGCATAAAACGACAGACGGAATGTCGCTATGCACATGTTGCGAATCTCTTGGAGTGAGCTTAGTTCAGTCCCTATCTCGTTTCTGGGCTCATGTTGCGCCTCGTATGTGGTTGACTCTGGGTTGACTGACCTTGACTTGAAAAGGGAGACGACGCGATCTGCGACTAACGGCCGGAGGATGACGAAGCCGCCCAAGAAGAAGCTGTCGGCAAGCGGGATAAAGCCCGTGTTGCCAAATATCGCGGACAGAGGTATTCTCACCGGAGACACGGCCACGCGTGGGTCTGTTGCCTCGTCCACTGGTCTACTCTCTAACATTCCTTTTTCACAATCCACAGCTTCCAATGTGTTCGGGATAGGTTCGGAGCACCCCTTTGCCAACTACTGGACGTGCGAGGGCGGGCTCCCCGAAGTCATCGGAGTCCTGCCCGAGAAGCTGCAGGCCGACATCCTGTTGAGCCAGTACTTTGAATGCGTCGACCCCGTGTACCCTATGGTACATAGCCAAAGCTTCTACGCCGAGTACGAACGGTTTTGGATGTTGAAGGTCTCAGGGCAGACGGATGCCTCCTTTGTAGCGCTTCTCTTCGTCATGTTGGCCCTGGGGACGCAGTTCGTATCTACCACAAACCCCCAGGATCGAAAACAGACGGCCGAGTTCTATGCCTCGGCTGGCAATCAAGCTTTACGTATGAGTTCCTACCTCAGCACTGCTTCTATACATTCAGTTCAAGCTATGGTATTGCTTTGCTACTTTCTAATCAACGATAATCATGCTTCGGACGGCTGGGCCTTCGCCGGCATACTCATGCGCCAAGCTTACGCCATGGGCTTGCATAGGGACCCCAATATCGGTATGCAAAAAGGCCATCTACATACATACATAACGACCTATTGAAATCGTGACGAAACTGACACCGTAATAGTAACACCAGAGGCTTCTCCATTCGAGAAGCAACAACGGCGGAAGCTCTGGCAGGCAGTCCTGCTTCAGGATACTTTCTTAACCGTGCTTCTATCACTCCCCCCAAGCGCGACACACACCGACGTAAGGATAGACGACTTCGCCGACCACTCGTACAACGTCGCCCACGCGGACCCAACAGACACAGCCTATATCAAGGGCTCGTGGATGCTGGCGAACCTGGTGCAGGAGACGATATGTAGTCCGCGATCGCTGGATCTGCCCATCTGCTCGACGCAGCGGCAGAAGTCCAAGCTCGTGGCCGACTTCAGGTCCGTGTACCGGTCGTTCCCTGACATCTTCCGGTCGTGGGACCAGGACAGCATCTCGCAGCTCGCGACCAGCAACAAGCGCATCGTGCGGCAGACGCTGTTCCTCAGCTCCAACTACTACCACAACCTCATGCTCGTGCACGCCTCGGAGAGCCCCGACGTGCCCGTCAACATCCGCGGCACCCTCGAGGCTGCGCACGAGGCCATCACCGCCTTCTTCGTCCTCTTCACCCTCTTCGACACCGAGGCCAGGGTTTGGTGGGTCTTCAACCACCGCGCGTTCCTCGAGGCCCTGTGTATAGGCGGTGTGCTGCGCGAGGCCGCCCGGGATCCCGCCAACGCTGACCAGATGGCGCGAGACCCCCTCTTCTCCAAGGCGAAGGCGGATATCAGTGAGTCCAGTCCAGCCCGACTCAAGCCAACTACATTTCAGCTCATGCAGCCTCCCGTTTACAACTGAGACGAAACGATAACTAACATAAAACCAAATCATAGCACGTATGATCCAAATCATGAAAATAATGAGCGACGGTGACCTTGGCTCCGACGCAGCCCGGACGAGAGTATCAGTCCTGAGCGAGTATCTCTAAGAGCTAGCTAGAGAGACGAGTATTGGATATTAATAATTACATGTCTGCTGAAGGGGAAATCTTGTGCTAGTAAGCCCGTTTACTCGCCAGTCAACTGGTCCTTTGGAGCCTCGCACCTCTCGCCTTTTCAACCCAGCAGAGAAGTCGAAACCTGTTGTGTACATAGGTAGCCCCGTCGTGTGAACTAGCGTCTTGCCAGCGAATGACGAAGAGAGACGATAATGAAAGAAAGGAGAAAGCCTACTATCTACCTAATACATACATGCACATACATACACTCACATGTCTTCTAAACATAATCAATGTAGTCAGACTTGCATAGTGTGTGCACCGACAATGCTGCCGCGAACCTATCTATCTTTCGAGTGTGGTCGAGAATTCCCCGAGGTATTGATTGTGTTTCACCCACCCCATCACCGTGTACCGCGTAACAGAACCTCTGGAGGGGCATGATACAGTGGCGAGTTTGTCCGCTATCCGTACCGGATCGTTCTAAGTTAGATACATACATAAGGCGACTAAAGAGAACCATCTCCTCGCCTCAAGAGCGTGTGACATCATGACTCCGCGCCCACCCCGCTTAGAACTGCCGTGTTCGGTTCGTCCCCTGAAGACTAGTAGATACAGGGCCGGGTGTGGGCAACCCGTTAGAGCAAGTGCTCTACATGAACGACGGTGACGAGCTCTTATAGAACAGCAATCGATTAATTAATTAACTAATTAATTAGCCAAGTGAACACAGACAGTCTCGGAGACGGACAGCAGTACGCCCTGTTACAGTCTCGTACTACTCCGCTATCTACCTAGGTAGTATCAGTCCTTTGCTTATATGTAGCCAGAGAGCCGATTGCTCGGTATCGGAACCTCGTCCATCCTTCACACAGTAGTTGTGACGAGGGGGGTATATAATACTACGTCAGCCTACCGTTTAAGATCGAGAGCAAAATACTGTTGGGTCGCGCGATAATTGGTTCGACATCTATCTCTACGAGAAAATACAAATACATCCGGGTGACTCGTCGAAGTAGTTTTACTACAAAACCGTGGCCCGAGGAGATACGATATGACCCCTTCGACATTCGAATTAACAGCTCACTTGGTTGTACTCGGAAAGATACGGCGACTCACGCCGGCCCTCGGGTATGCGTTATGTATTCGTTCCGAATACGTATCCGGAAGAAAAGTTGTTGGGATCTAGAAGAATTCATGATAATTAAGTTACTTTATTGGTATATCCTGCCTGCCTGCCTAAATGACTATTCCAAGGTGATTGGTTGATTATTCTCTCAAAATGCCGCCTCAATGCTCGTAGATGCGTCGTCAGATACTTTGCTTTTCCTCTCTGTGTCGTGCCATGATACCATGACACTATATCGTTAATGTCGAACTCAACATGATTATCAGGGTAGATCCTGCCAGGCCATAGTTGACCGATGTGCGGAAATAACCCGGTGGTATATATGACGCGTAAATGAATTGGTATGCCGCCCATGAACGGTTACTTGTTCCGTCACGTCACCTCGTGAGTACCCCTCTCAACGCCCTGGTGATATGCAGTTGCCCTCAGCGATGCCTGTTCACTATGCCGTCTCCTCGTCATCGCTAATGCAAAATATGCTGAAGTACTTTTCCCAAATTCACATACCCAAGATGGTACGTCCAACTGTCCAAAGGTTGATGTGTAAGAAACTGGTGACGGTGTTGTGTCTCGGGACTGACCCTCTAGGCCATTCAAACAGGGTGATAAAATATAATTGCTCGTCCAACTCGATAAGGAAACTCCGTTGCGATGCGATGCGATAAATGACATACGATGTGCAATGTTGTTTTGTGTGTATTATGTGCTGGATGCAAGTAATCCTAGGGATATGTGTGATGCCTTGTTATTCATCTCCTAAACAGGGCGTCTCATCAGCCTTGTCGATCTGTAGACTGGCTTGAAATCGTCTATGTCTACTTCGATTCCTTCGTCGATTTCTAGTGGGCCGGCTTGAGCGGGAAATTTGCTGGGAGTTAACGCACCGAAGTCCCTCCGCATAGTCGACGGGCGGAATGTCCGGGGCTTGCCGGATTCCGTCTGGAGCACTGCGTCTCGTGTGGCTTCAGGTACCAAATGTGGCTGGGGTTCGGGCATCTCAGGCGCCGGTTGTATCGAGTTATAATTGGCTTCAAGTACCGCATCACAGCTAGGTTCAGGTATTGCGCTTTGTTTGGGTTCATTTGGCGCATCGCACCTCGGTTCAGGCTGGGTTTCATTCTGGGTCTCCTCGGCTGGAACGCGCGCTTTCTCATTGATAGCCAATTCCTTGACCTTTACCAAGCGGATCTTGATCTTCTCGATCTCCTCATTGCAGTCGCCGTCTCGAAGGAACTGGT
Organism: Xylaria telfairii; assembly: GCA_022495065.1. Classification (NCBI taxonomy): domain Eukaryota; kingdom Fungi; phylum Ascomycota; class Sordariomycetes; order Xylariales; family Xylariaceae; genus Xylaria; species Xylaria telfairii. The sequence continues at coordinate 491,282 of MU383846.1, forward strand.
GCGCGGCACGCTCGCACACCCCTTGAACATACTCAAGGCCCTTATCCAAGTCATCCCAAATGTCACCCTTCTCATTGAAAACTCCCAGCCCACCATTCAACGCACTCGTTCTCATGCCCCTCCCAGGTATTAAATTGAACGCTGGGTTCCTTAAAGCGGCTCCATATGGTCGGGTATTGAGATACTGTAGTCTCATCTCCTCTGGACCACCTTGTCTATTGTTGGAAGTGGGTGGGATGGGACCGGCGGCGATCAGCTCGTTTCCGGGTCTCAACTCGTTGCCTTCATCATCATCATCGTCCTCGGGCATCTCGAGCTCGGCAAGCCGCCGGATGTGAGCTACCTTTGCGGCCATCTTGGCTTTGCGCATGAGATTCCGCTGAGCAGACACAAATTTGACCAGCTCCTCGAAAAAGGACTGTACATAGCTATCGTAATAGACCATGACCATCTTTCGTGACCTGTATTTAGGCGTCGTTCCTTCGGCACTTATCATCGAATCAGTCTTTTGTCGTTTGCGAACAGTAGCACGAGCACGTCTCTGGGCAGTGGCTACGAGTTCGTTTGTATGTCGGATAAGCGATGAGCTGGTCCATGGGTCGCTGGCAGGAGTTGATGGTGGCTGGGGCCCGCTGGGACGGCGTTGTCCGTTCGGGGTCTGGGGAGGGACGGCAGTATTGATAGGTCTAGGAGGTTGATTTGTGGTTGGGTCTGGAGTTGGGAGGGCAACACCATCTTCTGGCGGCCTGAGAGATTCCGTCGACCCGCGATTGCGAATGGATTGGGCTGACGATGATGGCGGTTGAGCCCCAGAAAACTTAGCCAGATCCCGTTGCCGTTGTTCGATCTGGCTATTCAGCTCCTCCAGGCGCTTCAACCAATCTGGCACGTTAGAGATGACGCTGTCCAAAGGATCCGCCGACATTTTGAACCAAGCTTCAATTGGGCCAGAGCAGGTATCTTGTACTAGAACGGAGAGAATCGGGAATGATGCTGAGAATACTATACTGGCATCTGGTCGGCAAGGTCTTGAAAAGCGTGGCGATCCGATTGGAATGGGGAAACGGTAGACCCGAAGTTATAGAAGATTCGGCATCGGTTCGATCGGAGGGGTAGCAGAAGAGGAACTGTCAAGAGCAGTGATTTGGCGACACATCGGCCTTCTCCATGCGAACTTATTTCCACATAGGAGCTCTCTTCCTGTGGGCTATATGGCTTCGGCTCCAAAGTTGTGGTCGAGCCGGATAGAGGGAAATATCAGGAAGCTATTCAGTCATCGGTAAAATGCGCGCCGTGTCCAAGCAGATTGAGAGAGGGGAGGAGGAGAGCGCGATGCGTAGGATGGGGAAAGCAGCTGACTGGGGGCGAGAGGAAGAACAATTGACATAGGCGACCAGATAATGTGCGCGCGCGGCAACGCTTGAGATGAAGTGGACGAGCTGCTGCAAGCAAGGTGCGTCGATGGTTGGTTGAGTGGAGGATATCGGTACAGCAGCGGAGGCACTAGCGGACGGGCGTATGTATACCTACTTACAATAGTACGCTATGGGCTCTTATGGGCTCTTATGGACGGCGGGTTAGACTGGCGGAAGGCGGAGACGGGACGAGCAACTGCCCAGTAAACTGCCCAGCCCAAGCGCAGCGGCCGTGGTGCACTGTAGGTAGGCACTGATAGGATGACACAGTGCTGTACGTCCCATGCACTGCCGCCATCTGCTGTACCTACTTACTTCTGTACTGGTGTCCCCTGCCGCGCAAAGAGGCAAAGCGTAGCGACAGCCGGGGTTCGTCATAGCGTACCGTACCTGGTGGACTGTACTGTACATACAGTAGGTACAGTACAATACCTTGTCAAACGGCGGTTGGGCAGCATCCATGTATACAATTTAACAACCCCAAGTGTTGCTAGCGCAAGGAACACCCTTGTAAGACCCCGTTAGCCCTTGGCGGGCTACTTAGGAATTAGTTGCAGCTCCTGATTGGCCAGCCGCCGTCGTGGTTTTTGGTTGGTTTGATCGCCGACCAATCTACGGAACAATATGACAAGTACCTACAATATGTGTGGTGTTGCCCGATCTAGCACGGGATTTTATCGTTCTACACTATACTAGACACTTTGACGATGACGACGACGACGACGATGCTGCTGCTGCTGTTTGTTTGTGTGCAATATCGGTCAATTAATAGATGGCTCAATACGAAACACCTTGTCCCTCTCCTTAGTACTAGTACGTATACGTATACACATACTGTATGAAGAGACAATAACGCTAACCTAGTGGTATCCATGATGTCTCTACGTGTTGGTTTCCCTAGATAGGTAGTAGTATAAGTACTGTAGTATGGAAATGAAGCGCTATCTCGTCAATGGAAACTGCGGAATGGTGACAGAATGGATCATCATGTCTCCGCACTGTCTGCAGTCTGCACAAAAGTACAGTACTCTGCAAGCATCCCTGCTCCGGATACCGATGTGAAGTTACACAGCATTATCTGCCATGTGCAGCAGCATATGACAACTCTCCTATGCATAGCTAGGTACGTACTTATCTACAGTACAGTAGTGGTTAATCTTCTAAGAAGCGAGCTTGGTCTGCATCTACCTAGGTGGTATGCCTCTCGCGTGTCTGCCGATGCAGATGGCTAACATCATCGTTGTTATTCGTAAAAGTCACAATTTGAATCGTCTGGCTCTTGGCCTCAGTACCTAGCGTATATACTGAGTTGGGTCCAGTGCGCGATCTACAAAATATTTGAAGGCGCCTGCATCCCCACTACACATGCATACACACGTACATAATACCTACCTAGGTAAGGGTAGCTTCTTCTATATCTGCATGTTTTTGATGACTTCGGAAATTGTTCGAACGGCCGACTTCACCTCTGATAAAATCACTGTGTACTAGTTAGCATCTAACTCTCGTGCTTGTACACTATTCCTCAGACGCATTAGCTGCCTGCTACGGAGAGCTTCTATCCATTTACAATGTGTTCCTTGCCGCCGGCAATTCGTAACGGTCTCTTAAGCACAGCATACGCCGGTAGTTATTTAGTGTAGCGTTAGATATCCACTACTGTACTCGAGCGCAGTTATAATGGATGTTGGTTGGATTAGCATCTCCCCCATGGCAGCCAGTCTCTACCGATTGGCTTATTCCATCCATCAGACAAGTCAGTCAAATGCACTGGATTCTGATTAGTACGACCGTTTCACATCTCCGGAGCAGGTAGGCCTAGAATTGCGCCACCGCCGGACGTGCAGATATTCCCAACTCCTTCGCTGCTATTTCCTGTTTTAGCCGGTGTCAGGTCCATACAATAGTACTTACATATAACAACAACAATAACAATGAGATGAGGGCGAGGGCTCTAACTTGGTGACGAGCTGTTGCTTGCTGTGAACAATTCGCGCATTGCGTCCTGTTGCCCAGCAAAACTAGTCTGGTTCGGAGGATGTCGAGATCGTCATGGCCTGATCCGTCGTTGGTTGCCCAGAGGGCCAGAGGGCCAGAGGACACGGGAGGTTCTCGGCGTATTGTCGCATTATCGCAGTACCGCTGCGAACTGCCTTCAATCTTGGTGCTAGCTAGCAGTAAAGCCTTGAAAGGCATGTCCACGGATGAGTCCACAAAAGAAAAAGCCACTCGCGATTTCTACTGCTACTGGGGTGGGGGAGAGAACGCGGCTCGAATGGCGAGCCACTCGCATATCCCACTGCAGAGTGCTGCTCCCTTAAGCGACCACGGCCACGACAGCCTGCCTCGAGAGAAGTTGGTTAAGCGCTGGCCATGGACCTATCGTGAGTGGTCAATGGGGTTACGGCGGCCTTACGTTGTCGCATTGGCAGATGCACGACAGATTTGCCTTGAGACCAACCGCATGCTCCACAGGCGTGTAAGGTTAGTCCAGTCGAGTCGAGTCGTATTGCATTGTTAGTCCCATCTCCGATGCTGAAAAAGGCCGCACATACTTCTTTCAGAAGCCGGGTCCGGATTGGAGAGGCATTCTCGGAATAAACTTGGCAACGCGCATGAGACTCACCCTTAGCGTTCTATCGAGGCTCGAGACACTGAAGCCTTACTTAATCCACAACGTCAGGGAGTTTGATACTATTGAGGGGCAGTGAGTCCCATGAGTAATTCGACGTGGGCGGGATCATGGCCCATGGGTCGGTCGTATGCTGCAATCCTCATGGATGCAGGCATGACCGCTATTTCGCAACAAAATACCCAAACCATCATGACCAAACGCCCAGCCACGGCCTGTTCAAGGCCAATGTTTCCAAGGTCAGGCTTGGCTTGGCTCGGCTCGGCTCTGCTCTGCTCTCAGACTCACCGATAGTTCCCTTACATATAGGTCTAGTGTTCTGGCTCTCGTTATTCGTACACGATGGCGAGCTCCCGCCTCGCCTTACTCATCCCCCGCGCCCTCATGCACAAGATTATCCCAGTCTAGATGGCTTGCATGTACAGTAGGTAGGTAAGCAGTTAAGTGCATACAGCAGGCGGTGTCAATACGGTAGAGTAGAGGCATTATACATATTCCAGTATAAGTGAGGCGGGGGTAGGCGTCTTCTTCGCGTTATTACTGCAGCTCATTGACCTGTGGGGAATATCGAGACTGCCACGTCTTCCGATCTGACAGATCGCATGTCCGTTTTAAGTATTTAGAATTGCCAACGGTGACGATACCTAATTTAGTGCCACATGATAGGTCTTCTGTATTCGTCGGTGGCGTACGGCTGTCCGGAAAGGCCCGCTATCCGCCACTTTTTGCTAATGGAACCTTAAATCGACATTGATGACAGCTCCGTCTTGGCAGGTGGTTGAGCCGTTTTTATGTCGTCTTCTATTACCTACACTACTACAGTACGTAGTAGGTCCGATGGCCTGCATTCTTCTTTCCTGCTGAAGTCGGACAAGGCGAATTAGAAACCTCATTTGGGGTGAGTGATGACACCATATCAGCCTCCTTATATTACATGAATCTTATTAAGATCGGAGGGCGCTGTGCCTTCTTGTTGCGCGCGCCATGTGCAGGACGGAATAAAGTAGGCAATTAATAAACAGCCCAGTCTTTCCCCATCCCGTCTCCAATCGTGACTTGGGTACAGGAGGATTCTACTTAGGATCAGGCATTTCCATATTTGCCTTATGGATCTCGAACCTGTCGCAGTATCACATCAGTTGCGTCAGCTTTCTCATGATCCATCGCCATCTAGATTGCCGACGCCGACAAGCGAATCTACCAGGGTTCAACAATTCTCCTTTCGGCACTAAGTATCATGAGTTTCGCAATCGAAGGGAGTCACGCCATGCCAACGTTCCTTTCTGTGCAGTGTAGCCGTAGCATATCAAGGTAGATGGATACTGTAATAGCTCATGTTACGTGTACATATATACTTACATGTAAGTAGGTAGGTACTGTACTGTAGATATCGAAACCGTGCAGGGCGCATGCATTAGGTACGTAGGCGGACGCACATTGAACGCAAAGTCGAGACGATCATTCATTCATCAGTGCGGAGCGACGCACACCGCCAGAGCTTATACCCGAAAGCTCCTCGGCGCTTCCTTTCTCCCCGCCCTTGCCTACTCACTCTGTACTGTACCTATCTTATCCTTCTGCTTTGGTTTCGTATACTATGTATATACATACGTAGGCGGCGATCTATTTTCTGTTTTATACTAGGTAAGCCTGGAAAGAGATCGAGGAGGCGACCGGGCTACAGTAAGGCGTCAGGCATACCCATGATAGGACATGTGAAAAGCTGAAGCCACGCCACGTGGGGTTGAAACCGTTGAATTCACTCCATCTTCTTGTTTCCCCTGGTCTGACGGGCAGACACTGGGTGGGCAAGATGGTGGGAAGCCCGCATGGATGCGCAATCATCACACACACTCACTCACTCACTCGATAGTCTAGCTAGCCACCCAGTCAGCCGTCAGTTCACCGTGACCAACTTCGCCTCCCAAGAATGCTATCTACAGTAAGTAGACTCTCACAATGTGAATGAAGTGAAGCAACACTTGCGCTACACATCTGGAGCCAGTGTACGCCCAAGTCCTGCTGATCACTTCCGTGGGAGGGGGGCTAAACTGATACCCAAGACGTTCATGGATCCAGGTAGTTCGAGTGTTGGTGACAACCGATAAGAGAGGCATTGTTTTAATGTAAAGCGTTATTTCTGTCTTACACTACGCGTCCCTCCAAGCCCGTCATGTCAACCAGGTTGAGGACGAGCGATCAGCAACTAAGAAGTGTCAAAATCTCAATCAGCTGTTCAAACTAATGCCTCATCAGTTCCGGTCCTATAAAGAAGGCCTACCAGCTTCTGAAAATAGCACAGCTCATGCTGCACCGGCGAGGACTACCATATTGGGATAGCTACCAATTAACCGAAATACCCTGATTTTAATTTTATAGTGCTTGAGTATTACCTGTTACCTGCTGGGGGCACGGTACTATGGTAATACGACGTATACGTCTAGTGTAGATTTTGTTTTAGACATGTTTCGTTTACCCTGGATGTGCCATGCAATTATCTACAACCCTACCGAGAATTACAAAGGAAGAGCCCATCTTGATATGGATCCGATATCAACGAACCCATACGCTGCTGCTACCTACCTATTGATCACATGCCCCATTTACTACATACCTACTGTATCAGTCATGGAATACCTGCGTTTTCCTCACGGTGCAGTAGCACAAGTACTTCGTCAGACTCGGTTTTGACAGGGGCCGATCAGAGTGAACCCCTCATCTCGGCCCCAAGCCTCTCAAAGATTCCACGCGAGTTCTGACGCGAGTAAGACAAGACGTGATGAGAATCCCGCCGGCATTTGCCATGTGAGTTTTCAGCAGATCGGCGCACGCATCGAAAACCAGCCCAGCCACCGCAGCCCAGCCCCAAGAAGCCCCAGGAGTGCTTGGCGGCAAAAGGACGAAATTGACATGGCGCCAAGAGATTGTTTCATCCATACTCTGGTCCTAATCCCGAACAACGCTGCTTCTTAACGGAGATATTAAGAGAGACCCTGCCCGTTGTGAGGAGTTCGTGCCATCCAACCCCACACCAGTAGCCCACACCATCCGAGAAATGAAAATCATGGGGTCAAATGTCTCGCACTTACACTCGATGTAAGGGAGACAACACAGCAGCCAACAAATTCATTATATCGAACCGACTTATACGTACGTATGCTGCACCTCGTATAACTACGTGTGCAATCCAGCACTTTGCCTCTAACAGTCTAAGTAACAGTCTAACAGACAACAGCCCAGCTTCAAGTATAGCCCGAATTACAGCAATCGTGAAGAAAGCTCCAAGTACTGTACCACGGTTAGATGATTATCTACCTACCTACTCGGGCCATCTTCCGCCAACAGGGGCACCGAGATGGAGAAGGAAGTAAGACACGATAGAAGGCTTCGAGAACCGACATGATCGCCATTGCCGGAGCTACCGACGCATCACCACTGATTGCTGCAAGGGTCTATGTCGTGCACTACCCTACAGTTAGTACTGTAAGTTATACTGTAGACCACGCATTCTGGGGTCTATCTGTACAGTGCAAGCCCACTCGTTACATGCATGCGCGATAGGGATGTGAACATCACAGCTAACAACCACAGTGGCTCGCTCCCGTAGGTATTCTACTTACACTGAACATCTCCGGACATCGCGGAACGTTATGGACACAAGCACGAGCCATTGTCCTACGGTATCGCATCAGAGCGTAACTAACTAGTGTGCTGTACACTACACACAATACACAGACAAGCGAAATCGCAATCTATCCCACACCTACGAAGGTTTCATGAGAACAACAACTCGACCAATTTATGCGTAGGGGTGTGTGTATGTGTGTGAAAGGTAATAAAAGAATCTATTTATCTGTTTACGGTACTGAAACACATGATGCCATTGACAACCCATGATACATGAAGCCCAGGTGAGGGGCTTCTCGAAGATTACACTACCTAGGGAGTATCTAGGCCAAGAAACTGACAACCTCTAACCTAGGGTATTTTCTTAAAGAAAAAAAATAATCTCCCTCTCCCCTAGTGCGGCTGAACACGTGTTATGCCTGTTGACTGACCTGCTAGTGTAGTAGCTAGCCCATGCCACGCCCCGGCAGCAGCAGGGTTATGCGAGAAATCATTCCTCACATGGATGGATGTGCCGAGACGTACGTCGTCCCCGCCACGAAAAAGACGATTGATTACACCACCTGTCACTGTCACTTTGGCCTTGCCTTCTCATCGATCGTATCATGTAACTGGGTCCGGTCCATAACAAGTACCTTTCGACCTTATTCGAAAGCGTCTGTCGGCCGAAAGGGGAATTACGTGCATTTCCCAGTCAGCTAATCATAGTCGTCAGTTTATACTGCCTACCTAGTCTACACCTGGTCAATACTGACCTGGTCTACTGTCCACTATCTAGTTAGTACATCGATTTTTTGCCAAGTCCCCTGACGTAGGTATATATAGTACAACGGTGGTATAGGGAACCTTTTTTTGTTGCCAAATGGGCTGATTAAGCAATAAAAAAAAAGAACAAGGGCCATAGCTTGATTTTGTATCAATGCATTAAATCAAAAAAACGAACCATCAAACCCAAAAAACCCACTTCCGGATCAGTAACAACAGCATGACATAACTGCTTAAATAAGGATTCACAAATCAAGTAATCCCATCTAGACGAGGACACACAAACCTGCACCCATTAGCAAAAAAATGCAAAAACAGTCCCCATCATGTGCTTGCTGCTGCTGCCACCACCCCCGCCAGCGCAAGTCCTCCTGATTTATCGGTCCTTCTCCCAGCCGAGGACACGCACGACGACACACCCCCTGGCTCTCTTCTTCTCCCGGGCGACACGGGTCCCGAATAGGCTATCGTCCAGTACACTATGTATAGGCGGTGAGAGGCATGGGTTTAAGGGCTTCGAGAAGTGGCACAAGGCTCCTCCATGAACTAACGCTCGGCAGTTCACCCAAGACCCCGGGCAATACGGACTAGCAAATACCCCCTTCTTACCTATTTTCGCTGATCCAGTGTCCAGTTTTTTTTTTATGGTTGTTGTTGATTTTTTTTTTTACAAAGGTTCCTTCTCCAATATCATCACGGACGTTAGTCATCATTATGTGGACATGGCTGACACCTAAGCGGCCCTACCGTACATTATTTATTGACATTCGTGGCTCGAGAGAGGGAAGAAGCTGACGACTTGCCCGCTCAGATAGGCGATGGACAGACGGGGGCCTGTAGCATTCGATGCTACACACACCGCTTTTACCGTGGTTATATCCACCTACAAGGGAACTGTTTGCAGGATTTAGATAGTTGCTGTTTTAATCTGGCCGGACTGCCCGGCGTGCCGGAGGATTCCGGACAACGCCATGCCACGACAAGGCTGTCTGTGGCGTGTATTCGTACGTGGTCTACAGTATCTTGAAAAGATAATCCAACCCTCGTCCCTGACGCCATATACAGTAAGGTATCACAGAGATTCAAGTTTTCATCCTCGGTGAACGTAGTTGTAGTGTAGCAAGTTGAGTGTAGGCTTACGTCTGTACTCAGATCAATACATCTTAGCGAGTATGGCTTTTATATAGTACGATTGATACGTAAGTCAAAACGGTATGCTAAGCGAACGAGCCACGAAAACAACGGCTTTATAGTCCTATTAGGAATCAAACAAGACTTGTAGAATAGGCGAATTCCATTGTCATACTCTTCCTATCCAACCTAGGTAGATTCATCAAGGCCAAACCTCGACAGTCTCCCACTCGTCGTGCCCCTTTCCGTACCCAGCTCCAACGTAGGTATGTATCCACCGCCGACCATGTTCAGGATCGCTCAAGTCCGCCTGATCAACCTCATCGGGGACGATGATCACGACGCGGAAGTTTGCCCTCGCGACAGGATCATCGAGGTCCGTGACCTTCTGACCCAGTGCGAGCCCTTCACCCTCAATAGGCAACGAAACAGGGCGCCCCGGCGCCGGGTTCCGGAACGTGCCGCGCATGGTCGGACTTAGGTTGCCGAAGTGCGCCGTGATCTCGCGCGCGAAACTCCATTCCTTCTCCTCACCGTGGCCATCAGCGGCAGGCGAGCGCGGCGGCCTCCACATCCGGCTCTTCAGCAACGTCATAACCTCCCTGCCCTCGGGCGAGCTCTCGATGTCGGGCGCGAGCACGAACGCGCGTCCGCGCACCCGCCACTGGACTGCCGGCTTCCGGGCCCAGAACGTGGCCTCGATGGTAGCGCCACCGCCTGAACCTTTCAGTCTTTCCGCCGTGCTCTTTACGGGCGCCTCTGTCTTCTTCCCTTTCATTCTCGCTAGCCCTTCCTCCCATAGCTCCTCGCCTACCTTCGCTGTCGTCGGCGATTTCGGGTCCGTTCCTCTTCCCGTCCTCAGCTCTAGATCGATGCCATCTTCCCACTGCGATAATAGGGGTTAGTTACTGCTGGTTGGCTCTGAGTTGTGAGTGTTTCAGACTCCTGAAGTGGATAGCCTTTAAGCTATAATTCTAGCCGAGGCGGTCATGTCATTCTGAGAATGACCACACAGGAGGATAATCTCGGGAGATACAACTCACAAGCTCCTCCATCTTGTCCATGCGTGCGTCCGTGGTGAATGTCAGGAGATCGCTTTCCCATACGCCCGCCGGGTTGAGCGGCGCGTCGTTCTTCGGGTTCGCCTCCAGGCCCGCAAAGAGGCCCCGGAAGATACACGTCCGCGCGCGGGGGAAGTACAGCGGCATGGCTAGGATTGACGAGCGTCTCCCTCTGGCGCCGGCTGCTGAGGCGCGACGAAGCGTGCTGAGTGTGAACTCAGGCGAGTCCATGCTCTCGATATGCGAGAGGAAGAGGCTGCGCCACGGAGCGCCTAGCGGTGGCTGAGGCATCGGGCTTGTTCTCGTAGTGCGTATGCGGTGAGGCTGTAGATGAATGTGAGTTACGATCCGTGAGAGTCGCGATGCTACTATCGCGTCTGTGATATAGCGCATTCAATCTCCCGACGTCGGGTGAGGTCGTATGACAAGAACACGTCGTCTACTCTTCAGTTATCCGGTGTTCTCCTATTGAGACAGTTCACGAGGTTTATGTTGATACTCTATCTAATCTCGCCCAATGTGTGCGTCTGTAAACGAGGCAAGTTGGGTTGTTATAATTGGGAGTGAGGTTGGCGTTGGTGTCGAGGAATAAATGATAGATGGGGTGAAGACCCTGCCTAGTACCTGTTCCTGTGAGGGGTCCTTCTATACACGCTATCCCTTGTCCTACCTACAGCTACGCTCATTGGCGATACCAATTCTCGGTCTTTCCCAACAGGTTCTCGATTGTGCACTATGTAAAATTAACTGCTAGAAGATTTTGGTAAGCTTTTTTCTAGCTACGTATCTATCACAGTAAGCTACATATGTACCTCGGTAGGTAGTGGAATAATGACGTCATAAAGTCGTGACAGTGTGTCTAAAACCGTGGATTTTTGTGCTCTTTGCTACCTACCTGAGGTGCTAATTGTATTATAATATCTAGTATGAGGGAGGTAGTATAGATATGTAGTCTGTATACAGTTCACTTCAACGTAGAAAGAAGAGGCTGAAGTGTGTACTTAGAGTACTGAGATTAGTAGCACTCCACAACCCCACCCGCACTATCACTGCCGTTTATCACCATCACCAATCTGCGCACGCAAAATATAACCGGATTACCTTTATAGCGCATCGGAACCAAAACGAATAGAGCAATGATCATTATATATATGCATATAAGGTATAGAAATAGTACACACAGTACACATATACACAGAAATCATAGAATATATACATTAGGTACGTGTACATAATACATATAATACAAAGTGTCCTCGTGTGGACGTATAGGGGTATATATGCCCAAACCACGCAACGCCATAGAATGCCGCCAATGCAATTATTTGCTCGAAATCATTCACTCATGAGTGGCCTGAGCCTTGTAGGTATCTTGTGGCAGATGTTCCTATCTAGAAAAAAAACCATCTAAAACTTTTAATTCCGCCTCGAAAAACCTTAGAAAACATAATCCTGTGAAATCTGACAGTATTCAGAAAACACCGCACGACAAACATGTCTTGAATCTGTTCGATCAATCGGACATAACCAACGCCAGCAGAGCCATGCGGCAGTAAAGTCCATATCTCATCTGCAAATTCGTTAGTGATGTTATCATGGCAACTTGTCATCATACTCACTTGTCTGAAATAAGCCGCTCTGTGATCAAAGTCAACTTCTTCCGCCACCTCCTCGTTCCGCGGCAGAGGGTGCAGCACCCGTGTGTGCTGCTTTGCATGCTTCAGCGTAGCGTTATCAATGCGGTACACATTCTTGACCTTCTCATATTCCTCAACGCTAGGGAAGCGTTCCTTCTGCACTCTTGTGCAGTACAGCACATCGCTCCTAGATAGGATTTCCGGAGTGAGCTCTTCAGATTCGTAAACCAGCTGACCAGACTCGATGAGTAGACTGCGGACATCAGCCGGTAGGGAAAGTGACTTGGGCGAGACGAGCTGCACTGAAACTTGGTAATGTCGGAGTAGATAGAGCAACGAGTGAACGGTTCGCCCATATAAGAGATCCCCGACAAAGGTAATTGTCAATCCCTTAACGGTTCCGAGCTCTTCTCGAATAGTGAATAGATCGAGGAAGGCCTGGGTCGGATGCTCTGCGCTTCCGTTACCTCCATTGATGACCGGGACATTGCTGTATCTCTTGGCAACATCAACAGAGCTTTCCTCAGGATGACGAAGGACAACTGCATCGCCGTAGCATTCGAGCGTTCTCAAGGTGTCCTGCAACGATTCTCCCTTCTGAACCGACGAGTGCGACGTGCTGATGGGGACGGTTCTACCTCCGAGTCGTTGCATAGCAGCATCAAAGGAGGCTGAGGTACGTGTCGAAGGCTCGTAGAACATGCAACATAGCACACGACCACGGAGAATGTCGAGCACCCCTGCTCGATCAACACCTAGACGCATCTCCTGCGCTACTGTAAAGAGGAGATGAAGATCAGATCTTGAGTAGTCTTTTACAGAGAGGACATGTGCATTCTTGAAGACAGAGGGTCGCGCCAGAAGACTGTGAAGCGAGTCGACGAAAGGTGACCGCGCCGGCCCTGGAAGGTTAAATTCTTCTGCAGGAGGAGCAAGCTTGGCAACGGTCCGTGAAGAATCGAATTCCCCCTCATACATCCGTGGACCCCTACCGACTTGAGATTGTTGCCGGGGGCTCAGAGTATCCACGGGAAATGGGGTTATCTGAGGCGTGGAAACCATAGGAGGTGACATTGGTGCGGGCATGCTATTATGCGTCGACATGTCCTTACCCAGCGGCGACAGGGGCAAAATATCCCCGTCAAGGCACACAGTCTTTTCATTAAAGGTGACTCGTTGCACCGCTCCACGCATGACCTTACCCTCGAAAGGAGACCACGAATCGGATTTTGCCACCGTGTAGGTGCGTTCTAACTCGACCTCGACTGATGTCCCCACCTGCTCGTGAAGCTCAAAGATTTTCTTGGGATTGTCATAAAGACGTGTCTTAATGTCATCAATGGCCAACCTGCCTTCAACGACAGACGTAAGAAGTAGGGGTAGAGCTTCAGCAATACCGGCTGCGACATCTAGTTTGACGGTCTTATCACCCGAATGCAATGCGCGGGCTAGCTGGAACGGAACACTACCAATCGAGAACACATCAATAGCATTCAAGTACTCCCACAAGGCTTCTTGGTCAGCCAACTCTGGTAGAAATTGGCAATCTGGGTAGTCCGTGCGCGACAAGTATAGTGAGTAGATGGAGACATCGCAGGTGACACTCAAGCCTTTCTGCTTGCTAAGAGAAATTAATCGGATATCATCCTTGGTAGTCACACTAGTAACGTGGATACGCCGGCTATGAAGACTGGCAAGGAGCAGAATGGATGCGAGATCAGTTGTCTTTGCATCAGTGACTATTGGCTTATGTTCTGGCCAAGAGTCAAAATGGGCGGTCACCGCGGCAACTTTGCTGATATTATCGGAAAGATGGTTGAATGGGATGAACAGTGACCCAACCTCACCGGTAACTTGGCTGATCTGGTTTGCGTTCTCGGAAGTGGCCGATATGGAGAAGTTGTAGTCGCAATATCCACCACGTTTGCTATTGAGTTGGGCAAGCTTGAGCGTTCTCGCATCGGTAATGGATCCATCAATACCTAGAGGCATGACACGGACCATGCTGAAGCCAGAAGCAATTGACGCCTTTGTGATAGTTTGTAGATCGTGACTGCTGGGCGACACAATTCCTGGCACGAAAGCAGCAATATTAATCAGCCCTGGCAGGGCGATTGACCGGTGACTTGTCTGGAAATCACGGTTGCAGACCTCCAAGTCGAAATGTCTAGCGATTGCCTCAACAAGTATCTTAGCATTCTTGACATTTGTTACCAGAGGGATTTGGTAATCCACGGCCATTCTACGTGTCTGATAACCCCTGCTCATATAGTTCGCCGGCCGCCTATATTTATTGTTGGAGGGGAGGTTGATGTAGAGGTCTATCATGTTGTTCGCCAAATGCTGCGTCAAGGAGAATTCGGATCTCTGGTCATCGTCTTCTTTCCCAAGTGCTTCCAGAAATTGCACAGGTATACCATTGGTCTGGTAGAAGTCGGCCGTGCCAGCAGTAGCGTACAGCTTGTATCCCAACTGTTGAAGCCTTTCAACCGAGGGTAGCATCTCCTTTTTGTCTCTATACGATCCGATTGAGAGAAGAATATTGCTTTTGGGAATTTTGAAACCAGTCGATATTAATGCCTTGAGGTAGGCCTCGTACTTGTCTCTTCCGAAACAAGCTACTTCACCAGTAGATGCCATTTCGACGCCAAGAACAGGATCTGCGCCAGAAAGTCGAGAGAAGCTGAATTGTGGAACCTTCACTCCTACAGAGCCAGGAGAAAGATTGGTCGGCGGATATTCACTGAAAGGCACTCCCATAATTGCCTTTGTTGCCATTTCGATGAGATCAACTCCCATGACTTTTGATACGAAAGGAAAGGAACGAGATGCTCGCACGTTACATTCGATAACCTTGATATCGTTATCTTTCGCGATAAACTGGATGTTAAATGGACCCGTAACATTGAGCTTAGCACCGATCTTCCTGGTGGCCTCCTCTATTCGCCTGATCGTCGTCTGTTCAAGATCTTGAGGCGGTAGAATGAGTGTTGCGTCGCCTGAATGGACGCCAGCGTTCTCGACGTGCTCCGAGATGAAATGACCTACAACGTTACCGTCTTTTGCCACAGCATCCATCTCGATCTCTTTGGCATTTTCGATATATTTAGTGATTACAACTGGATGTTCTCGAGAGACATCAGCAGCTTGCTGAAGATATAACTCCAGATCCGCTTCGGAGTAGACTGTGTTCATAGCTGCACCGGATAGCACGTAGGATGGTCGAACTAAGACAGGGTATGAAACCTTCTGACAAAATGCTCTAGCCTCTTCAAAGCTTGTAAGCTCTTTCCAGGTTGGCTGATCCACACCAATTTCATCAAGCATACGTGAGAACTTGTATCGGTTCTCCGCCCGATCAATCATCTCTGGTGACGTTCCAAGGACCTTAACACCAGAACGTAGCAGAGGTAGAGCAATGTTATTGGGGGTTTGACCACCCATGGCACCAAGCACTCCACTAGCCGATTCCAACTGGTAGATATCCAGGACGGTCTCCAGATTAATATTCTCAAAGTACAACCGATCCGCTTCATCGTAGTCGGTGCTGACGGTTTCAGGGTTGTAGTTAACCATGATAGTCTTGAACCCGGATTCTCGTAGAGTGCGGATCGCACGTACGGAACACCAATCGAATTCAACGGAGGATCCTATTCGATAGACACCCGAACCCAAGACCATTACACCATGGTCACTGAAGTTGATGTCATTCTCCGAAGCATTGTAGGTGAGGTAGAGGTAGTTAGTGTATGCCGGGAACTCGGCAGCTACTGTGTCGATCTGCTTAACGAATGGCGTGATGCCAGCCTCGTTTCTCATACGCCTAACAGCCAGCTCATTGGAGTCCCAGAACTTGGCTAATTGGCGGTCACTAAAACCGAGCTGTTTACCTTGAAGAAGAAGGTCTGGGCGGTTGGAGATCTGGGTAGTGTTGTATTTGGCCATTGTTTTACCGAAATTACTCAAACCCATTAGTTTATGCAAGAACCACTTGTCGATCTTGGTGAGTTCCCAAATCCTGTCAACCGAGTAACCAGCATGCATAGCGTTGGCGATGGCGAACAGGCGTTGATCCGAGGGTGTTTGTAACTCATCGTCGATGGACATAAGTGCCTTGGTCTCTCCAAATCCGAGGTTATGGAAATCGATGGCCCGGATTGCTTTCTGGATGGCCTCCTCAAAAGTCCGTCCAATGCTCATGACCTCACCAACGCTCTTCATCGAAGAGCCAAGTTGAGTGGAAACTCGGGTGAATTTCTTGAGATCCCATCGTGGCATTTTAACGACAACGTAGTCCAAGGAAGGTTCGAAGCAGGCGCATGTTACTTTCGTGACTGCGTTCTTAATGTCCTTTAGAGGAATACCGAGTCCCAGCTTCGCCGCGATGAAGGCCAGGGGATAGCCTGTGGCTTTGGAGGCTAGCGCAGATGACCGCGATAAACGTGCGTTGACCTCTATAATACAGTACTCTCTGGAGAAGGGATTCAGAGCGTATTGGATATTACATTCTCCAACCACCCCAAGGTGACGGATGACATTGACGGCCGTGGTTCGCAACATATTATAATCTTCATCAGAAAGAGTCTGAGAGGGCGCAACGACAATAGAATCGCCGGTGTGGATACCAAGGGGATCAAAGTTCTCCATGTTGCAGACCGTGATACAGTTATCTTGAGCATCTCGTACAACTTCATATTCGATTTCCTTCCAGCCTTTCATACTCCTCTCGATCAGGACCTGGGGACTCACGGCTAGAGCTTTGCTGCAGAGGTCGAGAAGCTCGGGTTCGTTGTTGGCGAAGCCACTTCCCAGACCACCTAATGCATACGCAGCTCTAACAATAACGGGGAAGCCAATACCCTTGACGACACGCATAGCTTCGTCCACGCTACTTGCGGAGGCAGACTTGGCACATTTCTCGCCAATAGAGTCCATGCTGCGAGCAAAAAGCTCTCGGTCTTCCGTCGTGATGATGGTGTCAATTGGAGTACCAAGGACTTTGACTCCGAGCTCCTCGAACTCATCTTTTAGTTGTATACCTACTTGCAAAGCTGTCTGGCCGCCAAAGGTAACGTAAATAGCGTCGGGTCGTTCATGTACAATAACTTTGCGCACGAATTCGGCTGTTACTGGAAGGAAATACACCTTATCGGCGAGGCCCTTTGATGTTTGGATCGTTGCAATATTGGGATTGATCAAAACAGTGTAGATTCCTTCCTCTTTCAAGGCTTTGATAGCCTGACTGCCGGAGTAATCGAACTCTCCAGCTTGGCCAATACTAAGACCGCCACTACCAAGGACAAGTACTTTCTTGACATGAACTCGCGGATGAAGCCTCTCATTCTCTTCGTAAGTGCCACCGGGGAAGCTCACAGGTGAGTTAAGGAGCTTGGGATCTTCTGCACATTTCGTGATTGTGTTGATAAAAACATCAAATAGGAACTCCGTGTCACGAGGGCCAGGTGTGCTCTCCGGGTGAAATTGCACGCTGAAGTAGGGCTTACTGAGATGCATAATTCCCTCATTACTACCGTCGTTGGCGTTTACAAACAACTCCTTCCATTCGTTTGTTGGTAGTGTTTTGGCACTGACCGCAAACCCGTGGTTCTGGGAGGTGATGTGACACTTTCCAGTAACCATGCTCGTACAGGGAATATTGTGTCCACGGTTACCGAACTTCATTTTCTCGGTGCTGGCGCCGGCAGCCTCCGCAAGAAGCTGATGGCCAAGACAGATTCCAAACACAGGTGTGTGATTAAGCTTGAGCGCCTCGGCAATATGTTTGACTGTAGTGTCGCGTAGTACCGTAGGGTCACCAGGCCCGTTGGAGATGAAAAGACCATCGTAGTCTTTTTCACCAGAGAAATCGTAGTCCCACGGGCAAACCTTGACTTCAACGCCCCTGGTAAGGAAACATCTCAATTGGTTGTTTTTCATACCGACATCGACGCAGAGGACACGAAGGGTACGCCCGGAGGGATGCTTCAGGGAAGATTCGGGGGGCGGCTGGTAAAGCTGAACCGTTTTGATCGAGACTAGAACTAGTGAGCTAATTGAATGAATGGACGTTTGGAAGAATGCTTACCCTCGGCGACTAGGTTCTTCGTGTTAGGATCGACCCAATCGTGAGACTCGAAATATGGTCTCCAATCTTTGCGGTCCAGCAGACTAGTCATGTCTCCATTGACAATGCCATTGGAGTCCCCGTTTGTCAGGTTAGATTTCTGAAGGAGTATGCGACCGAGCATGCTACCCTCCTGGCGGATACGCTCGGTTAGGGCCCTGGTGTCCACTCCATACATGGCCGGCACACCTTGCTCCTTGAGCCACGCTCCGAGGGACGAGGTAGCCAGGAAGTGGGAGTAATCTTCACCAGCGTATGAAGACACAACCAAGCCAGCAATGTGTATCTCAGAGGACTCGAAGTGGGCAGGGCGGTCATGCAGAAGCTCATCCATTGTTTCTCGGGAGGGCACGCCGTAGTTTCCCACTAGGGGAAAGGTAATGACAAGGATTTGGCCACGGTAGGAAGGATCTGTTATGGACTCTGGGTAGCCAACCATGCCGGTCTGGAAAACCAGTTCGCCAGCGATGCTCTTTTTGGCACCGAAACTGTATCCTTGGTAGGACGAGTTGTCCTCAAGATCGAGGCACATAAGCTCGCCATCGTTGGAGCCGACTAACCGCGCCGCCGAGGGCGGATAGTGCACGGGGTCCATCGTGTTGCTGCTGCCTGCCGCAGTGCCTCAGACGACAGTATAATTGAGGTTTCTGATAGAGGTAGCTAAGCGATCATAAAGATGGGAAGGGGGGGTATAAACGGGCAGCTCGCCCTCTATATATTGTGCGGTTGTGCTTGCTGCTCAATTGATCATACCGGGCTAGGGTTGCTTGTAATTTTGTAAGATAATGAGGAATGAAGTGGAAGACGGCTTGGTCTGTGATATAAAGTAGGAGAGGAAAAAGAAAAAACTTCACACCGAAATCGCCAGAGCTACACTTTTTTTTTCACTTAGTTACGTCAAGCTAGTAGAGAAGCCGTCCTGTACGCGGGGCTGTTGATTGGCGGGGTTGGCCTCAATGGAGGGGTTTTTTGACTGCACGAACATGTGATCCACCCTCGAGCGATCCAATCGGGTACGCGTATGGCTCATGCAGGGTATCTTGCCGGGGACGTAAACCTACAGCCGATCCTAGCCAATGCGATGAATGGTTCTGCTAAGGATAGGTACTATAGATACTGGAAGTCTATTGGTGCTATTACACTTACAGTGTTCTGTGGCCTGCCTGAGTATTCACTGCTGAACCAGCTTCAGCTGGGCATTTACTTGGGACTATCCAAAAGAAACACCGCCATTCTAGACTTGCAGGTCAATCAATGCGCCTTATATAATTACATATTGCATCATGCTGCCAATACAGCCCCCCGGGCGGCTCTGCAGGACACCGGTGCTTCCTCCTATTGCTCGAAGATCGCGAGTGACAACATAGGGTAGACAGCTACAATAGCTATGGCATGGCATCTAGAGCTGAAGTAGCCATTCTGAAATACAGTGGTCTTATTGGGTGCGTAGCCTTTGCCGCGGGTGCTTGGCTTGGCAGGCACTTGGTTCTTATGGAGCATTCGTCGGATAGGCAATAGGTAATAATGTTAGAACAGATCACGTTTCGCGCCTAGATATATGCAGCAAGAGCCTAGAAAATTCTGGTAGACCTGCAAGCTCATGCATCGCGTGGAATAGATCAATTTGATAAAAATTACTAGTAAACAATACATACGCCATATGCGAATTAATTTCAATCTGAACAAGGCACGGAGAAGCACATGGGAATGTGAATAAGTATCTACATAATACTGGAGGACGTTTAGTCTTCTATGTTTACGGACGGTCTTAAAATTTATAAGACATGTAAACACAATGGAGCTTCTTTAAGAACTAAGTGAATACATAATAACGCCTTTACAATGTTAACTACCTACCTATCAAGAAATTTATTGTACGTACATGAAGCGATGGACAGTGTTGCCAGAGTTTATTTACGTTCACGACTTAAGCTATAGAGCCTATGTGCGGTGGGTGTTATATCTACTGCGTAAGAAATTGTTGCATATGGACCATTGAGAGATGCATTGTGGCTGCTTGATGGGTGCTAGGTACTTGTGCTGTTGCAAGCAACATTGTCATTGTTCGTGGAGGAGTTGGGTCCGTGCGCCGCTCGTATCTACCTACTTATATCCAAAAGGGGCGTCGAAAGAGGGGTTTGATCAAGCAACTAATGCGAGCAATTGCGGCAGGAGAAGGGAAGCAATGTTCGTCATGTGCTTGCGCTACTGGCGCCAAAAAGTGGTCATGCATACTCACCACTATCTGAGCGGTGTAAAGCCCGGGGAATTGGTTCAAAGATGGACGTGATTGATATTTTTTTAAACCAATCTCAGTAAAATAAGAGAACGCAATATGTTATGCGTGCGAATTGGTGTAGACGAACAGATCGACGTCTTGGGTGATGCTGAAGTAAGATATTTATGAGGTTGGGCGGATTTGAGCAATACATGAGGAAATCCACGGTGTTGCTCTGCCACCTGACTGAAAGTCGGCTGAGGTTAGTAAGTTTCTATGGATGCATGTTAGACAGCCACAATCTGCATGACAACAATATACACGGCATCGGTCCGGGACTTGAATGTATTGTAGATAGGTAGCTCATACAATAGGCTCATGGTTAGGTAGGTAGTATGATGTTGACGTTGGCTTCGGAGAATATAACTCGAGATGTGTAACCAGTGTAGCGTATCGAGTGTAAGATGGGAAGGATGTGTGATATTACTTGTTGCATACGGTGCAAGGTCTTAGATAAGAGCGGCCATGGCTCATGAAGGCTAATCATGCGATCTGATCGAGGTAACCAGCCTTTCCTGATCTGACTTGGATGGCACACCTATGCGTCATGTACTTGTCAAGGTGTGGGATGCAATGCTTCCCGCTCAGCCAATCGTAAACTAGTGCCGAACAACCTAACCGTTAGGACACAAAAATAGAGGACAAGAGCGGTGTGGCCAATGGTTCAAGTGGTAACAAGCCTCTACTGTACTGTATAAAAACAGGTAAGTACAGTAGAGAAAAGGAGGGGTTGAAACCTCTGATGTTTGGTCAGCTCGCCACTAATTACCAGGTGGGTGGTTGACACATGGTTGGCCCAGGAAAGTTACACTACCTAATCTACTATGTGGTGAGATTATCTACTGATTCTTCTTTAAGGATTCCGCAGCTCGCGAGGAACGGTACA
Source organism: Xylaria telfairii (assembly GCA_022495065.1). Classification (NCBI taxonomy): domain Eukaryota; kingdom Fungi; phylum Ascomycota; class Sordariomycetes; order Xylariales; family Xylariaceae; genus Xylaria; species Xylaria telfairii. Next base: position 512,838 of record MU383846.1, read on the forward strand.
CCACTGTCCATACTCTCTTCTACACAATTGGTGGCGCTATGTACTCCGTGTAGTAGAGTTAATGGATTTTATTATATGCCCAGGTACCTATATAAAGGTAAGATGATGCAACCTTGGGACATGCATACTACTGTAGTCGTTATTGTGAAGCTAGGTTCAAATGTTATATGTAGTAGGTAGGTAAGGTAGGTAGGTATCCTTATCTGGGGATGTGGGACTAGCCTCGAATCTCGAGCACTAGACTAACCGAGACTAGTAGAGCCCAACTAGTACAGGGATGTACAAGTTTGCTCCATGCAGCGCTTGGTGTTTTAGCTAACTCGGACCTGGTGACATCTGTGTTGCTCCTTTCTATAAGACACTTCCAAAACCTACCTTTCCTAGTGTGGTGCAGCTTCACCAGCTGCGCCTGCGTAGCGCCTTGTCTGAACATGAAGGGGGCTCGTTATCGGTCTGGGCTGCCCCCTCTGGGTTAACAATACATACGTATAGGTAGATCGATCGATCAATCGATAACAGTCTCTCCTCCTGTATAATCCTGTATTACTTGCCTGCTGCCCAGACGACTAAATAGGACCAAACCACCTACCTATCCACTGCCATGGCCTTGGTCTCTCGCCGCGTCCCACCCTTGTAATTTCTACGGAGGTACTCAACTACCCTCGCGAACAAACCCCCTTATTACCCCGACGTGGTTGCGCCGCGTGAGACTGACTACATCTAGTCGTCCTCAAACCTCTTCCCTTCCATGCTTCTGTGACCGTGCTCTGGCGTATTGAGGTGGTAGGGGCTAGGATTGGCTGGGTTTGTCTGTATTGTCCTGTCCTGTCTTGGCCTGGCTTGGCTGAAGACGCGACACAACCTCGACCTTGCTCAAGCTTGCTCGAGCGTGGACTGGTCGTCACCATGATACCAACCGCGAAGGATATGCTTGCTTCGCTTCTGCGGCCCAAGCCTGCTGCCCGTCGCGCCGACTCGTATTTCTTCGAGCCGAACCCTCAGAATCCATCTCCTGGCCCGGCCAGTCGCCAATATCTCGAGCAACGACATGCCACCGCCGACTTCACCGAGGGTGACGAAGACGACGACGACGACGAAGAGGAGGAGGAAGAGGACGACGGACATGGATTCGACGCCCACCACCCATCCATACGCTTCGCCGACCAGGGCGTCTCTCGAAGAAACCCCAATCCCGTCATCCCTCTGTTTTCTGCCAGCCACCTAGGTCCGAACTCGAACTGTCTGCACCAACCCAAATTTGCAAATGCTAACTGGGCGAGCAGATACTCTGCCAGTGTACAATGTTGTCCACGCAATTCGAATTATCGTCCAGACGAGGACCGAAACGACGCTATCCTGGGAGCAATTGCGCTCCCCACAGGTCTCACAGTTTCTGGTTAAGCCGATGCAGCAACAAATCCGAACACAGCACTTTAGTCGAGCAACACTGTACGCGTTAATGGCGAACTGTCTCCAGTTTGGCAAAGAGGGTCAACTATATCCTGGTAATGCCGGCGTTAGCACTACGAGAGCCAAAGTCTGCGAGCTCCTCGCTTTGAAACTATTGAAGGAATATAGTACGAGAGAACTCATCGACGCCCTGTCCTACGACTTCGATCCCCTGCAAGGTTGTCCTCGCACGCCTCCGACGCCAAGGGGAAAGGCCCCCGAGAGCCGGGGAAGGGCGCAGTTTGCTAGGTCGTCGACTCTCGAGGTTGCCATCCGCGCTTCTGCTAAGCACTTCATCTCTCACCCACTCGTCGTTCAGCAGCTTGAGGCCATTTGGAACGGTGCTATTACTTTCTACTCCTCGCATGACAATCTACACCGCGTTGGGGTCGGAGAATCAGACGCTGCGAGGTCGGGCCATAGAAGTAATGTCGATGCTCGAACTCCATTACTGGGTCGTCAATTCCTCAAGGAGCACGCTTCACAGCTCCCAGTGCATGAGATTCCCGTTCGACGGACAGTTGCTCTATACGATCCGCGGAATGCTTCCCCCTTAAAGTTGTCCCGCTTACGCGTCCCTCGCTACCGTTACTTTTTGTCCACATGCTCACTATTCGTCATGATCTGCTTGTTTCTCGCAGTTCTCATTCAACGGTCCAGCGTCATCACCTCCCTGGAGTTGCTTTTCTGGTTCTGGAGCGCTGGATTCATGCTAGATGAGGTCGTTGGCTTTAATGAACAGGGATTCTCGCTCTACATCATGAGCTACTGGAATATTGTAGATCTCGGGATCTTGCTACTCTTGATTATCTATTACGGCATGCGCCTCTGCGGCGTCTTTCTGGTCGATTCCGTCCGATGGAATGAAATGGCATACGAAGTACTCGCAGCAAATGCTATTCTTCTCATACCCCGCATCTTCAGTGTTCTAGACCACTACCCGTACTTTTCGCAGCTATTAATCGCATTCCGGTTTATGGCGGAAGATCTCATTGCTTTATTTGTTGTGATCTTGATCAGCTGCTCGGGTTTCTTCGTCTTCTTCACACTTTCGAAGAATGAGGATAATGCTGTTGATGTGGCATATAAGATCTTTCAACTCCTGATGGGTTTCACACCTGCTGCGTGGGACGTGTAAGTTGAAAGCTTAGGTGAATGGATAGACGATCGCTGACCTAGTAATTAGCTGGCCCAAGTATGGATCGGTTGAACGGCTGATCTTGATCTTCTTTCTAGTCATTTGCCATTTCCTTATTGCGTACGTCGTTCCCAATCTATCTTCGATAATGCCAGCCTAACAGATCTATAGCACGATCCTGATTACCGTACTCACCAATTCTTTCACGGCCATCGCTTCCAATGCTAAAGAAGAGCATCAGTAAGTTACTTGTCATTTACCACCACCCCGTCGTTAACAGGATGAATAGGTTCCTATTTGCCATCAATACGATTTCTATGGTTAAGAATGATGCACTGTTTTCTTACATCGCACCCGCCAATATACTAGCTTGGGTTCTTATCCCTCTACGTTATGTCATGCCGATTAGACAGTTCGTCTTGCTTAACAGAACAGTCATTAAATTGACTCATTGGCCGATTTTGTTTTTGGTGTTCGTATATGAGAAGTATTATCTCGCGTCATCGATATACGAGCCTACGGACTTGGTCGAGGGTACAAGGCATAAGAGAGGCCGCGTTTTCTCGATGGCCGACCCAGCCAGTAGAACCGGTCTTTTTAGCCCAAATATTCGGACCCGCGAGGAGTCAATTGCTGGGTTTCAAAAAGACCAAGCTCTCGATGAAGTTTTCCGACGACAGCCAGACGCCAACACGATACGTACGCAGAGGAGACAGGAAAGAAGAAAAACCCAGACAGCGATACGTAATTGGATGGATCAAAGCGACGAGATTGGCGAGAACTTATCCCGTTGGCCGACCATCGATAGCCGCCCGAGCCATTCACTACGACGAATGAGCCTGAGCCGAGAGTTGCCCAGACGGTTCCGAAATCTTTCTGATGTTCGGTCCGCAGCGAGTGATCCTGCTGATCTTATGTCGAACAGTGGCTTTCCCTCAAGATTTGGGGGGCCCGATGTCCAGGCGACAGAGCATGAGTCAAAAGACTTGACTGATGCCGATGGCGACGACGAACTAGTGACAAACGACGAAGACTATGATGACGAGGTTGCTGACGAGAGTCGCCAAGAGAGCATATCACATGTCGAGCAGGACTACTTCACTACTCCTATAGCTTCACACCAACATTCCCTCATACCCTCGTCTGTTGATTCAGTTGACCGGTAAGTACTTATTTTATTCACTTTCATCTTGCTTCCGTCATTAAGGGGATGTATGCTCCTTTTTTACACAATGGATCGTCACTTGGAAGCTTCCTACGCGCCTAAAATGAACCGCACTGAAATAGCCACTGCTAACCCTAGGTGCTGTAGTCGTCCCATTAGAACTATGACATCGGGAACAGGTGGTGTTGCGCGCCGCCAAGGCCTCCATAATCGCACGCTGTCCACAAATACCATATTGTACAATCCTCAAGAGGCAAGTCGGCATGGGCCTAGTCCATCGTCAATATCAGAGGGACCAATCGGACCACGGTCTCGACCGAAAACGAGTCGACTAGCGACTGAACAGTCTACATCCACCGGTATACGGTCACCTCGACGAACAACACAATATGCACCTGAGAATATCGCACGACCTCGACCTGTCCCCAAATTGGCACTGAACCGAAATATCCTATTGGCTATGGACCCGCGCCTGCAACAGCGGAACCTACCATCCTCGGTCAACTCGGACATCACGGGGCTCTTAGCTGATACTAAGAATGAGCTTGGAGCGGTGCCAGCGTCCTTTGCGACGCAGATGGCGATGGCTACTGGTCAGTTGCGAGGTCTACAGCGTACGGGCTCCGCAGAGCGGGAACGCGAAAACGCGGACCGTATGAGTAGACTGGTACTCGCACGTATGAAGACATTGGAGGAAAGCTTTGCTGATGTAGCCCGGGAGGTGCAGCTAATGCGCTCTACTGTCCCTACAGCACAGAATTCGGCTGATGAAACGAGCTCTCACGCGGGCTCGCATGAACCAAACATAGATCTGTTAACACAGAACAGATCTACAAAGAAGAATCGTGTGCAGAGGAAAAGTCGTCCCGGTAGTGCCAAGGAGGGCAAAGTAGGAATAGGGGGTGCAATTATGCACCAGGGACAGATTAAGAGGAAAGGAAAAGAGGTTATGCATGAGGACACGGAGAGCGAAGACCAGTTACCAAGAAACTTTATGAGGAGGGGAAGCTCTTTTTGAGCTATACTCTATGGACTCTTCGAATTATTGGAATTATTGGTCAAATTTGGTGCTCTCAAGGGCTAGGGCGAGGGTCGATTCCATTGATATTACATCATGGCTGAGCGGTTATGCATTTAGCGGCGTTTAGGAGGCGGTCTTATTATTGCTGTCGGTACAACAGGACGCAGCATACGGTACTGGCATCAATCATGACTTTGGAGGGAGGGGATAATGTGTTTATTCGGCGACCGAACACGCGTCAGGTGAAGTTCATCTGTCCGGCGTGCATGAATATGTTGTTTCTGCACAGGGGATGATCGGACGGGGGAACCACTGTACCACATTTGCGCAGTTAGTGTAAGATTGATATGTACGAGTTTGAATCAGACTGCTTAAAAGAGGCATCGACCAGAATAATTTATTACATCGTTATCCCGTTCGAAACGACTCCCTCCCATATCCATATCATCCATCCATTTACCTCCGCTACGGGATAGATAGCTCTTCGCTCGTAGCACCTCCCGGAAACGAAGTTCAAGACATCGACCATTGTAACGACTGAGCGTTGTGAAATGTTATTTCAATATCAAGTACGTATGTAGATATATAGGGCGATATTATTCCCCTTTTCTTTTTCAATCTTTGTCCCTGTCTAACTCCTGGGGGGGGGGGGGGGGGGGGCCGGGGCGGGGGGGGGGGGGGGGGGGGGGGGGGGGGGGGGGGGGGGGGGGGGGGGGGCGGGAAC